>QNTS01002237.1:141500-196064 GCA_003317085.1 Hucho hucho
CCCCCGTCCCCGTCCCCACCAGCCCCCTCAGCCCCCCCATCACCTTGGGTAAGATAATAACGAGGTGGCCATACTTTCCCACAGCTCTTAACCAGCTGTGTGGTGCTGCTCTCCCAGCTAGGCCTGGTCAGTAATCAGGACCTCATTAGGCGACCAACCAGAGGCCTGGGCCTGGCCTGGATCAGCTGGTTCAGTAGAGGAGAAATCCCCCAACAGTCGAAGTGGGCAGAAACATTCTTGTAGGAACAGAAAGAGAAACACTGCCGGCCAGGAGACTCAGATAGGAAATGCTATCATTATAGTGATTCTTAGGGGTAATGACAAAGCACAGTCTTGCAGAGCAAGATAAATATGCCTTTCTTAGCCGGGAATTGGGTAAACATGCGTTAACTACAGGTATATGCATTAATGGGTGTGTTGAAGTGTGCTGTGGCAAGTTGTTCAGAGATATTGTGTGTATAATTCGACTATAATATGTTAAGACACTGACATGATTATACTCTGTACTCCCTCTGCAGCAGATAGTGAGAAAATCCCACCGCCTGCCAGCCCTGTGGACAAACCTGATGATGGGGCCCCTGAGGCCCCAGTGGGGGAGACTGATGACGAGAACACTGTCTCCAATAAGACCTCAGTGGAGACCAATGAGAACAACAACAACAACACCATCACCACCGCTAGGATCGCTTCAACAACTCCAAGAGGTTGGTATAGTTCAATATCTGCTACAACCTCTCCATCCTCTGTGTGTATGTGTCTTTTTGAACATTTGTATACATGTTCTTCTTCTAACGTCATGGTATCTATGGCTATTGATGTCGTTAGTTGAATATTGTTCCACACCGTTTTAAAACAAGTGGGCTAAACAAACCACACTTCTCTTTTTCTCTTTTTTGCGTCGTTTGAAAATGCAATGAGACCGATTGTAATTGACTCAGGGATACAATGTTGAACAGAAGTGTTCTACTATGTCTTGAACATGCCTCCCCTGGGGAGAATGTAATTAACACAGCATGGCGATAGCACCACAGCTCCCAGACTATGTCCATATCTTAGGGTGAAGGATTCTTCTATAATTGGGTGGTGAAGACTGAACCAACAACTCAACAAGACAGTTGGTTCAAGCTGTCGTTTTCTAAACCAACGTTCAGTTAGGCTCTAATAGCAGTGGCGTTCCTTATAGCAGTGGAAAATAGATGAATGCACACTGGGGACACTTGAGTGAGTTTTAAATGTATGGTCGAAACCGATGGAAAGCGTCACTATATGGTCAATCCATGGCAAGTGAAAGGCAGTGGTTAGCAGCAGATGTGTGTGTTTGACCCTTCCCTTTACTAAGACATGTCACAGAGCTCAAACCAAGAGCGAACGCCAGTTGTCCTTTCAGTCTTTCAGCGGTCCAAAAATGCATGGAATGTTTGTAAACTGTGGCTATAGGGTCACTCGTAAGGATGGCTATAGGATTCCATCGTTTAGTCCCACTACTATCGGATGGTTCTACAGTATATGATTCAGAACACGTTCTACCATCAGTATTGAATGTTCTACTTTGGCAGGGATCCTGACTTTAGGTCTGCTGCCATTACTTAAATATTTTCTGGAATGTATGAGTGCCGGGATACAAGCATCCTTTAGTAACCATTAGCAGGTGAAATGTAGCCATAGAGGTACAAGCATCCTTTAGTAACCATTAGCAGGTGAAATGTAGCCATAGATCTCGGGTTAAAACTCCCCATGGTCATCACTTCATCTATGCCCTGTCTCCTCATTATTTTGTTTCTCTCACACTCACTTTTTCTCTCTCACACACTTTCTCTCTCTCACACACTTTCTCAGGACGGGCCATGACCAGCAGCTTCTCTGAGGTTCCTCTGGACAACCCAGCTTAAAAGAGATCCTCCTTTATCTGCAGCCCCTTCACAACCACGGTAAGCCCACATCGGACCCCCATCGGACCCCCAACCTCCCCCCTGCAGCTGCTGAACTGCTTCCCCAGCTCAGGTGTTAGTAAACGGACCCCCCCCTACCAGCCAGGTCAGCAGGCCGCAAACGACTTCTGCTGGAAGTGCCAGATATGTTACTGAACCTGTCTCCCTGAATTAACATTGCAGTATAAATAGGACGTCATAACTACCAATCTACCGGTACTGCTGGTCATTATCTATCTGTCTGCATTAGATTATGGGTTCCCATCTTCGTAAATCTTCTTCACGAGGCTAATCCACGTTGATTTATACAGTGAGGGAAAAAGGTATTTGATCCCTTGCTGATTTTGTACGTTTGCCCACTGACAAAGAAATGATCAGTCTATAATTTTAATGGTAGGTTTATTTGAACAGTGAGAGACAGAATAACAACAAAAAAATCCAGAAAATTGCATATGAAAAATGTTATAAATTGATTTGCATTTTAATGAGGGAAATAAGTATTTGACCCCTCTGCAAAACATGACTTAGTACTTGGTGGCAAACCCTTGTTGGCAATCACAGAGGTCAGACGTTTCTTGTAGTTGGCCACCAGGTTTGCACACATCTCAGGAGGGATTTTGTCCCACTCCTCTTTGCAGATCTTCTCCAAGTCATTAAGGTTTCGAGGCTGACGTTTGGCAACTCGAACCTTCAGCTCCCTCCACAGATTTTCTATGGGATTAAGGTCTAGAGACTGGCTAGGCCACTCCAGGACCTTAATGTGCCTCTTCTTGAGCCACTCCTTTGTTGCCTTGGCCGTGTGTGTTTTGGGTCATTGTAATGCTGGAATACCCATCCACGACCCATTTTCAATGCCCTGGCTGAGGGAAGTTCTCACCCAAGATTTGACGGTACATGGCCCCGTCCATCGACCCTTTGATGCGGTGAAGTTGTCCTGTCCCCTTAGCAGAAAAACACCCCCAAAGCATAATGTTTACACCTCCATGTTTGACGGTGGGGATGGTATTCTTGGGGTCATAGGCAGCATTCCTCCTCCTCCAAACATGGCGAGTTGTTGATGCCAAAGAGCTCCATTTTGGTCTCATCTGACCACAACACTTTCACCCAGTTTTCCTCTGAATCATTCAGATGTTTATTGGCAAACTTCAGACGGGCATGTATATGTGCTTTCTTGAGCAGGGGAACCTTGCGGGGGCTGCAGGATTTCAGTCCTTCACGGCGTAGTGTGTTACCAATTGTTTTCTTGGTGTCTATGGTCCCAGCTGCCTTGAGATCATTGACAAGATCCTCCCGTGTAGTTCTCGGCTGATTCCTCACCGTTCTCATGATCATTGCAACTCCACGAGGTGAGATCTTGCATGGAGCCCCAGGCCGAGGGAGATTGACAGTTCTTTTGTGTTTCTTCCATTTGCGAATAATCACACCAACTCTTGTCACCTTCTCACCAAGCTGCTTGGCGATGGTCTTGTAGCCCAATCCAGTCTTGTGTAGGTCTACAATCTTGTCCCTGACATCCTTGGAGAGCTCTTTGGTCTTGGCCATGGTGGAGAGTTTGGAATCTGATTGATTGATTGCTTCTGTGGAAAGGTGTCTTTTATACAGGTAACAAGTTGAGATTAGGAGCACTCCCTTTAAGAGTGTGCTCCTAATCTCAGCTCGCTACCTGTGTCAAAGACACCCGGGAGCCAGAAATCTTTCTGATTGAGAAGGGGTCAAATACTTATTTCCCTCATTAAAATGCAAATCAATTTATAACATTTTTCACATGCGTTTTTCAGGATTTTTTTGTTGTTATTCTGTCTCTCACTGTTCAAATAAACCTACAATTAAAATTATAGACTGATCATTTCTTTGTCAGTGGGCAAACGTACAAAATCAGCAAGGGATCAAATACTTTTTTCCCTCACTGTAGAAAACAGACTGAATCGACCTTGAAGGAGACATAAAAAGGAAAGAGAAAAGCAAGAAACAACCAGTCCTTTCTTCCTTCCACCTGGTTTAGGTAGTGATGAGCAAGCTGGAAAGCCTGAACTTGAAAGGCCTCTTGCTTCCCCATCCAGGGGAGATAATGGACATGACCTGACAGCTCATGAAACAGCATAATTAGCTGGTTAGGTCGGCCGTGTTATTTTCCAATCGGGTTTGCTTTCATGCCGTCAGCTCATGGGGGTTATCATAAATTTGACTGTGGAATAGCCCGTCGGTCCAGAGAGAAGGGAGAGAATGTGTACAATAGTAGCTAGTAATTAGTGTGGGCTATTTTATTGTTCGAGGGGGGCTTTCATTCGATGTGATTGGACACACAGGTTCAAAGACAGGGCAAGGCTGTGTAGAGACTCAGAGGTCAAGGGTCAGATTATGTTATCTCATGTGCTTATGAACAGATCTACTAACTTTGGGCTTAGATATATTTGTCATTCATCGGCCCCAAAATAAATATTTTTCTTGTTTATGTAGTGGCAATGCTGTCCCCAGTAACAAAAAAGAAACCAGACCTCCATTTTGGACGTCCCACTGGCTCTATGGCAGTGTGAGAGGGGGAGTGGGCTCAGTAATAACAGTGGCTGGGTGCTGCTGGGTGGTGTTTCCTGCATGTGTGGGTTTTGATGTGGTGATGGAGATGACAGGGCTCTGTCATGTCACCTGACTGGCTTGATGTTTTATCACAGGGAGGGACTAGTGGAAAGGCAGGCTGGAAAGGCCCCTTAAACACACACACACAGGGCAGAAACAGCTGGTGTCAGCTGATCCCAAATCTGCCTCTTGTGTCCTGCGCAACACAACAATGTTAGCCCACTAAGCTAAAAACCTAAGCATTTGCTTGGGGAGCTAACACAAGTCTTAAGGCCTCAGGCAGTTACTCATCAGACAAGCTTAATTCCCCAAACCATCACATAAGCAGTGTACCCTCTGCCCTGGCTCACCAACTGAGTTAGAAATTGTGCAGGGCTCCACACATTAAACAATAGACCAGCTCAGGTTGTGTAATATGACAACAGCTACATGTATCTACAGACTGATATTTTTAATGTTAGATTAGTATTAGGTCGGTTATGTGGCTCACATAGCATGAGTAGTCCTCTACCCTGACAATTATCTAGTTATTACAGTATATAGCCATGAGATTAAACACTTATTGTGTTTGAATTAGATTAAAACACACATGTTTGTGTTGGTGGCTGACTGCTGACCTGTGACCGAAGTTTGAAGGTGGAGAGCCTGGAGTCAGGTTTCAGTGTTGATAGGGCATTTGCGACCCTCAGACAGTTAAGTACTATGACAAAATGGCGTCTCTGGCGTCCAGCTAATATGATACTGTTATATATAGGCTCTGGATGTTACTGTTAGCCACTGTTGTTCTGTCAAAAGACATTTCTTTGACAATGAAATGTATGCATCTTGTTTGACATGAATTCCTGACCTGATGTCAATTTATAATCCCTAAATTCCATTACTGACTGAAAGACCACATAATGATCATCTTCATAGTCATTGTTTATTACACAACACTGTCAAACGACACCCCACATCTCATTTTGTAAAGCCATTACCCTCAACATTTCATACACCCCTTCTTTAATCCCTTGTGCCCTACTTATTTAAACCAGCGCTACACAGAAGGTCTTGAATTGCCTCCCTGTTTCTACTCAGCCAGTGTGTTGAGAGATCCAGAGTAAAGGTTCCCTTTGATGCTCAGATAAAGAATTAAAGGTCTTCAGACACGCCCTATGCTGGCTGGGCTCCGCACACTCTCTCTCACACACACACACACACATATACTGGCCTGGAATCCCTCCTACGTTGAAGTCACTGGAGACTGCTGAGGGGAGGACGGCTCATAGTAATGGCTGGAATGGAGTCATTGGAATGGTATAAACCACATGGAAACCACGTGTTCGATACCATTCCATTGACTCCATTCCAGCCATTATTTTGAGCCGTCCTCCCTTCAGCAGCCTCCACTGTTTGACGTTGCTGTGCTACATCCATCACAGATGGTTGATTTCTCTGTAAATCCTCACACCTTGTTTGTTTGCCTCAGTTTGATGTGCTGATTCAGGCTGGATTTTAACGGGATAGGTCTAACAGTGGATCTATTGACATATACAGGACCAGACACACCTACTCATTCAAGGGTTTTTCTTTATTTTTACTATTTTCTACATTGTATAATAATAGTGAAGACATCAAAACTATGAAATAACACATATGGAATCATGTAGTAACCAAAAAAGTGTTAAACAAATCAAATATATTTGAGATTCTTCAAAGTAGCCACCCTTTGCCTTAATGACAGCTTTGCACACTCTTGGAATTCTCTCAACCAGCTTCATGAGGTAGTCACCTGGAATGCATTTCAATTAACAGGTGTGCCTTGTTAAAAGTTAATTTGTGGAATTTCTTCTTAATGAGTTTGAGCCAATCGGTTTTGTTGTGACAAGGTAGGGGTGGTATACAGAAGATAGCCCTATTTGGTAAAAGACCAAGTCCATATTATGGCAAGAACAGCTCAAATAAGCAAAGAGAAAAGACAGTCCATCATTACTTTAAGACATGAAGGTCAGTCAATGACCTGGCCTCCACAATCACCCGACCTCACCCCAATTGAGATGGTTTGGGATGAGTTGGACCGCAGAGTGAAGGAAAAGCAGCCAACAACTAGGAAAGCATATGTGGGAACTCCTTCAGGACTGTTGGAAAAGCATTCCAGGTGAAGCTGGTGGAGAGAATGCCAAGAATTAGATTTTTTTAACACTTCTCTGGTTACTGTAGAATATAGTAAAAAAAAGAAAAAGTAGGTGTGTCAACTTTTGACTAGTACTGTACATGTACAGCGCATTCGGAAAGTATTCAGACCCCTTGACTTTTTGCACATTTTGTTACGTTGCAGCCTTATTCTAAAATTGATTAAATTGGTTTTTGTCCTCATCAATCTACACACAATACCAATACCCCATAATGACAAAGCAAAAACAGGTTTTTAGACATTTTTGCAAAAAATTCAAATAACTGAAATATCACATTTACATAAGTAATCAGAACCCTTTACTCAGTACTTTGTTGAAGCACCTTTGGCAGCGATTACAGCCTTGGGTATGACGCTACAAGCTTCGCACACTTGTATTTGGGGAGTTTCTCTCATTCTTCTCTGCAGATCCTCTCAAGCTCTGTCATGGTGGATGGGGAGCGTCGCTGCACAGCTATTTTCAGGTGTCTCCAGAGATGTTTGATCAGTTTGAAGTTCGGGCTTTGGCTGGGCCATTCAACGACATTCAGAGACATGTCCCGAAGCCATTCCTGCGTTGTCTTGGCTGTGTGCCAAGGGTCGTTGTCCTGTTGGATGGTGAACCTTCGCCCCAGTCTGAGGTCCGGAGCGCTTTGGTGCAGGTTTTCATCAAGGACCTCTCTGTACTTTGCTTCGTTCATCTTTCCCTCGATCCTGACTAGTCTCCCAGTCATGCCGCTGAAAAACATCCCCACAGCATGATGCTGCCACCACCATGCTTCACCGTAGGGATGTTGCCAGGTTTCCTCCAGATGTGACGCTTGGCATTCAGGCCAAAGAGTTCAATCTTGGTTTCATCAGACCAGAGAATCTTGTTTCTCATGGTCTGAGAGTCCTTTAGGTGCTTTTTGGCAAACTCCAAACGGGCTGACGGGTGCCTTTTTACTGAGAAGTGGCTTCCTCCTGGCCACTTTACCATTGGGGGAGTGCTGCAGAGATGGTCTTCCTTTTGGAAGTTTCTCCAATCTCCACAGAGGAACTCTGGAGTTCAGAGTTACCATCGGGTTCTTGATCACCTCCCTAACCAAGGCCTTTCTCCCCCGATTGCTCAATTTGGCCAGGTGGCCAGCTCTAGGAAGAGTCTTGGTGGTACCCTTCCCCAGATCTCTGCCTCGACACAATCCTGTCTCGGAGCTCTACGGACAATTCCTTCTACCTCATGGCTTGGTTTTTGCTCTGGCATGCACTGTCAACTGTGGGACCTTATATTGACAGGTGTGTGCCTTTCCAAATCCTGTCCAATCAATTGAGTTTACTATAGGTAGACTCAAATGAAGTTGTAGAAACATCTCAAGGATGATCAATGGAAACAGGATGCACCTGAGCAAAATTGAGTCTCATAGCAAAGGGTCTGAATACTAATGTAAATAAATTATTTTCTAATACATTTCTAAAAACCTGTTCTTGCTTTGTCATTATGGGGTATTGTGTGTAGATTGAGGGAAAAAATGTAATTCATTTTAGAATAAGGTTGTAAAGTTACAAATGTGGAAAAAGTTAAGGGGTCTGAATACTTTCCAAATGCACTGTTTATTCAATCATGGACACTCTTACCGGCAGTTGTCTGCTTTGTGTGATGTATTGTTGTCTCTACCTTATTAGCCTTTGTGCTGTTGTCTGTGCCACTAATGTTTGTACCATGTTTTGTGCTGCTACAATGTTGTTATGTTGTGTTGCTACCATGTTGTTGTTATGTTGTGCTGCTACCATGCTGTGTTGCTGCCTTGCTGTGTTGTCTTAGGTCTCTCTTTATGTAGTGTTGTCTTAGGTCTCTCTTTATGTAATGTTGTGTTGTCTCTCTTGTCGTGATGTGTTTCTTGTCCTATATTTATATTTTATTTATTTAAAATTCTTAATCCCAGCCCCCATCCCTGCAGGAGGACTTTTGCCTTTTGGTAGGCCGTCATTGTAAATAAGAATTTGTTCTTAACTGACTTGCCTAGTTATAAATATTCCACGTGGGAGTATATTCACTTTTGGTTGGTAGGCAGAAACAGAAACACTTCCTACAACTGCAACCCAGCTGTCTTTTCCTTTGGCTTTAGCGGTCAGGCATATTTCAGACGATCTAAATGTGTTTAGAATGCAAGAGGGTAAATTTAGAAGAGGGTCACTTACAGGTGCTAATTAATCTATTATAAACATACACCCAAGGCTTCCTGTTAGCCTTGCGTCTGTCATGACATGGTCGTAGCCCTTTGCCCTTTTCCTGTTTCCTTTTTTTATACAATTTTTTTTACAAACACTCAGCAAAAACATTTGTATATTTAACACAGTACACAGCTGCACATGTGGGTGGGATGTAGCTAATGTAGCTAGCTATCTGCTTGCTATTAAAACACTTTATCACTTTCTGTGGCAAAGGTCAGAGCAACCTGGGTGTCAAATTCATCTTGTGAAAAATCCAATAACTGAGTGAAAAAGACATTTGCTAGTTCAGCCAGTTGGTTTAGTGGCAGTTGTTTGCTATAACAACCCTAAGTATACAAGTTCATCAAAGACACATTTCAGATAACCCCTCAGCTAGTTTAGATACCGTTTGGCTCTTTGACGATTATCTCCACCAATGTTAACACCATGTCAACCTTCATTTGTAGCCTGTGCTAGAGGACAATTTAGAGGCAGGATGTTTTGAAAGCAAGCCCCATTATGCGGTCATGGCTTGCCTTTGTAGAAGAAGCCGAAACCTTGACAAATGGGGTCAAGTCAAACAGATGCTTGAGAGCTATCAATAACCAATAAGGAACTCCAACCTCCTTCTCCGACCACTCTCTTTCTCGCTCTCTCTCTCGCTCTCTATGTTTGAATTATAGTTTATAGCTGTTATATCATCCTATACTTACACCATACTCATATAGTCGCCTAAAATATAGCCTTGCATTGCTATCAAACTCTTGTTGCGTAGTAAGCTGATTAGCCTTGTTCATTAGCTTTTTGTAGAATACAAGGGAGTATAATTGAGACATTGATTTGAGTATCTATTGCTAGCCCTGGTCCCTGATATTCTTACACACTATACTGTGCCTCTCTTTATGAAAGGAAGTATCTCTCCTTTATGTGACCTGAAACCATGCCCCAACCCATTAGTCATATTGGCAGTGCGTTTACCACTGCTATCTGGTCTAGAGATCAGTCAGATCTTGTTTGTATAATACCACACACACATCTCACGTGTTCACTTCCTGAACTTGTCTCCACATCACAAAACCGCTAGGTGGAGTCGGTCCAACTTCCTGCTTGGGTTCCTTGACCTTCAGTGACCCTTTGCGGTGGGAGCTAAGTGAAAAGGTCAGCGCAATCTAATTACAGGGTATACACTGACCACAAGGAGGAGAGTGATGTACTCCCTGTGTCCTAGGAGACACACCCACATTCTTTAGTGGTCACTGAGACAGGTCCATGCAGATGTTGAGCTAGAGGGAATTGTCCTCAAGGAACATCTAGACCTTCACACACTTAAAGCTGCAATATGTAACTTTTTGGGGGACCCTGACCAAATTCACATAGAAATGTGTCATTCTCAACTCTAAGAAGTGGTAAATATGCTCTAGGTGCGTTATTTCTATGCTTCCCATTCTTACGTTTCGTTGTTGCGAATCCTGCTTTCTGTTTTATACACCAGCTTCAAACAGCAAGATATTTCACAGCGGTTTAGATTGTACAATGATTCTCTACACAATGATTCTCTACACTATGCAACTAAAATTAGGCAAACTTAGAATTTTAGCAACCAGGAAATGTCAGAGGGATTTCTGCATATTGCACCTATAAACATAGATGCTACACACACACACACGCACACGCGCGCGCGCACGCACGCACGCACGCACACACACACACACACACACACACACACACACACACACACACACACACACACACACACACACACACACACACACACACACACACACACACACACACACACACACACACACACACACACACACACACACACACACACACACACACACACACACACACACACACAAGCCAGTTAAAGGAAGAGAGTTCTTAAGAGCTCACTTACAATTTCACTGTTCACCATACCCTCTACCTAACCCATCTTTGATGGATGTCAGAGGACAGTGACCTCTGACCTTTTTTGAGTGTTTATATTTTAAACTCTTCACAAGAGTTCCACCATAGCTGTCACATTTTCCCTTCTCTCTCTTGTATTCCCGCCATGCTAGCAGACAGCTGGTTGCCAAGTGCTGTAAGACACACACACCCTTATTGACTTCGCTTTAGGAGCTATATAATAATAATAATAATAATAATAATAATAATAGTAATAATAATAATACCGGTCTGTCAACAAAGGAAAGCAGATGATAGAAAGGCAATGGCAATAAAATAATATGGCTATAAGTTTGATATGCTATATGGAAATGGTATTTACACCTCGGTAGCTTAGCTTGTCAGCGGTCACCCAGGTTCCATAGCTCTCTAAATAGGGGCCCGTTGTTCGACACGGGGTTTTCCGAATAGCACCTATCTTCGTTGCGGCTGGCAGCAGCCCTTGACATCGTGTGTGTGATCTGGTAGCATGTGATGTCCACTTTTCCCAAACACTATTCCTAGAGATAGAGGCTACTACTCTATTCTATTATTGCATCCGGATGTTCCATTGAGCTTTACAAAGGAGACCAGGCCAAAGGGCAGTCTATTGCAGATGTAGGATCTTAATTTGAGACAGGAAATGTGGATTATAATTCATCTACATTTTTGTAGGGGTAGATATCTATTTCGTAAGGGAAAATCAAGTCTGAAATTTCAACGTGGAATTACTAAGCCTTTTTGAACCTCAAATAGACCACGAGTTTTAAATGTCCTGCATTGCAGGAAAGTTCTCCTGCAACAGGGCAATCAAATTGAGATCCTACATCTGTACCTATACTCTGAAGTTGAAATCCGGTATCCTAGACTAACAATGAAGGACAATGATCCAGTCATTGAACAAAACCCTTACAGTTCCTCTGACCAACACCCTCTGTCACTTCCAGTTGTTTTACAAACAGTCAGTGCTTTGAGTACCTACTAAGAGTTCAGAAAATCATTTTTGGGGAGTTGGGAGGTGCAGTTAGTCGAACGTCTCTAGTAGTCGGCAGAACTAATGTCAGGCTTTGTTTACTGAACAGAATTCCCCTGGGGCAGGATTATCCAGATAAACTCCGGGGAATTGAGTCCGCCCGCCAAACGCCGGATTAGGGAAGTGGACGATCCTTTCAGCTCCTCTAGAGCCCCTGGGCTCAGTTTTTCAAAAGTTATCTAGACGGATTTTGGCAATCGGATATGATTAAGTGAATAGAACGGGTGTCCCAATTCAAGTCAATAATTACTCAGTTTTATTCATTCTATTTCTATGCATTTAATCCTATAGGCGAAATCCAGATAGATAACGGGGCCCTGGTGATGCCTTCTCCACACCGTGTGTGTGAACTGTCACGAAATGTCACCCATTCACAAATACTGTCACCTTTCTATGTACAAAGCAATAAGTACTGTGGATGGATTTAGTCTTAGTTCCTGACAAGGTATTTCTATTCTCATGAGCCATAACCAAATCTCTACATCAGTCAAGAGACAGCATGGTATTTCCAACGATCTTACTATCTCTGGCTGGACTGACGTCATAGTACCAAACCAGTCATCATTCTGATCTCATTGACAGTCCCCATGTGATCAGATTCTGTGCTGGTGGCACACTGTTTGGGAGTAGCAGCAGCCATAACAGCTTTATGTCCAACCCCATAATGTGTTACTCTCTGTGACTTCAATAGTATGTAAAGGATAGACCTGTCACCATCCTCTGCTTGGTATATTTTCTGCCGGTCCCCATCCAACATAATTGGTTGTTGTAGCATTCCTGTCCACTCCTCCTGGGTCTAACCTACTCTCCGGGCCTCTGGGCCTACTGTGATCAGAGACTTGGTGAAAGATGGACATTCACCTGCTGGTATCGCCTCAAGTATCAGCTCCAACCTCCAACATTCCTTCCTCAGGCCCAAACTGACGAGTCACACCACGGCTTAATATGCCTGTGTCTTTCAGTGTGTTAGTCATCGCAATTGGGGGACTTTTCTCCCCACTCTCCAGGTGTAAGAACAGTTTACTTTAAATGAATGCTTTAGGTATGTTACACTGCCGCCACTATTGATGCATTTTGATGTGTGGTGGTTTTAAAATAGAGATGTTTTACCAGATGTTTGATAGTGAAATGTTACTAGTTGAGAAATAGTAACACAAGTTGACGCAGGGCTGTGCATATTCATGACTATGCTGAATTTGGCTTTTGCTGTTGTAAATGTAATGCCTTATGTTTATATTGCACATAAACCTATTAGAAGAAACACTGTACCTTTAAATGAACTTGCGGTTGTGTTCTTCCTCAGAAAGCTTTTACATTTCTATTAACAACTGCATACTAAATATTTAGTAAATCGCTGCTTTGCTTTGACCGAAAAGCTATTACGATTAGCTGTTAAACTTTTCAGCACTTAACCTTTCAGTTGTTAATCCATCAGATTAAACAGGTTTTTGCTTCCCTAGTTATTTTCTCTCATTGGTTATTTAGCTTGTTTTACATGCCCATACTAATAGGTAGGTAATTAGCTTAGACACATGCATTGCTCTTTCATTCAAAGTGTTTCCAAAAACGTCTTTATGGTAATGTCTTCTAACAAAATGGACAATTACAGTATTGTATTGTACCATGCAGTGTAGGAATATTGACTGCATGGAACAGTTTAGAGGAGACCGTTGTGATAACGAGTGGACGTTTCCAAAAGGCCAGATCTGCTTTACTGCACGCTGTAAAAGCCCAGAGGAGAGGGAAAGAGTGGTGATTAAATTGTAACGTTTGAAACTTTCCCTCTGTGATGTCATAAAGCAATGATAAAACAGGTATATAGTCAGTTTAGGACAGAAAGGATTTCTGATTTCACTTAGTTTCCACCTGTCGTTTTTAGAGGGGGTAAAGGTGAAGGTAGTAAACAGGTTTATGCAGGTTGTAGGTAATGAGACTGAACACTGGTTGAGGTTTTTCTCTATTACTATCCATTAACAAAATTATAGGTGAAAACGTACCTCCGCTACAGTTCAAACACTTGGCTCATAGGCCTTACTACAATGTGAGCAATCTAATCAATTGTAATCACTACTTTTGTAACCCAGCATTTGAGCTCTTTTGTTCAGAGACCAGATTGAGGAGGTGGTAGTCTCTCGCTGGACTCAGGTTAGCCTTAGTAGCATTTTCCCCAGAGTCACTAAATCCCCAGTGGAATGTCAAGCCTTGCACTGACTAGGTTTCTTCTTCACTATAGTAACTGCCTAACTGGGGGTTCTCTCCACACAGATCCCTATCTGTTCCTATATGGCTCAACTTAGCCCAGCCACTTTACAGAGCTGTGCGAGAGCTCACCTGTCCTGCAATATGCAATCAGACCCTTAGTAATCACATAAGCTCTGCAATATGCAATCAGCCTCTTAGTAATCACAAACTATTCTCCTTTTACCTGGTCTCCTTTTTATTGCATGCATTTGAGATTACCGGGGGTCACATTTTGAAAGTGCAACGGCAGGATATAAGAGCTGTGAGGATGAGACACTCATACAACATGGTCGGTTGTCATTTATTTGCTCATGTACTATAGAGTGCACTCCATCCACATCCAATAAACACCTTTTAGCTGCCTTCAATTCTTATTTGGGTATGTAGGAGTTTTATGTATGAAATCTGTACATGCAGCTTTTGGTCAATCTAAAAGTTAATCTAGTCTAAGTCATCAATTACTTTGTAAGGAGTTGAACCACCTCAACTCCACGGTCTTCACACCTATGTCTTCACACCTATACACCGGTTCGAAGAATCCATAAAAGGGTCATCATAAATCAATTCAATAGAGGTTTTTTTTTTTCTTCATGTCAGGTATCCTGTCCCGCAAACAGATGTTTCAGCACAGGTGTTAAAGGTCAGAGGCCACGTGAACATGGTCAAAGGAGAAGGTACGGCAGGGGGTTACAGGTGACGAGAGACAGGATAGTGGTGTCACAGGATGACTAAGGACATAACTTTCCAGGAAAATCCAGCCAGGTAGGAATATAGATTGAGAACACTGAGGAGAAAGTTAAAAAGCCCAGAGAAAGGTAGCCCAGTTTGATCTCCCCATCGTGACGCTCCATCGATTACAAAGCAAGATTAGCAAAGGTGGAAGCTAAGTGCTTTTCAGATGAATAACTGTTCTGCACAACAAAATGAATATTTTGAATCATGAGTGTCCCACTGACTTCTCGCTGACTTCCACGTTGTTTTCTTTGTGTTTTTTAGACTGAAGAAAAAAACGTGAAGTAAAAGGTCAATTCATCGGAAACGCCTGAAAACATTTCATTCCATTCATATTATATAGGCTAGCTGATTAAGTTGATGTTTTCTCTGTCTATAAACCATTTGTTAACTATTGTTGTCTTTTAAATCTCAGGATAACCTATGGATATGCTAAGTTAAATTTCACAAATGCTATGTTTATATTCTGGTACTTTTATTATACTGTATTTCTGTTGTCATAGCCTTCGGAGTTAATACATCTAATTTTGATTCATTCATTTAAATTCTAAACATATTCCCTGGGTCACCGGGTGCATGTCTCTTGTGTGTGTGTATATAGTATAGATAGGAAGTATGTCTTTAGGGAAGAGTAGCAGTGTCAGGATGTGTTCATGTTGTTATTCTGATTTACTTAGGATTTATACCATGGCATTGTTGAATACTGATTTCTGATTGGCTTGAAGGGCATTCTAGAGCGTGCATTATTTATTTACATAAACCCATATGAAGTCATATATATATGAACTTAACACTTTTAACATCTCTGTTTCCAAGATACACATTTGGGGAGACCAGTTTCAAATCGTTATGCAGATTTTTCACATTCCCCCTCAAGACACAATACTTCCATTGTCATGTTCTGTACATTTTATTTGCATGGATTTGATTAAATCCTTTTTGGCTGTTTTGATGTCAGTAGCTAGATAAATGTAATGAATGTCACTATATCTGTTATTGGGCGATCTAAGTCCTACTCAGCGTGAAGCGTGTGTTTTATTAATGCTCTTCAACGTCCCCTCGTGTCAGCTGGGCCTCGTTCTGGAGCCAAACGTTGTGGAAATGTTGCAGATAGAAATGTGATGATTAGAGCTGACGTGAGTCCTGATTCCGCATCTCACAGAGGCATGTCTGTTCTGCAAAATATATTTCTGAACGTTTCACAATGTTGTGCCCTGCTAAATGCAGCCCAGGTCCCCACATACAGTAAACTGGACCCTGCTATTGCGAGGCCACCTGTTAATACCCTCATGAATTAGAAACCAGGCTATCGAGCCAATCCACTGCATCTCCATCCAAGAAGAAATCCCAAAAGGCTTATGGGTGGATTGCGCTGGATGATGCTAATAATAGCAGATATGCTATAATTTACACTCAGTAAAACACAACAAATAAAAGGAGAGGAAAGGGAGGCCGGGGCTAGATACGGTCCAAACCAAGAAGATAGCAGTGTTGGTTCATGATCCAGGGTAAATAAAAGTGATACCTTGATATAGCCTAGCTATGACAGAAAGAAACAGCTGGGAGAGGTGGGATACAGGCGAGAACTCCAAACTGTTTCCTTTACAGGATAGCTTATCCTCTTTCTACACACTCATTCACAAACATTCCACTGTAGTGTGTCAAATTATACCTCCTTTTTCTTCATGCATCAAGTCTGAAATTTTGACACAAATACAATTTAAAAAGCTAAATAGTCTAGAAGACGTTTCCATAAATAATGCTCTGTCTAGAACACCTGTTTCTCTTGTTTGTACATTTTAATAAATCTATCAAAAACATCTGCAGCATCTAGTTGTGTGGAGATAGCACTTCCTTTTCTCAGATTTTTCAAGGGGGAAAAAACATTTCAACAAACCTTTTAAAATAGCCGTCATTGTAACAAGGTGCCCCTAGTCTGAAACATGTCATTTCTTCTTGCTGACCGGCCAACTGTCCAGAATCCCGCCTCCGGTCCAGCCGGTCATGTTATGGTAAGCGTAAACACGGGCTACAGGTGCAAATGCATTCGCTTCAAAGTGACAGCGTTAAAATACAGGAATTCCCTGACACTGTGCCACACATTCCTGGGACTGCAGTGCAGCACTCCCTCAAGTCTCTAGCAGGGCTCTTTTAGCTGGACTGGCGTTCAATAGCTGGCTCATTATCACCGCTAATTAGACTTTGAATATGGCCTTTGAACATGGATTGACTAGCACTCCATCTAAACTCCTTCAGTGTGAACTCCTTCGGCCGTGTGCCTTCTCACACCGCTGGAGGTGTACAATTATTCCCTGACAATGCACAGTCTGTTGTGCA
Source organism: Hucho hucho (assembly GCA_003317085.1). Taxonomy (NCBI): domain Eukaryota; kingdom Metazoa; phylum Chordata; class Actinopteri; order Salmoniformes; family Salmonidae; genus Hucho; species Hucho hucho. The sequence goes on from QNTS01002237.1 coordinate 158,617, forward strand.
TGAATGCTTACTTATGACCATAAAGGTCTATCGAGATCATACATACTTTTAAAAATCTTATGTAATGTAGCTATAGTACCATCCATCTAGTGCCTAGTTTTTGGGCCTGTTCCAGGTGCTATATGAAGCTTGTCTCCAGGGCTTCTGTCCTGTTCTGCCTAGTGATAACGCCAGGTGATAACACCAGTCCCAACAGCCAACGGACCAATCGGGTGGTTTTTACATCTTAATCCACCATTAAGAGCTGAAATGCTGCGTTGGGTCTTGTGGTGAGTTAGTGACGGCAGGAGAGGCACTGGAATGCAGGCTCATACCCTTCAAACCTGACCACAGTCATTGGGGCCTCGCGCCAACCAGCTAAAGGAGGCAGAATACTACCCTCCTCCTCCCATCCTCTCCCTGAACTGAACCAGATCCAAAGTATTAGGATCCTTCTTGGTATCCCCTATTTATACGCTGTGTATTTTTACAGGCGGGCCGGATGATTCGGATGCTAGCGTCAAAGGGTGAAAGCAAAGAGAAAGGGGTTATGGTGGACCCTCTTTCTGGATGCTATTCTGAGGACGTGGAGGGGGGCTTATCAGAGGTGATCAGGGCAAGAAGGTAGCCACTAGAACTTCTCCATGTTCAGAATCTGGTAAATTGGACCTTCTAAACATACACTACATGACCAAAAGTATGTGGACACCTGCTCGTTCGAACATCTCACCTGCTCGTTCGAACAAAATCATGGGCGTTTAATATGGAGTTGGTCCTCCTTTTGCTCCTACTCTAATGGGAAGGCTTTCCACTAGATGTTGGAACATTGCTGCGGGGATTTGCTTCCTGTCAGCCACAAGAGCATTAGTGAGGTCGGCCATTGATGTTGGGCGATTAGGCCTGGCTCACAGTCGGCGTTCCAAAGGTGGTTGATGGGATTGAGGTTCTTTCACACCGATCTCAATAAACCATTTCTGTATGGACCTCTGTTTGTATGTGGGGGCATTGTCATGTTGAAACAGGAAAGGGCTTTCCCCAAACTGTTGCCACAAAGTTGGAAGCACAAAATGGTCTAGAATGTCATATGTTTTAGTGTTAAGATTTCCCTTCACTAGAACTAAGGGGCCAAGTCCAAACCAAGAAAAACAGCCCCAGACCATTATTCCTTCTCCACCAAACTTTACAGTTGGCACTATGCATTGGGACAGGTTGCGTTCTCCTGGCATCCGCCAAACCCCGATTCGTCCGTCAGACTGCCAAATGGTGAAGTGTGATTCATCACTCCAGAGAAAAACATTCCCACTGTTGCAGAGTCCAATGGTGGCGAGCTTTACACCACTCCAGCCGACGTTTGGCATTGTGCATGGTGATCTTAGGGTTGTGTGCGGATGCTCTGCTAAGGAAACCCATTTCATGAAGCTCCCAAACAGTTCTTGGGTTGACGTTACTTCCAGAGTCAGTTTGAACTCTGTAGTGAGTGTTGCACCCGAGGATAGATGATTTTTACGCGCTACGTGCTTCTGCACTCAGCGGTCCTGTTCTGTGAGCTTGTGTGGCCTACCACTTCACAATCTTACTCACTTGTTCTATGAATGTAAATCTGTGATAGATTTTGGGGAAAACCTTGCTGAATACTTATTTACCATTTTGAACTTATTTATCATGTTTTTGACATGAAGGATATAATATGTTTATATTGCAATGATAACAAGACCATTTGAAATGATAGTGAAATGTTTTTATTCTTGTTGCCAAATACTTTATACAAAAACAAAAATTACAAATATTTTTGATTGAATTTAATCATCTTGTTAAGACATTATCCATAGTGAACAGCAAAAAGAATAACATCTTACTGAATTATAATGCAGTTTTTTCAGAGCGAATACAATTGCGCTTTAATATTATTATAAAAAAATACATATATATTTTTTCTTGTTTATATCTGTGTTTTGTTTTGTTAGACATGTTTGATGTAGAGATGTAAGTTGTAGATAATTTAGTATAATAATAAAAAAAATGTATATGAGCCTGTTTGTCATATTGTGAAAGAAATTTGGCGTGGAACAACCATCCGAATGCACTCTGGACTATTCTACGCGCACCAAAATTACGATCTGCTTCTCTGAATATCCTTGTGAAAGCCTAACACTGTAAGATCATAAGAATGGCTTACCAAGAAAAACTTCCTAAAGGACTCATTCAAGATAAAAAAGGATTTGGAGCACTCGACAACAAAAAAGACAGCCACCGCATTTTGTAACTTAGCTAGCCATGTTGGCAATAGTACACGCCTTCAAATGATGCCCACCTGACCAGATTTTGATTCATAATGGACCTATTTTGGAATGTGTAAACAACAGTAATTGTGTGATGCTGGAATACAGGGCAGTGTTCAACAAGTCTGCTTGCTCTAGTTCCTCAACAGCACAGCTAGGAGAGCTAAGAAAAAGCACCTTATAGTTAAAGACTCTTCTTTGAGTCATAAAAGTGCATTGACATTACTTTGGAGAGGTGTGTGGCCACTTGGGGGAAAAAAAACAGTTAGTCCTCTCACTCAAACACTTGTAATTTTTTTGTCTTATGTTGAATGGGGACAGCATGGACAAGTGGGCTAGTCTGGTCATTCAACAATACAGTACAGTGCAATGTAACATTCCTATGTAATATACTGTAACTGTGGCAGACAGCGTCCCGGCAGGGTGCATGGCTTTTGCCTGGACAGCAGATGCAGACCCAGCTCTGCTATGTACTGAGAATATCTTTGATTTATTCAAGTCCTTGTCAACGTCCTGTTTTGTTATTTTCTGTACAACGTATATTTGTCCTGCACCTGTTAATATTGTAAATATTATGCCTCTGAGTGGTGAGCACCAGAACATCTTGTCTGTCTCCTCATTGTCCGATCCTCCGCATCAGCATCTGCTTCACACTTATCAACAGGCCTGACAACGCTTGTTCTCTTGAGCGCAAAACTGTGGGTGATTAGGCCTGCGTTTACACAGGCAGACAAATTCTGATCATTTTCCACTAATTGGTCATTGACAAATCACATCAGAACTAATCTGAAAAGACCAATCAGTGAAACAAAAATCAGAATTGGGCTGCCTGTGTAAACGCAGCCTCTGTCACGAACAGCCAGAATGCATTTACACTATAATTTGTCGTCTGTTAGCACAGTAGCTTTGATGGCGCATAGGTGAGCACTGAGTGGCCTAGTAAAATAACAGTATGTCCTCTACCAGTAACGTTACTCCACTTCACTACTGACATTGGCCTACAGGGATGCATGTCCACAACTGTCCCGTGCAGCTGTAACTAGCCATTCATCAACACCATGATGTAGAGGTTATGAGATGTTCAAGAGCTATAAACTTTACGGAGTCGTTGAGAATGCATGGAATGTGTTTTTAAACATGGTGTGAACACAGTGTGACAGATATGACCAGACAACCTACACAACGAGGTGGTGGTGTTGCAGTACGTAGCAGTACCAGAAGTAAGTGGTGTCATGGACGTGGTTAGGAATTTACAGACATATATAACGCTAAAGTAAAACAAATGTTTATGTCCTTATATGGTAGCCTACACTCTTAGAAAAAAGGGTTCCAAAAGTTATTATCAGGTGAAATTGACATTATGAGTAACCTGGCAAAAGAATATAAAGAAAAATCAGTTTATTATAGAATCTACATTCTTGGTGTAAAAAAAGGTGCTATCTGGAACCTAAAAGGGTTATTCGGCTGTCCCTATAGGAGAAGCCTTTTTGGATCCAGGTAGAAACCTTTTGGGTTCCATGTAGAACCCTCTGTGGAAAGGGTCCTAAATGGGTTCTACCTGTAACCAAAAAGGGTTCTTCAAAGGGTTATCCTATGGGGACAGCCGGAGAACCCTTTTAGGTTCCAGATGGCACAGATTTCCCCAAGAATGTAGATTCTATGATTAAATAATTTTTCTTTATATTCGTTTACCAGGTTACTCTTAATGTCAACTTTAACTTTGTTAATGCATTAATTTGATTACAAAGTGGAGGAAGTCATATACCTGGGTCATTCAGATTAGTGGTTACTTGCTGCCCTGGGCACACAGGTGAGTATTCATACACTGAGTATACAAAACATTAAGAACACCTGCTCTTTCCATGACCAGGTGAAAGCTATGATATCTTATTGATGGCACTTGTTAAATCCAGATGAAGGGGAGGAGAGGTTAAAGAAGGATATTTAAGCCTTGAGACATGGATTGTGTATGTGTGCCATTCAGAGGGTGAATGGGCAAGACCAAAAATGTAAGTACCTTTGAACAGGGTGTGGTAGTAGGTGGCAGGCGTTACGGTTTGTGTCAAGAACTGCAACACTGCTGTGTTTTTCACGCTCAACAGTTTCCCATGTGTATTAAGAATGGTCCACCAACCAAAGGACATCCAGCCAACTTGACACAACTGTGGGATACATTGGAGTCAACATTGGCCAGCATCCCTGTGGAACGCTTTCGAAACCTTTGAAAGACCATGCCCTGACAAATTGAGGTTGTTCGGAGGGAAAAGGGGAAGGTGTTCCTAATGTTTGGTATACACAGTGTACATGGTAGATGTTTGACAATGTATACAGTGGGGCAAAAAAGTATTTAGTCAGCCACCAATTGTGCAAGTTCTCTCACTTAAAAAGATGAGAGAGGCCTGTAATTTTCATCATAGGTACACTTCAACTATGACAGACAAAATGAGGAAAAAAAATCCAGAAAATCACATTGTAGGATTTTTAATGAATTTATTTGCAAATTATGGTGGAAAATAAGTATTTGGTCACATACAAACAAGCAAGATTTCTGGCTCTCACAGACCTGTAACTTCTTCTTTAAGAGGCTCCTCTGTCCTCCACTCGTTACCTGTATTAATGGCACCTGTTTGAACTTGTTATCAGTATAAAAGACACCTGTCCACAACCTCAAACAGTCACACTCCAAACTCCACTATGGCCAAGACCAAAGAGCTGTCAAAGGACACCAGAAACAAAATTGTAGACCTGCACCAGGNACTGATCCGTGTAAAGGAAAGAATGAATGGGGCCATGTATCGTGAGATTTTGAGTGAAAACCTCCTTCCATCAGCAAGGGCATTGAAGATGAAACGTGGCTGGGTCTTTCAGCATGACAATGATCCCAAACACACCGCCCGGGCAACGAAGGAGTGGCTTCGTAAGAAGCATTTCAAGGTCCTGGAGTGGCCTAGCCAGTCTCCAGATCTCAACCCCATAGAAAATCTTTGGAGGGAGTTGAAAGTCCGTGTTGCCCAGCGACAGCCCCAAAATATCACTGCTCTAGAGGAGATCTGCATGGAGGAATGGGCCAAAATACCAGCAACAGTGTGTGAAAACCTTGTGAAGACTTACAGAAAACGTTTGACCTCTGTCATTGCCAACAAAGGGTATATAACAAAGTATTGAGATAAACTTTTGTTATTGACCAAATACGTTTTTTCCACCATAATTTGCAAATAAATAAATAAAAAATCCTACAATGTGATTTTCTGGATTTCTTTTTCTCATTTCGTCTGTCATAGTTGAAGTGTACCTATGATGAAAATTACAGGCCTCTCTCATCTTTTTAAGTGAGAGAACTTGCACAATTGGTGGCTGACTAAATACTTTTTTGCCCCACTGTATGCATGACTAGTCATCTGTTAGGGACTTCTGTAAATCAAATCCATGGAAGATAGAGACAGAATTATGTGAGCGCTTGGGACTATCAATCAATTAATCAAATGTATTTATAAAGCCCTTTTTACATCAGCCGATGTCACAAAGTGCTGTACAGAAACCCAGCCTAACACCCCAAACAGCAAGCAATGCAGATGTAGAAGCACGGTGGCTAGGAAAAACTCCCTAGAAAGGCCGGAACCTAGAATGAAACCTAGAGAGGAACCAGGCTCTGAGGGGTGGCCAGTCCTCTTCTGGCTGTGCTGGGTGGAAATTATAACAGTACTTGGCCAAGATGTTCAAACATTCATAGATGACCAGCAGAGTCAGTTAATAATAATCGCAGTAGTTGTAGAGGGTGCAACAGGTCAGCACCTCAGGAGTAAATGTCAGTTAGCTTTTCATAGCCGATCATTCAGAGTTAGAGACGGCAGGTGCGGTAGAGAGAGAGTCCAAAACATCAGGTCCGGGACAAGGTAGCATGTCTGGTGAACAGGTCAGGGTTCCATAGCTGCAGGCAGAACACTTGAAACTGGAGCAGCAGCATGACCAGGTGGACTGGGGACAGCAAGGAGTCATCAGGCCAGGTAGTCTTGAGGCATGATCCTTGGGCTTAGGTCCTCCGAGAGAAAGAGAGAGAGAAAGAGAGAGAAAGAGAGAGAGAGCATACTTAAATTCACACAGGACACCGGATAAATTCTCTAGATATAACAGATTGACCATAGCCCCTGACACAAACTATTGCAGCATAAATACTGGAGGCTGAGACAGGAGGGGTCGGGAGACACTGTGGCCCTGTCCGACGATACCTCCCCCCGACAGGGCCAACCAAGCAGGATATAACCCCACCCACTTTGCAAATGCACAGCCCCCACACCACTAGAGGGATATCTTCAACCACCAACTTACTACCCTGAGACAAGGCCGAGCACAGCCCACGAAGATCTCGCCCACAGAATAAACACGAGGGGGGCGCCAACTCAGATAGGAAGATCACGTCAGTGACTCAACTCACTCAAGTGACGCACCCCTCCTGGGGACGGCATGGAAGAGCACCAGTAAGCCAGTGAGGCAGAGATTCCCAGTGGAGAGAGGGGAACTGGCCAGGCAGAGACAGCAAGGGCGGTTCGTTGCTCCAGTGCCTTTCCGTTCACCTTCACACTCCGTTCACCTTCACAGGACCTACTGAAGAGATGAGTCTTCAATAAAGACTTAAAGGTTGAGACCGAGTCTGCATCTCTCACATGGATAGGCAGACCATTCCATAAAAATGGAGCTCTATAGGATAAAGCCCTGCCTCCAGCTGTTTGCTTAGAAATTCTAGGGACAGTAAGGAGGCCTGCGTCTTGTGACCGTAGCGTACGTGTAGGTATGTACGGCAGGACCAAATCGGAAAGATAGGTAGGAGCAAGCCCATGTAATGCTTTGTAGGTTAGCAGTAAAACCTTGAAATCAGCCCTAGCCTTAACAGGAAGCCAGTGTAGAGAGGCTAGCACTGGAGTAATATGATCACGTTTTTTGGTTCTAGTAAAGATTCTAGCAGCCGTGTTTAGCACTAACTGAAGTTTATTTAGTGTTTTATCCGGGTAGCCGGTAAGTAGAGCATTGCCGTAATCTAATCTAGAAGTGACAAAAGCATGGATACATTTTTCTGCATCATTTTTGAACAGAAAGTTTCTGATTTTGCAATGTTACGAAGATTGGAAAAAGCTGCCCTTGAAATATTCTTGATATGTTCGTGAAAACAGAGATCAGGGTTCCAGAGTAATGCCGAGGTGCTTCACAGTTTTATTTGAAACAACTGTACAACCGTCAACATTAATTGTCAGAAGATCTCTTTGTTTCTTGGGACCTAGAACTAGCATCTCTGTTTTGTCCGAGTTTAAATTAAAACATTTGCCGTCATCCACTTTAAGTTTATATCTGCAAAAAGATGATTCTGAGATAATTGGCTTTAAAGTTCTGAACCCTCATTGACTTGAATGGTGTCAGTGATTTGTATCTTGTATTCTTTGGAACTTAACAACATGAATTGGGGGGTATTTAGAGTACTATATAGGTAGAGAACATTGAACAGAACAAGGCTATGTCAATAATTTTGACAAAAATGCAGATAGAACCATATAGTCCTAAACCCTCGATGGTTGTAATGGGAACATTTGGAAGATGGGGAAAATATACATTACCGGAAGGAATGAGTCATGTAAGCTTCGACCTGGACCTCAATTTGACTTCACCTTAGTGGAACGAACAACTGCTGCAAAAGTCAAGCATGACATAGACAGTAGGAATTCCCAATCTCTTCTCGGGAGGAAAGAGGGGGATTTGAGAATAATACACTTCGGCTTTGTTCTCCATCCATCATGGGTCATTAAGGGTCTGTCATCGTGTGCCGGTTCCCAGGATGGTGAGGTGAGACTGGGCAGCAGCAGGAGCTGAATGCCCTGGCCCCTGCCCAACCTCTCTCTGTGTACCAAAGGCCATCATTAAGAGCATGGCCCCAAGGGAACAGAGAAGGTAAACCTCACACAACTAGGCCATTGATACAGTACAGTCAAGCTAATGAGTCAGTCAGCACTATGCCATGTGTTATATACTGTTACTGTACTGTGACTCAACAGCTATGGCTAATGCTAACACTAGGCTAATGCTAAGCTAATCCTAGGCTAATGACCCTTATTAGTAGCATTCATAGGCATCACATACACTTGGCAGTCACTGCTAGCATTTTCTACTTAGCATTTAACCCCTGGAACAATCTAATGCTCCATAATGAACTACAGTACTGCCTGGGTTGGATGACAACTAGAGAGGAAATCCTATCCTGCTTGGAGCGAAACAGAAATAGCTTCTTAAACCGTAGAAATAAAGTAAATAACCATTGGGGTTATACAGTTATATAAAAAGCTTGGTTTGTTTGTTTCTATAGTTACACCATTCGGACACACCCACCGTTCCATTCCTATAACTGTCCAGACGAGCGGGGGGGTAATGCAGGACTTATTTAGGAGAGGTAATGAAAGGACCTAGATGCAGAATGCATGCCATGCTGGGTATTCGGCACACGTTAAGGGGCGTTTGTCTCGGGAGGGGGTTGCTAAGTGCCATGCAGTGTTGTACGGAACGCGTCAGCATCTCCAGAAACAGTACAGCCTTTTATTTTAATCAGCGTTATTTATGGTATAAGTTCAGCAGCTCACCCAGAGCTCACCCATCCATGCATTGTTCAAAGGGCCCCATTATAAAAATCTCTTCCTGTATTGCAGTGCTACAGGCGTCATTACAGACCCGGGTTTGATCCCGGGCTGTATCACAACCGGCCATGATCGGGAGTCTCATAGGGCGGCGAACAATTGGCCCAGCGTCTTCTGGGTTAGGGGAGGGTTCGGCCAGGGTAGGCCGTCATTGTAAATAAGAATTTGCTCGTAAACTGACTTGCCTAGTTAAATAAAGGTAAAAAATACATTTAAAAAATGTACAAAAGATTTATGTCCAGTGCTTCCTATCCGTATTAAAGAGATTTATAGATTGAGCCCATTTCATCAGAAAGTGATTCAGTGACAGAGCACCCATATTAATCACTTGAAACTGTATTTAATTTGTACCAGCTGTGGTAGATTGAATGAATGAGAAATTATTGCTGCACTTACAATTCTAGAACAGTAAGTTTGGGTTTCTGCAATAATAATTCCTTATTCTCCTTGAATATACTTGGTAATCATGATAAAAGAAGAATAGAATAGAATAGCTTTTTAAAATTGAAACTGTGGACCAACGTCATCATCACTATAGCTTAATAGCTATCATACACGTTACTCTATAAAAGGTCACTAAGTATATTTATCTTAACGTGACCTTGCGTCGTGCCATACCAAGGGTGCATTCTCACATTCTCCCTGGATCCCCAATCTGACCACAACATGTCTCTCTGTGTCATGCTGTGTCATCGTGACCCCGCCATCATGAGAACCCAGCGAACCCTCATGCTTACTGTCGTCCAATCGTAGTTTAGATGATAAATATAATAATCATAAAAAATATAAGACATTGACGTGAGAATTCAGAAGACCTGGCTGCTTGCGTAGATGCCTAGATCATGTGTCGCATCATGAGATGAGATAAACTCCTCTCCATCACTCCATATCCAGGGAGGACTGGCCTCGGAGGGGGTTTCCATCATTGCATGGCTTTAAATCTGATGCCAGTGACAGCCCACCGCAAAGGATATATTTGGACTTTCTACGAATAATTTATAGGAAAGGTCATCCAGTGCTTTTTTAACTGCAGTAGGGACGTGGTCTATCGAATTCTGCAGGTCACTTTCAATCATCAGTAATATAGCCTAGCTATAAACGATAATGACAAGAATCATAAATATGATATTTACTCATACACATATGGAAAGCCTGGTTCCTCTCTAGGTTTCTTCATAATTGAGAGTTTTTCCTGGACACTTTGGTTCTGCTTCTGCTTGGACTTTGGGATCTAGGAATGGTTATTGTAATTTATAGATTGATTGACTGATTGATTGAAATGGCTTTTTGCTTACTGCATCTGTCTGAATGTAACATAAGCTGTTTCTAGTCTCGTGTCGTTAAGGGAAGGGGTTTGTTAGGGGATGAGGCCAGTGTCCCAGTGTCCCTGTTCCCCCACCTGTCCTGCTAGGTCAGCTGATGCCAGGTGGTTCTCAGTGTGTGACCGAGAGGAGTTTGGTGCCGGGGTGTCCCAGAGACCTGACCCTAAAGGGCACCAACCCCGTGAACAGATCATAAACCGCCACATGACCAGGTCACACATGTCACATTGTTTAACTTATTGAGGCGTTCAAAATTTGCCCTGTAGGCCTGTATACCTGGTGCCATTTTGTTTTGCTGTTGACAGTTGCAGTTTGAAAATGTATTTTGTTCAAGCGAGTGTTGACGTTGAGTTCGGTCAATGTGTACTGTTTGAGTGGACTAAGAGGCTGAGCATCCATTTTGTAAACTGATCCTCCAATCTCTACTGTTGTCCATGTCTATTTCCCAGGGATGAAGGATATAGTTAAAACATGGCTCATGCTACCAATAAAATCCTCTCCCTTAGTTAATTTTATATTACACAGGGGTCATATGGAGGACTACATTCAGTGCATTCTGAAAGTATTCAGACCCCTTCCTTTTTTCAACATTTTGTTACATTACAAACTTATTCTAAAATGGATTAAATAAATGTTTTTCCTCATCAATCTACACACAATACCCCATAATGACGAAGTGAAAACAGGTATTTAGACATTTTTGCAAATGTATAAAAATAAAAAAATCAGACCCTTTGCTATGAGACTCGAAATTGAGCTCAGGTGCATCCTGTTTCCATTGATCATCCTTGAGATGTTTCTACAACTTGATTGGAGTCCACCTGGGGAAAATTCAATTGATTGGACATGATTTGGAAAGGCACACACCTGTATACATAAGGTACCACAGTTGACAGTGCATGTCAGAGCAAAAACCAAACCATGAGGTCGAAGGAATTGTCCGTAGAGCTCCGAGACAGGATTGTGTTGAGGCACAGATCTTGGGGAAGGGTACCAAAACATGTCTGCAGCATTGAAGGTCCCCAAGAACACAGTGGCCATCATTCTTATACGGAAGAAGTTTAGAACCACCAATACTCTTCCTAGAGCTGGCCACCCGGCCAAACTGAGCAATCAGGGGAGAAGGCCTTGGTCAGGCTCTCTGACAGAGCTCCAGAGTTCCTCTGTGGAGATTGGAGAACCTTCCAGAAGGACAACCATCTCTGCAGCACTCTACTAATCAGGCCTTTATGGTAGAGTGGCCAGACGGAAGCCACTCCTCAGTAAAAGGCACATGACAGCCCTCTTGGTGTTTGCCAAAAGGCACCTAAAGAATTCTCAGACCATGAGAAAAAAGATTATCTGGTCTGATGAAACCAAGATTGAACTCTTTGGCCTGAATGCCAAGTGTCATGTCTGGAGGAAACCTGGCACCATCCCTACGGTGAAGCATGGTGGTGGCAGCATCATGCTGTATTGATGCTTATCAGCGGCAGGTACTGGGAGACTAGTCAAGATTGAGGGAAAGATGAACGGAGCAAAGTTTTTTTTAAACTGCTCCAGAGCTCTCAGGAACTCAGACTGGGGCAAAGGTTCACCTTCCAACAGGAAAACGACCCTAAGCACACAGCCAAGACAACGCAGGAGTGGCTTTGGGACAAGTCTCTGAATGTCCTGAATGGCCCAGCCAGAGCCCGAACTTGAACCCAATCGAACATCTCTGGGGAGACCTGAAAATAGCAGTGCTGCGACGCTCCCCATCCAACCTGACAGAGCTTGAGAGGATCTGCAGAGAAGAATGGGAGAAACTCCCCAAATACAGGTGTACCTAGGCCCCCCCCTTTCCCCCTCTTTTACACCGCTGATACTCTCTGTTATCATCTATGCATAGTCACTTTAATAACTACCTACATGTACATATTACCTCAACTAAACGGTGCCCCAGCACATTGACTCTGTACCGGTACCCCCCTGTATATATTCTCACTATTGTTATTTTACTGCTGCTCTTTAATTACTTGTTGCTTTTATTTCTTATTCTTATCCATATTTTTTTTAACTGCATTGTCGGTTAGGGGCTCATAAGTAAGCATTTCACTGTAAGGTCTACACCTGTTGTATTCTACGCATGTGACTAATAACATTTGATTTGATTGATTTGATTTGTAGCTTCATAACCAAGAAGACCCGAGGTTGTAATCGCTGCCAAAGGTGCTTCAACAAAGTACTGAATAAAGGGTCTGAATACTTATGTAAATGCGATATTTCAGTTTTCTTTTATGTATACATTTGAGAAAAAAAATCTAAACCTGTTTTTGCTTTGTCATTATGGGGTATTGAGGGGTGTAAAACAATTTAATGTGGAAAGTCTTTCAGAATGCACTGTATAGGATGTCTTTTTTTACCTGTATTGTACTAGGCAAGTCAGGAACAAATTCAAATTTTAAGAACAAATTCAAATTTTTGAGTGGAAGGGAGGAAGAGGACATTACGTTACTGACCTTGGCTTTGGGTATTCTCTGGTAGCCTGTCTGTCAGGCCACAGTATGATAAGAGAGATGTCATGGTTCATTAGCGTTGGATCTGGCCCTTCTGAAAGACCCCACTGTTCACGTGAAGCACAAGGTGAAATTACCATGGTGATCGCTGATGATATAGCCTATCAGAGCACAGAGTTGACTTCAAAGTGTCTCCGAAACTAATGGGGCAGGTTACCTGCCTACCTATACCTCATAATATCTGACCATGAAAATACCCTGAGGAAAACTTTATGTATGTAATATTTTAAAACTCTTATTACTTAGTTTTTTGCATTTCATATTTAACTGATCATGTTAAATGACTAAATGTTTTTTTTTCTATTTTGGTTGGAATGTAGTTCAATAACCGTAGTTCTTGTAACCTGCACCAGGTTACCCAATAGAGGGCACTATCGTCAGTGTTCCAAGGTGTCATTACCTTGCACTTCAAAAACTCCTGTTCAATGTTTGATCGTAGCTTAATGCACAATGAAAGCGAACCTCTAAATCAGCACTGGTGTTTGAATTTGAAATATTTAACGTAATACTCCACACAATCATCACATCCTCCTTAATCTAAGACTCATTCAAAATAAATATGCATTAATCAAACTGTGTCTTTATGTAAAGAGGCCTATTATTTAGACCAGGGGTTCTTAAACTTTTTCAGCTCCAGACCCGAATGAGAAATTGATGTTCCTCCCATGACCCAAATCGTCCTCCAACGACCCAAATTAAGAATAAATAGTGTGTGATTATAGATGTATTTTCATAACCCGCGACCCTTCTCTCACATACATGCCCAGAGCCCACTTTGGGTCCCGACCCACATTAAAGCCAATTCTGCATGTGTTGTCTTGAAAACCTGGACACAGCATTTTTGGAGGTCTTCAACTGATGATTTAGGTTTCTTTTGGAGAGGGGGAGTAGGTTTAGGTAGTTTGTTGGGGGGCAGAGGAGGATGGGGGGCTGAGACAGGGAAGGCTGGGGGGTATAGAGGAGGAGGGAAGGCTGGGAGGGGATAGGCAGGGGGAAGAGAGGGGAGGGGAGGGAGGGGATAGGCAGGGGTACTGGAGGGGCTGTCCAATGTGCTTTCTTAAATTAGCTGTTGGGGTTAGGAGGCATTCTCTCCGTGTTGTCAGAAGGAGGAGTCTGGGGGCGCTGTCACTGTCTACTGCTTCAGTATTACCTGCACCATAAGATCAACTACACTTTTCCTGTGTGAGTGTCTGTGTGGACAGAGAGAGAGAAAGAGAGAGAGAACAAGAGTCCCAAGCTTCAACTTTTCAACTGCCAGAGTGGGGTTTACTTTTTCTCATCTTTTTTCTTCTCTGGAGAGATTTGATTTGAAGGACATTTATTTCTGCTGAGTTATATAAGTTGCAGGGCAACTGGCAGCGGACATGGCTGGTTGTCTGCAAAGGACAGGACTTTGTAATGGGCAGGCACGTTTGTTGAGATGCCTCTTCGTGCTTTTCACTCTGGTCTTCTGCTTTACCTCTGTGGAAGCGGAGCCCCACCAATTTGATTCGGCTTTCCTCTACCGACAACGACAAGGACATAATGCTGACAGCATCATCGTGGCCAACAATGGCCTCCGTGTTCCCTTCGGGAAGTCCATTTACCTGGACCCTGTCAATGATCTGGTGACTGAGGTGCAGCCCGGAGACCGCTGCTCCATCACGGTCCTGGAGAATGACCCACTGGCCCAAAAACCTGGAATGCTTAGCCCTAAGAAGTTCCCCTGTGCGTTTGGCGGTGATGAGGTGAAATACACTCATTTTGGTTCCCGGAGCCCCAGTAAAGACAGGGTGAAGCTGCAGCTACGCTACGACTCCCAGACGGACACGGTGGTCATCCCCTTCATGCTGGAGGTGGAGGTGGTCTTCCAGCAGCTGGAGGTCCTCACCAGGAACATGCCCCTGGCTGTGGACAAGCTCAACGGCAACAGCAACCCCATCGACAAAAAGGGCCTGGACTTTTCCTTTGAGGATGGCGTCACTCAGTGCAAGGTCGCCACGCTGGTCGGCGCCGGCGGTCTCCCCAGGTATGGCACCCTTTTAAATAATTCCACTAATGGCCAGATGATGGACTGTGGTGAGTTTCTTAAGCAAGGCATTCGCTACAAGCACACATCCACCACCAACTCTCCTAACAGAGACTATATCCCCATGTTGGTAGAGCTGCAGGATAATGAGGGAAACACCATTATGCAGGAGCATTTCCAGATCATGGTCAGAATCAGAGAGGGTACAGAGAACACCCCTCCTAAGCCTAGTTTTGTTGCTATGATGATGATGGAGATTGATCAGTTTGTGATGACAGCTATCACCAGTGATATGTTGGCTGCCGAGGATGTTGAATCTGATCCAGACGACTTAATCTTTAACATTACTTCCCCCCTGGGCCATCAGCAAGGCTACATCATCAGTACAGATGATCAGAACCTCCCCATCACCTCGTTCTACCAGAGAGACATTAAAGATTTGAAGATAGCCTATAAGCCTCCGTCAGAGGATTCAGAAGTAGAGAGGATTTTCCAGCTCGAGTTTGAAATTTTAGATACAGAAGGCGCCGTCTCTGATTCGTTTGCCTTTATGATTGTGGTGAAGCCTATGAATACTCTTGCTCCCGTAGCAACCAAGAACACAGGGCAGCTTTTGTTTGAGGGCCAGTCCAGAACTCTCTCCAGCTCTCACAACTTAGAGATCAGTGATGAAGATAACCTGGACAATGTGAAAATCACAGTGGTGGACGGCTTGAAGCACGGCGAGCTGACGGTGCTCGGCGCACGCAGGAAATTCTTCACACCTGCCGATTTAGATGCCGGCATCGTGGTTTACCAGCACGACGGCAGCGACACCTACAGCGACAACATAATTTTTAGAATGTCTGATGGCAGCAATGAGGTCGAGTTTTTGTTCCCTATCACTATAGCCCCCACTGACGACGAACCCCCTATTATCAATGCAAACACCGGCCTGGTGCTTTTCAAGAATGAAATCATGCAGATTTCCCCCTTCATTCTGAGCGCCACAGACATAGACTCAGAGGATTCTACCATTAAATTCATTCTTGAGGCCCCATACTCCACTGTGGGGGAGCTTATCCTCAGACAAGTGGAGCCTCCCTCTGACCCCTCTCTCTGGAAGTTCAGAGAGACAGATGAGATGTTTGAACAGGTGGTGACCGAATATTTCCAGCAGGACATTCTAGATGGGAAGCTCTTCTACCGCCACATTGGGCCTCACAGCACCACCACTGTGATGGATCAGTTTGTGTTCCGCGTCCAAGACGACAATAACCCACCAAACCAGTCCGGTGAGCATACCTTCACCATTAAAATCCACCCGGTGGATGACCTCCCACCAGAGCTCTACCCAGGGACCACGCTTCACATGACAGTGCAAGAGTATGAGCTGACTCACTTCAAGAAGACGTTTTTGCGTTACACAGATCTGGACTCGGATGACAGGGATCTGAAATACACCGTCACCAAGCCCCCCACTGACACAGACGAGAACAACCCGGCCCCCCTGGGTGACATTGTTCTGACTGACAGTCCCGACTCTGTGATCAGTGAGTTCACACAGGCGCAGGTCAACCACCACAAAGTGGCCTACAAGCCCCCAGACCAGGAACTGGGCATCACTCCAAAAGTCCTTCAGTTCACATTCATTGTGGAGGATACTGCTGGGAATACAGTAGATGGACTATTCACTATTTTCTTACAGCCCGTTGACAACAAGCCTCCCTTTATCACCAACACTGGTTTCACTTGCCAGGAGAGAAGCACGTACATCATCACTAAGAAGGAGCTCGATGCAACCGACCAGGACACAGAATATGAAAATATCCTATTCACTGTGACCCAGATTCCTCGCTATGGGCAGCTGCAGTATTTAGGGATCGATATGTCGAACAGTGAGACATTTGTCCTGGAGGACATCGAAAATGGCCATATTGCCTACATCCATGGCGGGGAGGAAAGCCTCAGCGACGTTATCAAGTGTGACGTCAGCGACGGCTTCCATGAGGTACCTATCATCATCAAGATCTCCATTAACCCAGTTGATGACGAGACCCCCACCATCATGCTCCCTGCTGGCCTTCTAGGGGCATCCATCGATGTCCTGGAGAATGGGGCAACTGAAATCACCAGCAACGTCATCCAGGGCCGTGACGAAGACACTGATGACCTCATGTTGACCTTCATCGTTGAGGAGCCCCCCATGCTCGGTGATATCCTTGTGAGTGGTGCCCGCGCCGAGAGGTTCACCCAACAGGACATCATCAACGGCGTGGTGATGTATGCCCACACTAGTGGTGAGATCGGCTCCTTCAAAGAGCATGATTCCTTCAACCTCACCATCTCCGACATGTCCGACGAATGGGTCGTTGGGGGCAACAAGGTCCAAGGAGTCCGGGTGCTCGTCACCATCCTGCCCGTCGACAGCATCCCACCCATCGTTAGCGTCGGGGAGCAGTTTGTGGTGATAGAAGGGGAGAAGAACGTCATTACTCTGGATCACATTATGACTGAGGATATGGACACAGACAACAATGACATCCTGTGCACCGTTATTGTCCAATCAACATCCGGGTACGTGGAGAATATCTCCCCAGCTCCAGGTTCTGAGAAGTCCAGAGCAGGCACCGCCATCACCGCCTTCAGCTTCAAAGATGTCTTCCTCGGTCATATCTACTACGTCCAGAGCATCCACAAAGGTGTGGAGCCTGTGGAAGACAGGTTCACCTTCCGTTGCTCCGATGGCATCAACTTCTCTGATCGCCACTTTTTCCCCATCGTCATCATCCCTGCCAATGATGAGAAACCAGAGATCTTCATCCGTGAGTTTGTCGTGATGGAGGGCATGAGTCTGGTCATCGACACACCCATCCTGAATGCGGCCGATGCAGACATTCCAGGGGACGAACTGGTGTTTGAGATCATAAAGAACCCCAAGCATGGCAAGATAGTTCAGCAGCTTACAACGGGCACAGTCCCTGTTGTCAAGTTCTCCTTAGAACAGATAAATGAGGCCTCCAACATCATTTACGAACACGACGACTCAGAGACCAAAGAAGACAGCTTCGAAGTTAGGCTCACAGACGGGAAACACACAGTGGAGAAGAAGATTCTCATCATGGTGATTCCTGTCGATGACGAGACACCGAGAATGGCAATCAATGACGGACTGGAGGTTGAGATCGGAGAAACCAAAATAATCAACAACAGGGTCATGAAGGCTACTGATCTTGACTCGGAAGACAAAGAGCTCATCTATGTTGTGCGCTACGGCCCAAGCCAAGGCTATCTCCAGCGTATCACCAAGTTCGGACACGTTGTGGGCAACATCACCCTCGACATGAACTTCACCCAAGATGAAGTCGACAAAAACCTGATCCAGTATGTGC
Source organism: Hucho hucho (assembly GCA_003317085.1). Taxonomy (NCBI): domain Eukaryota; kingdom Metazoa; phylum Chordata; class Actinopteri; order Salmoniformes; family Salmonidae; genus Hucho; species Hucho hucho. The sequence goes on from QNTS01002237.1 coordinate 176,784, forward strand.
ATACGGGCCAGGAGGGTGTCCGTGACCTGCTAAAGTTCGACGTTACCGACGGCATTAACCCCCTTATCGACCGATACTTCTACATAAACATCGGAAGCATCGACATGGTCTTCCCCGATGTCATCAACAAAGGCGTGACCCTAAAAGAAGGGGGCAAAGTGACTCTCACCACTGACCTGCTCAGCACCACTGACATCAACAGCCCGGATGAGTTCCTCAGCTTTAGCATCACACGTGCCCCTAGCAGAGGCCATCTTGAATGCACTGACCTCCCAGGTGTGCCCATCTCCACCTTTACCCAGCTGCAGCTGGCTGGCAACAAGATCTACTACATCCACACCTCAGACGATGAGATGAAGATGGATAGCTTTGAGTTCGAGGTGACGGACGGCTACAACCCCGTCTTCCGCACCTTCAGAGTGTCCATCACGGACGTGGACAACAAGAAACCTGTCCTGAGCGTCTACAAGCTGCTGTTGGGAGAGGGTGAAAACAAGCTCATCACCCCATTCGAGTTGACCGTGGAGGACCGTGACACCCCAGACAACCTGCTGCGCTTTGTGGTCACCCAGGTGCCGGTTCATGGCCAGTTGCTGTTCAACGGCACCCAGCCAATCAACACCTTCACCAAGCAGGACCTGAACGAGAACCTCATCACCTACAAGCACGATGGCACCGAGTCCAACGAGGACAGCTTCTCGTTCACTGTCACCGACGGCACGCACAACGACTTCTACGTATTTCCTGATACCGTGTACGAGACACGTAAGCCTCAGATGATGACCATTCACATCAGCACTATTGACAATGGGGTCCCCCAGATCGTGGTCAACAAGGCTGCCCCCTCCCTAAGGGTTCTGCATAGCGGCCACCTTGGCTTCCTGATCACCAGCAAGGCCCTGAAGTCCGAGGATCGAGATAGTCCTCACAAAGTCCTCAAGTACTCCGTGGCAGAGGCCCCACAGCACGGCTTCATCATGAACACCGCCCTGGGCAATGACAGCATCAAGACCTTCACACAAGGTAAGACTAGCATTTAATATTACATACATCAAAATTTAAAATACAATTGAGGAAAAAGTGAACGAACATTCAAAACAATTCAAATCTGACAAAAGTACTTTTTTTCATTTTATTCTAAATTGATTGAAGTTCTGTACTTTGGGAAAATTATGTTTACAATATCAGTAAGACCAGTATTCACACTCCTGCCAGAATCAGTATTGTAATGCCTTTGTCTTTGACATAATCTAAAGTGATGCCTGAGGGCTGTAAGTAACCTTCAGATGTTCTAAAGAATGTAGAGATTCTCCTCCTTACATTTCCAATTCACCCTTTCATGTCATCAGCTGATATCGACGAAATGAAGATTTGCTACGTGCTGCTTGATGGTAGCAACGCCACAAGTGATATCTTCTACTTCACAGTAGAAGATAAAGGTAAGACCCTCTTTTTTTTATATTTGAACCTCATGCTCATTGACGTTGTAGTGTCCCGTTACTGCAGACTTATATCACATGGCCTGTAGGCATTCTTTTCAGCTTCAGCCTTCTTTTAAGATTGAATGTCTCTTTGAGATTGAATCTTCCTGCTCTCTGTCAATCTCCAAAGTGTTTGCATCACAAAGACTTAAACGCAGTTCGCCATGACTGACAGCTAGCACAGAGCCCCTTGTCTCTCCTCGCCCCACTGCTGAGGGTGGCAGGTTTAAAGGAAGTTTAAAGAAGGGGTGGAAGAGGTCATGGGCCAGACAGTGTCCCTGGGTGTGTTAGGAGCGAAAGAAATGGAACGCCCGGCAATTAAAAAAGCTCTGAAATTTATTGTATCATGAACAATGGGGGGTTTTCCTTTGTGGTTTTTGTCCTGGGTTTCCTTCAGTGTTTGAAGTGATAGCATGAAACCAAATTTGCCACCTTCAATGCCTCCAAGGCATTCCAAGTATTCATCAAACCATTTTCCGTTTTTATGGAAATCGATCCTAGATAAGTGAGAATAGCATGAGCCTTTGACCCTGTGTGTAGAGGAAACTACTAATTTTGAACAGCAGTTTTGTAAGGATCAAGGTGACTGTTAAGGTCCTGACCTGCTTCATTGCTTCTCTAGGTTAGTGGAACAGAAACATGTGGCTTCTCAGACACACGTAACTATTTCATAGTAAAGTTAGCAAGTTTTGCTTCACAATCCAAAATTCTCATGGAATCATTTTAAGTGCCTCTATTTTTTGGATTCTATTTTCTGTTTGACTTGTCATCACCATAAGATATGGTCTTCTGCGTTTTGCTGCCAGATCCATTCCTTACCTTCTCTAGGGATCCTTTGCTTAGGAGGCTTTGGATTTCAGTAGCTGTGTGTATTTATATTCCCCTGGAAATTAACTTTTGGTCCGATGTACCTTATTGGATTTCATAACTATTCACACAGGTTGCTTTTCTATCGTGACAATCCTATTGGTGTTTTCAGTATACAGTAATTATTATGCATGATTATGATGTTAGTGTTTATATAATGTAGCTTTTCTATCGTATTGTCGGTAGATTTCAACTATTGGAATTAAACATGTATATCATAAAATATGTTTGGTTTCAAAGTATATTCTACACATTTGTGTATCAAGGCTGCCATTAAGTTTTGAAACAAATCGATTGTTGGATATTCGTTTGCGCTTTGTTATGGTTTGCTTTGTCCAATTATGGACCTTCTTTAACCGCATCACGGATATATATAGCGAATGCAAAGCAAAGTAACAAAATATAGCAGGTGGGGATGGGGGCATGCATTGCTATTTTAACATCAGCTGTAAATGCTAAACCCATTCTGAGGTTTTGAAATGCATCCCTCCATGACACACTGTAAGAAAAGTTTGGGCTATATTTATGCTGGATTGAGGACTAGCTAGCTAGCGCAAGATCATCATCATCATCACCATGGTTGTTGGCCACGGAGGCGTTATGTTCTTTTGGTCAATTCCTCTTGTTGTTTTCACCAAGTTTAACCCCTCCTAAGTTAACCCTTTCATCTTCATGTTAGGGTTCATTCCCAATAATTAACTCTCCTGTTAGGACAGAGAATTGGCTGTGAGAATAGAGTGGGAGAAAGGTTGTTAACTAGTTTCTGAAGGTATTGCGCTTCAAGGAATTATTTTCCCGTACTGTCCCGATCCACACATGTTGAAATACTGAGACTTATTTTCTTAATGATTTATATTTTTTTATGCATGTGTATTCCCAAAGTTTCCGTATGGTTTGGATGGACACTTCCTCTTACTGCTGAATTCCAGATGGCCACGAATGGCTGTTGCTCTCAGACAGTATAGCCTTAATGGATAATAGGGCTTTCTTTCTCAGGGCTGTCTGTAATTGAGGGTCTGGCTACAACAGGAAAGGGACACAAGGGCTTCAATTAGCTCCACAATCCCCTGTGTTTGTAGTGTAGTCTGTCCCACTGTTCTGTTTGAGATTCCCGATAGCACATCTGAACCAGGTGCAGGGTTGGCTCTATACCTCTCTGCCATCTGTCTAATGTGACTTTGTTTCTGTCTGACTACGGTTTACATGTGCAGAGCACTGAGTCAGGGCTGGTAGGACACACAACACACACAGACCGAGTAACATCAAATAAAGGCATGAAAAGGCAACAATTGACTGAGTCGTAAGTCTGTTACTGGCGTGTAGGAACAAGTTGACACAGCATTCTGTTGGTCAGCAAATATGCACATAAAAGTTTAGTGTTTTTTTATGTGTGTGAGAAACACCGCTGGACGTTCTAGATTCTATAGAATAAATGTCTGCAGCAGAAGTGACCATGAACAATACCTTAAAACAAATACTAATTACACCCTAAGCGTGCAAAATTCACCTAGAAAATAGTCCAAATGGCTGCATTGTCTCCCTGTAGAGTTGTATTGCTGTATTGAAACAACATGTCATAAATAATGTGTTATGGGTAAGAAGAGAAAGAGCAAGAGGTCAGGGTATTTCCCCTGGGTGTTGGTCAGGAGTGGGTGTTGGCCGGCCCTAGCCTTTTGGGGGCCCTATGTGAGAGTGTAGAGTCTTATTTTAGTTTTAAAGTTAATTTCCTGCAATTCTACACATTTGCCATTATTCGGCCATGATTACTACAAGTTTAGATAGCTGACTAGACTAACTTACCAATCTAAAACTTGTTAGCTGACATGGGCTAAATGAGTGACTGTCAGTGACTGACATAATGAGAAAAAACTGCTAATGCACAACCAAATGTCGAAATTGCACCTTGTTTATTCTACTATTCTTACTCTCAATAGTATGTTGAGACCCTGACTGAATTCTTTTGAATGAAGCTCTCCCCTCGTCCCTCACCTTGAGGGGAATGTAGTGATATAGCGTAGCATAGCGTTAGCATAACCTTTATGTGTGTAGTGGTGCTGTAGCGTTAGCATACCTCGGTGCATTAGCATACCTCAAGACAAAGGAGATGATTGTGGACTACAGGAAAAAGAGGACCGAGCACGCCCCCATTCTCATCGACGGGGCTGCAGTGGAGCAGGTTGAGAGCGTCCACATTACCAACAAACTAACATGGTCCAAGAACACCAAGACAGTCGTGAAGCGTGCACGACAAAACCTATTCCCCCTCAGGAGACTGAAAAGATTTGGCATGGGTCCTCAGATCCTCAAAAGGTTCTACAGCTGCACCATCGAGAGCATCCTGACTGGTTGCATCACTGCCTGGTATTGAACTGCTCGGCCTCCGACCTCAAGGCACTACAGAGGGTAGTGCGAAAGGCCCAGTACATCACTTGGGCCAAGCTTCCTGCCATCCAGGACCTCTGTACCAGGCGGAGTCAGAGGAAGGCCCTAAAAATGGTCAAAGACTCCAGCCACCCTAGTCATGGACTGTTCTCTCTGCTACTGCATGGCAAGCGGTACCGGAGTGCCAAGTCTAGGTCCAAGATGCTTCTGAACAGCTTCTACCCCCAAGCCATAAGACTCCTGAACATCTAGTCAAATGGCTACCCAGACTATTTGCATTGCACCCCACCCCCCTCTCCACACCACTGCCACTCTCTGTTATCATCTATGCATAGTCACTTTAATAACTCTACCTACATGTACATACTACCTCAACTAACCGGTAACCCCGCACATTGACTCTGTACCGGCACCCCCCTGTATATATTGTTATTTTTTACTACTGCTCTTTAATTACTTTTATCTCTTATTCCTATCCGTATTTTTTGAAACTGCACTGCTGGTTAGGGGCTCGTAAGGAAGCCTTTTACTGTAAGGTCTACACCTGTTGTATTTGGCGCATGTGACTAATACGATTTGATTTGCTGGCGCGGTGTCAACCTGGTTACACTACAGCTGCCCAGTACTTCCTGGGGCAAGTGGGCACATGTGTTGATTGGGGTTCTGACAAGGAGAGCCAGGCAGGCTGTACTGGGTCCAGGCAGGATGAATTGGGTCCAGGCAGGGTGGCGGTGGCTCTGGTCCTGGTTGTTTTGGAGGGAGAGACCAGAAGAGAGAGGGGGTTCAGCTGAGTTAGATACTGTGTGAAATGTGCCTTTTACTCTATGTGGTACAACACCTTTTACACTTTCTAGCTGCACACCAAAATGAATACGGAAGTGTCATTACTGAGTTGAATTCTTTCATCATTCAGATAAACAGGTTTCCAATGAGGAAATAGACCTGCAGATACATTGATAGTTGCAGCTGTCTTTAACCTTTTACTGCAATGGGCTAAAGTTGAAGCTGTCTTTAACCTTTTACTGCAATGGGCTAAAGTTGAAGCTGTCTTTAACCTTTTACTGCAATGGGCTAAAGTTGAAGCTGTCTTTAACCTTTTACTGCAATGGGCTAAAGTAGAAGCTGTCTTTAACCTTTTACACACATAATCCCAAACCTGCCTAGCAACACAGGACCTCAGCCTCCCAAGACAGTCAGCCAATACCAATGTGTAGCTGTCCAGTATGCATCCTCCCTTTTCAATACATATTGTACCTGCCTTTTCTGTACCAGTATATGTGAAAGATTAGAAGTCTTGTCAAGCTACACATGAAAAAGAAAAGGGGAGCCGCACACTCTAGGAGCTCAGATGCAATAATTGAATAACCTAATATCCAACGTTTCGACAGAGAAGCTGTCTTCATCAGGGTATAATTACAAGCACTGCGGGTCACTAGTTTATATATTGTCAAAGGACACACACAGGTGTCTGTAATCATGGCCGGGTGTTGCCTGATATCATTGGTTAATTATCATATATAAAAACAACATACAAAAAACATGAATGTATAGCATACGGTCATACAGCATAAGTCAGAAGTTTACATAAACCTTAGCCAAATAGAATTAAACTCAGTTTTTCACAATTCACAAATCCTGGTAAAAATTCCCTGTCCTAGGTCAGTTAGGATCCCCACTTTATTTTAAGAATGTGACATTTCAGAATAATAGTAGAGAGAATTATTTATTTCAGCTTTTATTTCTTTCATCACATTCCCAGTGGGTCAGAAGTTTACATACACTCAATTACCATTTAGTAGCATTGCCTTTAAATTGTTTAACTTGGGTCAAACGTTTCGGGTAGCCTTCCACAAGTTTCCCACAACAAGTTGGGTGAATGTTGGCCCATTCCTCCTGACAGAGCTGTTGTAACTGAGTCAGGTTTGTAGGCCTCCTTGCTCGCACACGCTTTTTCAGTTCTGCCCACAAATGTTTTATAGGATTGAGGTCAGGGCTTTGTGATGGCCACTCCAATACCTTGACTTTGTTGTCCTTAAGCCATTTTGCCACAATTTTGGAAGTATGCTTGGGGTCATTGTCCATTTGGAAGACCCATTTGCGACCAAGCTTGAACTTCCTGACTGATGTCTTGAGATGTTGCTTCAATATATCCACATAATTTTCCATCCTCATGATGCCATCTATTTTGTGAAGTCCACCAGTCCCTCCCACAAAATGATGCTGCCACCCCCGTCCTTCACGGTTGGGATGGTGTTCTTCGGCTTGCAAGCATCCCTCTTTTTCCTCCAAACATAACAATGGTCATTATGGCCAAACAGTTCTATTTTTGTTTCATCAGACCAGAGGACATTTCTCCAAAAAGTACGATCTTTGTCCTCATGTGCAGTTGCAAACCGTAGCCTGGCTTTTTTATGGCGGTTTTGGAGCAGTGGCTTCTTCCTTTCTGAGCGGCCTTTCAGGTTATGTCGATATAGGACTCGTTTTACTGTGGATATAGATACTTTTGTACCTGTTTCCTTCAGCATCTTCACAATGTCCTTTACTGTTGTTCTGGGATTGATTTGCACTTGAACGCACCGAAGTCCGTTCATCTCTAGGAGACAGAACGCGTCTCCTTCCTGAGCGTTATGATGGCTGCGTGGTCCCATGGTGTTTATACTTGTGTACTATTGTTTGTACAGATGAACGTGGTACCTTCAGGCATTTGGAAATTGCTCCCAAGGATGATCCAGACTTGTGGAGGTCTACAATTCTTTTCTGAGGTCTTGCCTGATTTCTTTTGATTTGCCATGATGTCAAGAAAAGAGGCACTGAGTTTGAAGGTAAGCCTTGAAATACATCCACAGGTACACCTCCAAATTGACAAATGATGTCAATTAGCCTATCAGAAGCTTCTAAAGCCATGACATCATTTTATGGAATTTTCCAAGCTGTTTAAAAGGCACCGTCAACTTAGTGTATGTAAACTTCTGACCCACTGGAATTGTGATACAGTGAATTATAAGTGAAATAATCTGTCTGTAAACAATTGTTGTAAAAATTACTTGTGTCATGTACAAAGTAGATGTCCTAAACGACTTGCCAAAAATATAGTTTGTTAACAAGACATTTGTGGAGTGGTTGAAAAACGAGTTTTAATGACTCCAGCCTAAGTGTATGTAAACTTCCGACTTCAACTGTAGATACGATTTGGCTACATAGGTCTAAAAACATTCATAATGAATAGCAAAATCACATTAATCACGGGAATGGCTTAAGATCAAATTCTACGTTGAGACCGAAGGGAGCAAGTCTTTAAATTAAAGATCCAGACAGCCTCTCGTTAACTTGTCGAGGTCACCCCCTCTCCTAGGGAGGGTGACATGTTCGATGCCGATATAACGCAGGGACGAAATCAAGTGGTTTGCTTCCAAAAAGTGGGAAGCTACACACACATGCAAGTTACACAGTCTTGCATGCAATGGATGGGTACACACTCAATCTTCTTACCTTTAGAGACTTGGTGGTGATAGGGTGAGGAAAGGTTGAGGAAAGGGGGGTGAAAGAGGGAGGAAGGGGGAGGAATGGGGGAGGAAGTATTCCCCAGTCCCAGCAGGTGACGAGAGACACAGAGGCAGTGGCGGCTCTACCCATAGCACGGCTGTGTGTGTGTGTGTTTGGTGAAGACTTCCCAGTGTCTCTGCATTGTTCAAGAAAGGGGTCAGCAGTTGCCACACTGCGGGAAGTCTTGTCTCTTGAAATGGACAGTGGCCACATTCCAAAATCCTGGTAGCATATGCTGTTCTTTTTCTGTCAGGACCCCAGAGGGAGGCCCTGCGGAGTGCCTGCTTAATTTTTCACCCTTCAGGGAGATCCGATGGACGGAGGAATGTGTAAATCATCAGTTAGACCGGAGGAGTAACAAATAAAAAATGTAATTGCATTTTGGAAATGGTTGTTTAGAAACTGATGTCAATGTTATACAACAATAAGCAGACTGACTGAATCATAAGTGACAAACTCAGACAGGTTCCCTTCATTCAAGCCTTAATGTATTATTTGATGAGGGAATACCTTACCCCTTGAGGCCCATAAGGACCCAACCAGCCCACTGGTTCTGTTCTGAGGGGAGATTATGAGGGATGCTGATGGATAAGTTGAGCTGAGGTATAGACCTACTCCCTCATCTCCAGGCATATGGCTATGTAGAGATTTCCTCTTCGTTGAGTGATGGACTCAAGGAGTTGTTGTTAGAACGGGTTAGAATGGTTAGGGTTAGGAGGAAGGGGTATTATTACATTCACTACACAGATAACTGATTATTGATCTAGGTACAGCCCTCTGTCCCTTCACCTAATCCTGCTGAAAGACACAGCAAAGCCCTGACCTGGAAGGGAGGAAATCTGCCTCGCTCAAAATGGCCACCCATGAATGTTTCCTCAACACTGTTTTTGTTATTGTTGGCTATCCCTGTTCTGTTCCAGAGGGGTAGAATGGCACTTTTTCAGAGGAGAGAGAGAGACCGAGAGAGAGCATGTATGATTTTCCATAGTTGTTCCCATGCTAAAACATTTGTTTCCCGAAGGGCTAGTGCACAGCACATAACAGTACTGTAGGTTTGTGTGCTGTCGAGGCAGTGTGAGACAGTGAATGAGGCTTGAGTGGGTCGCAGCCATTTTACACAGCAGGCACCATGACTTCCTAAGTGTGTGTTCGGATCTAACCTGTCAGCCATGTCAACAGCCGGGCAAAGATTTACTGTCCCCTGGTGCCAGTTGAAAGGTCTAGCAACATGTATACTGTGACTGTGAGGCGGAGGCTTCTTCCTCTCCCTCTCTCTCGCTCTCTCCTTGCATCCTGACACGGGGCAGACAGATTTATTGGGGTTGGGAGAGTGTTGGGAGAGTGTTGGTGTTATGATGTATGGCCCCTAGAGGTTATTCATATCTGCTTCCATATGGCAAAGCTGTCTGCTGCTCCCCATACTTTCTTTTTAAATTGTCTTTATATTCTATACTTTACCTTATATTCTACTCTCTCGCTGTTCTGCACAGATGTAGGATCTTTATTTGAGCCAGTTTGCTACAGCAGGAAAATTATCGTTCAGCAACAGGAAATGTGAATTATTTGTATAATTAATATAGATTTTTGTAGAGGTTGATACATTTTTCGTAATGGAAAATTAAGTCTGACATTTCGGAGTGTAAATTACAAATTTCAGAAGCATTTTTCGAACCTCAAATACACCACACGTTTTAAATGTCCTACATCACAGAAAAGTTATCCTGCAACAGGGTGATCAAATTAAGATCCCACATCTGTATGTCTTCCACTTAATCTATAACGTCAGTATCTATCCTCTCTTTCATTTATATTTACATTTTAGTCATTTAGCAGATGCGCCTTTCCTTTCCTCTCTCTCTTCTATCACTCCTTCCCTCAGTCTGTACGTTCTGTTAGGATTCACTAAGAATCCTGACACCACTTAGTCATTTCATTTAGCTCAGTTGGTAGAGCATGGCTCTTGCAATGCCAGGATAATGGGTTCGATTCCTGGGATCACCCATACGTTAAATGTATGCAAGCATGAGTGTAAGTTGCTTTGGATAAAAGTGCCTGCTAAATGGCACATAGACTGAGTGTGCAAGACATTAGGAACACCTTTCTAATATTGAGTTGTACCCCTTTTGCCCTCTGGCCCATGCTGACTCTAATGTCTCCCACAGTTGGCTGGATGTCCTCTGGGTGGTGGACCATTCTTGATACAGACGGGAAACTGTTGAGCGTGAAAAACGTAGCAGCGTTGCATTCACCCTCTGAATGGCACACATACACAATCCATGTCTCAATTGTCTCAAGGCTTAAAAATACTTATTTAATCTGTCTCCTCCCCTTCATCTACACTGATTGAAGTGGCTTTAACAAGTGACATCAATAAGGGATCAAAGCTTTCACCTGGATTCACCTGGTCAGTCTGTCATGGAAAGAGCAGGTGTTCTTAATGTTTTGTACACTCAGTGTTGTGTATATATATGATTAAATTATTCATTTTGGCCAGTTGCCTTGGACAGTTAGGTTCGATTTCTCCAAAATGATGCAATAAACGCCAGTGGCACCATTGGGGGTGACCCAGTCTCTCTGTCACCTTGTGATGTGCGGCATGCTGCCTTTCCGATCCAGATCAGGTCACTGTTCTGGAGTCAGTGTTATTTTACAGTACACGGCAGTGGCCAGGCCAATAGGATCTATTAATATGCCTGGCTCCTCCAATCCAAAATCTCAACAATGGCATCTTCGGAATGCCCCAGAGGAAACTAAGCTGAGCTCTGGCATTTGAGAATTCACTTTCTGTACTGTAGCGCCAACCTTCTGATCATACACCTCAATATTATGACTCAATTAATGGACCACATGTGAAATCAATATTCACACAGGTGTTATTGATGGTTTTAGCTGCAGGGACTGTAACAATAAGGGCCATATGTAGCCTAGCGGTTAGAGTGTTGGGCCAGTGACCCAAAGGTTGCTGGTTTGAATACTTGAGCTGACAAGGTGAAAAATCTAGCGATGTGCCCTTGTGCAAGGTACTTAACCCTTATTTTCTCCAGGGGCGCCGTACTACCCTGACCCTGTAAAACAACCACAGGAGGTTGGTAGTACCTTAATTGGGGAGGACGGGCTCATAGTAATGGCTGTAATGGAGTTAATGGAATGGTATCTAACTCATCAAACAAATGGTTTCTATGTGTTTGATACCATTCCATTCATCCCAGCCATTAATATGAGCTGTCCTCCCCAATATGAGCCGTCCTCCACTCACCAGCCTCCTGTGAAAACAACACATTTCACTGCACCTATCCGGTGTATGTGACAATAAAACATTATTATTTTTGTATATATGTGGTTGTTTTGCCTACTTTAGTTGAATGCAAATCACTCTGGATAAGGGAGTCTGCTAAATTACTAAAATGTACATTTCTGCAAGTTTATACTGGGCCATGTTGCAGAGTGCAGAGTGCAATGTGACCCAGTATAAATAAAAAGATGAAATGTAATAATCATGGTCCTCATTCCTGTCACTCAGCGGGGATATACTTACATGGGCGCCGCTTTCTGTTGCTCTCCCTTGCATCATTCTCTTGGCTGTCAAAACCTCATTCTGACCAATGATATCCCCCTCCCTCCTCTTGAGTCCCACCCACTATCCTCTCTATGTATGGCTATGAATACTGTAGCAATGTAAATAGGACCTGGTGACCTGATGAAGAATGTGGAATGAAAGGACACTGAGGGGGTTTTCTGTAGGGCTGCTGGTTGCTTTATGGATGGATTGCTGATCATGGTCTAGGTTGAAGATGACAAAGGTTAAAACAACAGTATCTAATATTCCATAACTCTTTGCAGCAATGGGACCTAGTTAGCTAAGGTGCTGGTAGTTAGCAATGGCGGACAGGCTCATTGTAATGGCTGGAATGGAATAAATGGAACGGTATCAAACACATCAAACATATGGAAACCACGTTTGACTCCATTCCATTTATGCCATTTTAGCCATTACAATGAGTCCATCCTATAGCTCCCCCCACCAGCCTCCTCTGATGTACAGTCAGGCGATACAATCAAACATGTTTGGAATCGAGAATGAACCTAACTGATGTCTCTATTATATCCTTAGTCATCGGGGCTCACAGGAGACCATCTTGAGAATCTTGGCAAATCCCCTGACAGGTCATTAAAATGACAGTGGTAAATTAATTCGACCTGTTAGCCACTAAAGTTACATGTTGTTGGAGCACAGGCGGGCAAGCTAGCTAGCTACCATGTGAGTTAGTTATCCAAAGATGGCTGCACCGTAGGGAGCCCCATACCTGGAAAACATCCAGTCTTCTCACTCAGGTCTAAGAACATGAAAAATGTCCAGGGGCCACCACTTAGCAGTGGCTGTGATATACTGGCCGTGCTTACTGCTTACTCAAACGGTTAGCCTAGCGTTAATAAATCACTCTAAGGACAAACTTATTAAGAGCCTGAAACAGGGGCGTTTCAAAATGCCGTCTTCTATAAAACATTTCATCTGATGGGGAGAATTATTATTGTGGTTGATATGTTAGTTGTAAAGATTGTAATACATGAGTTCGTAAATCAATTAGAGACATCAGAACCCCTCCATTTTGATCTATTCCTGTAACTTTATGAAAGTCCCAGCAGAGACACCTGGTTCAGAGGGAATGTGGCCATTACTTAGCCTTACATACTCTATCCACGTTATTGCTCTCATAAATACCAAGGAAGGCGTCCCTCTCCACTTCTGCAAGACGCCTCAGTTCATTTAAATAGGCAGCAGCGCTGAGCACTAATCAGTCTATATATCATTCGAGATGGAGTTTTATACAAACACTAAAAGCCTACCACTCAGTTTCACTTTAGGTTTATCTGAATCAGTGGTAGTGATGTGACCTTCTCTAATGGAAAGCAGAAAGTGTATAGTGTGCTTGACAACACACCACTGGATCTGTGTCTGGTGTAGTTGGATTCCATGCCAGGTCTGGACACGGTATCTGACAGGATTCACAAAAGGAGCCAGAAGAGGATCCCCTCCTCTGAGTTTGTGAAAGGAAAGCAGGCAGGCAGGCAGGGAGCGAGGGAGGCAGACAGACATGCCAGGACAGTGGGCTTTGGGCCACCCAGACAGTGGCCTGCTGTCCCTTGTTCATCCTGGAGGGACAAAGCCAACATAGGGATAGAGGGATGGGGTGGGAGGGCACAGCTGTCACTCAGCTTCTTTTTCCGGAATCTGAAGTTCTGGTAGGAGTTCTCTGAGACACAGAGCGAGAGAGAGAGAGAGAGAGAGAGAGGCGTTTTTTCATATGTTCTTCTTACTTGAAAAACAGATGTTTTATTGACCCCACTGAAGGTGCAGAGCTTTAGGTTCACTGTGGGCTTAGTGGACACATTTTCATGACAATGGCTGCCTGGAGTGTCATACCGGCCGGATCTGAAGCCCCCTATCTCACGGTCATGTCTATGGCTCTGATCATGTCCACCTGGGTGATGGAATGTGATATTAGTGTAATTCATTTTACACAGACAGCTCAGATTGTAATGATATCCCCTTGCCATTTTTTAAAGGGTATGTTTGTGTGCTTGTATCATTGTAGCAGGTGCTGATTTGTTTTTGAGGCCTGCCTGCCAACCAACTCTCTTGGGCGATACACAAAATATATGGATGATGATGACATTGCTTTTGTCATTGTTGTCATAGAGTTTTCAAAGGCTCAGATATCACACAGCCAGGGCTTTGAGGTCCCCTCCACTGGCTGTGCATCTATGTATAACATGATGTATGTATAACGTCACAGCGATGTCATGGTGTCATTTGAACATACAGTATCTCTATCAGGTCTGGGAAATGGAGACATGGATAGGGAAGACTTTTCCTCAGCTCTTTTTTCAATTGACTCCCATCCACCCCCCGGTCGGCAATCCAACTTCAGGTCAGGTGGTGAATGCTATATGTCCTTAAATCTCATCTATCCTATTTTATCGACCTGTTGATTTAGGTTATTCTGAGGATTTAAACTCAAATGAACTCCAAGACCGTATTTCACCCTGATAAATGAGTGACAATTGAGAAATAACAGCAGCTGATCAATTAAATTAAATATTGTCATTAGCGCTCATATTAATTAATTTCCCCAGTGCAGCATAGTCTGTTTGTAATTCTTACTGGTCAGTTGACTCCTTCGTTTTCAATATTATTTTACTTACATAGTATCATTATCAGTATTTCACCAGACAATACTCAAGACAAAATGGCATTATTACCCAATTATTACATGTTTTGAGGGTAACAGTGTCAGAGCTGAAACCAGAAGCTGTCAGATAGACTGCCAGTCTGGCTGCCAGAACGATAGTCTTTTTGTCACTGACCATGTTCATACGATAATCCTATCTGACGCACAATGCAGGCTCACTAAACTGAATATCAGCCCTGTGTAAACTGGGCAGCCAGCCTAGGAACACGTGCTGTTCTGAACAGAAACTCTCCTTCAGATTCTGTGAGTTTGAGGAGATATGAGCAGAAAGGTATACAGGTTTTATAAATCAAGTTTCTTCCTAGGTAAGTGATCTATTATACTTAATGTGATGGACTGAGGTGTGACTAATGTGTCTTGTAGCATTTAGTTAATGTGCACTGTACGTTATGAGTACGGTGACAGACGAAAGTCAACAGTCACTGCACTTCCATTTTACATTTCAAAGATGCTCAAGAGGTGTTTGATATTTCCACTCAGGCTAAACGATAATACACTTATTCAAACATTCAAATCCTCCTTTGAAGTTAGCCGGCTCATCTTGTCTATCAATTGGCCACATGCACACTCATCAAGCGTGGTGGAATTTGGGGCAGGCAGAGACAAACATGATGAATGCTTCCTGTATTTTTAGCCGGAGCTGTCAGAAATATGAGCATGGTCAAGGATGGTCATCGTTTGGTGCTAGGGGCTCCTATGTCAAACTGGGACTCCATGGCTACTATACTATAGCTTGGGGCTGGGGTGGGAGTGTGGCGGGTTCTGGTGTGTGTGTGTGTGTGTGATTTACGTGAACAACAGAGTGAAACGATCCAATTTAACCAATGCCCCGAACAATCCACTAGTTGGTATCAGTTCAATTCAATCCACCGTCATTGACATCCAGGCTTGGCGGAGTGTGGTTTGACCCTGGCCCTGTTGTGTCTCGGTGCTGGCCCGGCGCGCCATGTTGACATGTGGGTTTGAGGAAGTGGCCCCATCTTTCCCTCCCGTGTTTTCATTCTCCCCAGTCACATAGCAGAACGCCCACAGCTCCTTTCTCCCTCAGCCAGGCAAAACCAACCCCAATGCAGGCTCATTGAATGAATGAACCAGATGCCCCATGCTGTTGTCCTCCATAAAGCCTAGTGAGAGTTTACTTCTTTAGTTAGCCTCCTGTCACAGGTTCTCTGTCGCCCCTCAGAGGATTGGTTCAGATTCCTTTCCTTAGTGTTCTGTTATGTAGGGGTTACTATCCAAAGGGTCTTTTCTCCGCATTGACCTACCAAATCCTTGACTCGGGTGCTGCAACCATCATGCTACAAGAGTGCGATAATTATGATATTAATGACACATAATACTAATAACACATTGAATTTGGAGCACCTTTCAAAAACCTCAAGGACACAACAGGGTTAATAATATCAAGGGTATTTACTTCTTGACATGGACCTAACCAAATCCACCACCATAGATTTGCAACCACTATGCTACTAGGCTAACGCTAGCACTCCTCTGCTAGAGGGAGATCAATGGTTAACATCACAGGGTCTTTTCTCAGTCTACCTACCAAATCCTCAACTCTGGCGCTACAACCATAGAAATAGAATGATATTCTTATGACCACAACCACCATGGTGCTACACTAAAGGAAGTAAAGGGTTAATATGAAAAGGTATTTTCTTGACATTGACCTACTTCCTCCATGGCAGATCAGAGTTAGACTCAGGGGTCAGGTTAATAACAGGATAATAAGGCCTTTCTGCCACTGTGACCAGCGGTGCAAAACCGACCACCACCCCTCTAACCTCCGCGGCCCTCTGAACCCACTGAGCTCTGGCCAATCAGACACAAGGTCAGGGGTCCTCCTAGGGCCTGTCAGAGAGGGGATAAGCCAAGGCGTTTGGACGTTTGGCCGCAGTTATAAAAAAGAACCTTGGGATTAAGATTTAAGCATTACGAAAGTTACCAGCTAAGTAAGCAACTCCGTCTGTCCAGAGCGGCCAATGTCAAGCGGCGAGTGGAATACTTTCTTTTGAAAGATAAAGGAGTCATGAGATTAAGGGCAGAGGAGCCGACGTATAGTCAACGGTGATCAGTGCCAGGTGACTACGAGCTTCAGACCTGGGTTCAAATACTGTTTGATATCTTATTTAATGCCTAAAAAAGGGGGGGGGTTGTACTTTTGGGACTATTATGTTGGTCCCATTGCGCCAGGTAAGCTTAATAGAGACCAGGTAACATATTTGAAATTATGAAAGGATTTAGAATAGTATTTGAACCCAGGTCTGGTTCATCTGTGTGTTTTATGGCACCTGTTCTCTTCATGGGGCCTAATGAGGTAGATACACTTCAAACTGAGAAAAATGACCTAGATATGAAGTCTTAATTGCTTTAAATCTGAGGTGTCTGAGGTTTTACAGAGGGTCCTGTCCAGGTGAAAATCTCAAATCTCAAGTGAGAGGTTTCTTTTTGCATGGGTCACAGACTCGAACATTGTCAGAACCAAATGGTTAATCTTTCTATTTTTCACCACAACAAATGTGAGCTACTTTCACAATACTAATGTTTAACACCAAGGGGTAAAGGTCTATTTTAAGCCGATAGACATGAAGTAGACATGAAGTTACCCTTGTCCCTCAGAGGTGCTGCTGGTGCTTAAAGGAATACGGCTGGTGCTTAAACGGATACCGCTGGTGCTTAAAGGGATACGTCTGGTGCTTAAAGGGATAGGGCTGGTGCTTAAAGGATATGGCTGGGAAAGAGAGAGAGGGAGAGAGAGAGAACAATGGAGTGAGAGCGGAAATTATAAACAAAGCATCACTCAAGAGGCCTGTGATGGAGGATTTGGGGGTAAGCCCTGACATTAAGTTGTCAAGTTACCCTTCACAATTTAAAATATCTGTGTCTTTAGTCAAAGGGCTCAATGAGTTTACAAAAACTGATGTCAAAGTTTTGTCTTCCAGGTGGAAACAAGCTGAAGCCGCAGCCATTCCGGCTCAACTGGTCGTGGATCAGCCTGGAGAAGGAGTACTATCTGGTGGATGAGGACGCCAAATTCCTAGAGGTGACACTCAGACGCAGGGGATACCTGGGAGAGACATCCTTTGTCAGTGAGTATTGGAAGTCTTACACAGTATTTACCACAGATCTACAGCAGTCTTTACCTAAACATATAAATACAATGACTAGAATGGGTCCTATAGGTGTATTTAACTCTAAACATTGATATAGAATGACTAGAAGGGTCCCTATAGCCGTATTTACCTATAAACATAGACATAAAATGGCAAACATTGACCCTATAGCAGTATTTACCTCTTAGAAATACAATGACTAGAACGGGACCTGTGAAGTGTTCCAAAATAATTGAAAACGTTCCCTTACATAAAAACCACATGATTTCACTTGATTTTCCACATGTGAAATCATGTGGTTTTTATATAAGGGAACATAGATATATAATGACTAGAATGGGGCCCCATTAGCAGTTTTTACCTCTAAACATAGAAATATAATGATTACAATTGGTACAAAGCTCCTCAGACGTTTTACAGTATACTCATGGGTACACTCAATATGGCTGACATGGAGATTTTATGTCTTTCGTACTGAAAGTCAAACAGGATTTACATCAGATCTATAGTATTTTGGTTTGATTTTTGATTTATTAGGATCCCTATTAGCCAACGCCAAGGGCATGCACTCTTTGTAAAAAAGGTGCTACCTAGAACCAAGGGTTATTCGGCTGTCCCAACCCTTTTTGTTGCAGGCAGAAAACCCTTTTGGTGCCAGGTAGAACCCGGCACCAAAAAGGGTTATTTTATAGGGACAGTAGAAGAACCCTTTTGGAACCCTTTTTCTAAGAGTGTACCATGGTAGATCCTGTTGGAACTGTTTTGCACTTCGTTGGTTCATCCCCCAAGTGACAAATCTGAGTTAATACGTTTCTCCCATTGTTTTCTCTGCTTGTCATTCAGATAAAGGTAGTTTTAAATTGCCACTATTTTATCCCTAATGGGGTGTAAATATTTCAATCACTCACCACCATCAACTCTGACTAGGGGAACTTATGTAAATGTCAGCGGAGAGACTATTCAGAAAGCAGGACCTATTAAACTGTCATTGTGTAAAAGACTGATTGGCCCTTTAAAAGTCTTCATGGAGTGTATTTATCTGTTATTACCCTGCCATTAGAAGAAACCTAAGAATTATACAGACCCACTGGTTATCAATCTGCCCTGTGTGTGTTCCTGTTTGACTGATGACCCATTTCCTGTCTCGCTGGTGAAAAACCTAGTTTGATTGAGGGGTCAGATAGCCCTTCCTTATAAGGTCACCAGGTAATGTCAACATGCTTGTCTGTTTGGCTACG
This sequence comes from Hucho hucho, assembly GCA_003317085.1. Lineage (NCBI taxonomy): Eukaryota > Metazoa > Chordata > Actinopteri > Salmoniformes > Salmonidae > Hucho > Hucho hucho. The sequence goes on from QNTS01002237.1 coordinate 195,662, forward strand.
TCCAACACACAGGCTTTTATTGGGTACACTCCTATATTTACAGTTGTCTTTGACGACGCAGTAGTTGGCAAATATGAACAAAGACAAACAATGAGAGCTAACCAGGCAACTACAGTCTGTAAATCACAGTCAACCTGCAGTCAACTCACATCCTCTGAGGCCCTACAAACTGCACAGTGCTATGTGCCATTATTATAAAGCTACAGTGGGGCAAAAAAGTATTTAGTCAGCCACCAATTGTGCAAGTTCTCCAACTTAAAAAGATGAGAGAGGCCTGTAATTTTCATCATAGGTACACTTCAACTATGACAGACGAAATGAGAAAAAGAAATCCAGAAAATCACATTGTAGGATTTTTTATGAATTTATTTGCAAATTATGGTGGAAAATAAGTATTTGGTCA
>QNTS01002238.1:28916-59586 GCA_003317085.1 Hucho hucho
TACAAGATGAGACAGGATGTCGAATGGTTCCATGTAGGATGGTGCGTTACCGCCTCCAACTGCACAGCCGGTGAAATTACATTTCGAATTAGAAGCTAGGTACTAGCTAGTGTGTACTAGATAGAGCAGGGATCATCCACTAGATTCAGCCATAGGGACAATTTTCTTCTTGAGTGGATGGTCAGGGGGCCAGAACATAATTACAAATACACTGAACAAAAATATAAATGCAACATGCAATCATTTAAAAATATTTACAGTCCATATAAAGTCAATTAATTAATTAGGCCCTAATCTATGGATTTCACATGACTGGGAATACAGATATGCACCTGTTAGTCACGGATACCTTAAAAAAAGGTAGGGGCGTGGATCAGAAAACCAGTCATTGTCTGGTGAGACCACCATTTGCCTCATGCAGCGTGACACATCTCCTTCACATAGAGTTGATCAGGCTGTTGATTGTGTCCTGTGGAATGTTGTCCCACTCCTCTTCAATAGCTGTGCGAAGTTGCTGGATATTGGTGGGAACTGGAACACACTTTCGTACACATAAATCCAGAGCATCCCAACATGCTCAATGGGTTACATGTCTGGTGAGTATGCAGGCCATGGAAGAACTGGGACATTTTCAGCTTCCAGGAATTATGTACAGATCCTTGCAACATGGGGCCTTGCATTTTCATGCTGAAACATGAGGTGATGGCGGCGGATGAATGGCACGACAATGGGCCATTCATGGTGGACCATTCTTGATACACATGGGAAACTGCTGAGTATAAAAACCCAGCAGCGTTGCAGTTCTTGACACAAACCAGTGTGCCTGGCACCTACTACCATACCCCGTTCAAAGGCATTTAAATATTTTGTCTTGCCCATTCACCTTCTGAATGCCACACATACACAATCCATGCCTCAAGGCTTAAAAATCCTTCTTTAACCTGTCTCCTCCCCTTCATCTACATTGATTGAAGTGGATTTAACAAGTGACATCAATAACGGATCATAGCTTCACCTGGATTCACTTGGTCAGTCTATATCACGGAAAGAGATGCTGTCCTCAATGTTTAGTATACTCAGTGTATACATTAAGTGGCCAGTTTATAAAGTACACCACCATGTTCATGAAAATGGTTTGCTCCTACAGATAGTGAGTCACGTGGCTGTAGTGTGCTATATAAAGAAGGCAGTTAGGCATCAAGCTACTCTTGGAATTAACGTTAAAATGGGCAAAACGAGTGACCTAATAGACTTTGTGTAGTATGATCCTCTGTGCCAGGCGCACCGGTCCCAGTGTCTAAAAAATGGCAGGCTCCTGGGCTTGTCACGCACAAGTGCACCCCAGTAATTCTACTTTGCACATTCATCTACTGCACATCTACCATTCCAGGTTTTAATTGCTATATTGTAATTACTTCGCCACCGTGGCCTACTTATCGCCTTACCTTCCTTATCCTACCTCATTTGCACTCTTTGTATATAGATTAGTTTTTTTTCTACTGTATTATTGACTGTATGTTTGTTTTACTCCATGTGTAACTCTGTGTTGTTGTTTGTGTCGAACTGCTTTGCTTTATCTTGGCCAGGTCGCAGTTGTAAATGAGAACTTGTTCTCAACTTGCCTACCTGGTTAAATAAAGGTGAAATAAATAAACAAGTGTCTAGGGTTTACCAAGAATTGCGTGACAAACAAAAAACATCCAGTCAGCGGCAGTCCTGTTGGCAAAAAAAGCTCATTGATGAGAGGTCGAAGAAAAATGGCAAGAATCGTGGAAGCCTACAGGCAGGCCACAAACAGGCAAATAATGGCACAGTACAAGAATGGTGTGCAGAACAGCGTCTCGGGAACGCACAACTCGTTGGTCATTGTGACGAATGGGCTATTGCAGCAGACGACCACACTGGGTTCCGCTCATGTCAGCTAAAAACAAGAAGCAGCAGCTCCAGTGGGCATGCGATCACCAACACTGGACAGTTGATGAGTGGAAGAGCTGTCCTGGTCCGATGAATCCCGGTTCCTGTTGCGTCATTGCTGATGGTAGAGTCAGGATTTGACATAAGCAGCATGAGTCTATACCAACATCCTGCCTGGTGTAAATGTGACAGGCTGGCCACTGAATGGATTCAGAAAGTATTCACACCCCTTTACTATTTCCAAATGTTGTTGTGTTATAAAGTGGGATTAAAATGGTTGTAATTGTCATTTTCTTGTCAACGATGTACACAAAATACTCGGATGTCAAAGTGGAGGAAATTTTTTAAATAAAACACTGTAGTAACCTGGTATATTTATATTCACCAATATATGGCAGTATTGACTCAAGACGGGGGTTTGCTTTCCGCTATACGTAGTCATTTTCTGTGTCTGCCATATATAACCATGCTTGAGAAAGCCTTCGGTAGCTTACTCCTGGTGCATTAGGGAATGTTATTCTAAGTTACACTGAAATACTAAAACCGTACTTACGTGTCCGGTGTCATCAATCTAAGAAGACTCTTAAGATACTACAAACACTAATATACAGAGTGCCTTCGGAAAGTACTCAGACCCCTTGACTTTTTTCACATTGTTACGTTACAGCCGTATTCTAAAATCGATTAAATAAAAACATTTCCTCAGCAATCTACACACAACACCCCATAATGACAAAGTGAAAACAGTTTTAAAGAAATTTTTGCAAATGTATTAAAACAAAAAAAACAGAATTAGCTTATTTACATAAGCAATGGCATTGAGGAGTATACCACATCAGTCACTGGCTTCATCAATACGTGCATTGATGACGTCATACCCACAGTGACTGTATGTACATACCCCAACCAGAAGCCATGGATTACAGCAAACATCCGCACTAAGCTAAAGGGTAGAGCTGCTGCTTTCAAGGAGTGGGACACTAACCCAGAAGCTTATAAGAAATCCCGCTATGTGAAATGACTGCTAAATGACTGCTGACCCGTAGCACTCACATTTGTAGCCATGAAGTGCTTTGAAAGGCTGGTCATGGCTCACATCAACATCATTATCCCAGAAACCCTAGACCCATTCCAATTTGGAAACCGCCCCAACAGATCCACAGATGATGCAATCTCTATTGCACTCCACACTGCCCTTTCCCACCTGGACAAAAGGAACACCTATGTGAGAGGACCCTGGGACTAAACACCTCCCTCTGCAACTGGATCCTGGACTTCCTGACGGGCTGCCCCCAGGTGTTAAGGTTAGGTAACAACACATCTGCCACGTTGATCATCAACACGGTGGGGCTCCTCAGGGGTGCGTGCTCAGTCCCCTCCTTTACTCCCTGTTCACTCATGACTGCATGGCCAGGCATGACTCCAACACCATCATTAAGTTTGCCGACAACACAACAGTGGTAGGCCTGATCACCGACAACAATGAGACAGCCTATAGGAAAGAGGTCAGAGACCTGGCCGTGTGGTGCCAGGATAACAACATCTCCCTCACTGTGATCAAGACAAAGAAGATGATTGTGGACTACAGGAAAAGGAGGACCGAGCACGCCCCCATTCTCATCATCGGGGCTGTGGAGGAGCAGGTTGTTCCTTGGTGTCCACATCACCAACAAACTATCATGGTCCAAACACACCAAGACAGTCATGAAGAGGGCACGACAAAGCCTATTCCCCCTCAGGAGACTGAAAAGATTGGAATGGATCCTCAGATCCTCAAAACGTTCTACAGCTGCACCATCGAGGGCATCCTGACTGGTTGCATCACTGCCTGGTATGGGAACTGCTTGGCCTCTGACCGCAAGGCACTACAGATGGTAGTGTGTATGGCCTAGTATATCACTGGGGCCATCCAGGACCAGAGACCTACCATCAACGCTTCAGAGCTGCATCGACGCCATCGGGTGAGTCGATGGGCTTATGGCGAGTTTAGCTGGCACTGCAGTGCCTTAATGCACAAAAAGGGGAGCCAGGAGAAGAGCTCCCGTGCTGTACCGGAGTCGGAAGCTCTTGACCAGGGAAACCAGGTATTTGCCCATTGAGACGGAGTGCCTGGCTATAAAGTGGGCCTCCGGTACTACCTTCTTGGGAGATAATTTGACCTGCACACGGACCACAGAGCCCTGGTGTGGATCCAGACCATGAAGGACAGGCATGCTTGCGTGACCAGGTGGTATCTGGAGCTCCAGCCCTTCCGGTTCTGTGCCCGCCACAAGGCAGGCTGTCCTGGTCCGATGAATCCCGGTTCCTGTTGCGTCATTGCTGATGGCAGAGTCAGGGAAACCAGGTATTTGCCCATTGAGACGGAGTGCCTGGCTATAAAGTGGGCCTCCGGTACTACCTTGTTGGGAGATAATTTGACCTGCACACGGACCACAGAGCCCTGGTGTGGATCCAGACCATGAAGGACAGGCATGCTTGCGTGACCAGGTGGTATCTGGAGCTCCAGCCCTTCCGGTTCTGTGCCCGCCACAAGGCAGGAAAATAAAATGTCACGGCAGGCTGCCTATCCTGGCTTCCGAAACCTGGTCGCGTCGGGAGAGGAAGGTAATGTGATGGAGAAGTCCGTCACTGGCACCATTTGGTAAGCTAACACACAGTCATTTACCCCTCCCTGCTATGTTTTCAGCTATGTGGGTTGACACAAGTTAACTTAACGATCTAAGTTCATACATTACACACATTCTTACCTCCCTTCAGTAAGTTTGGTAAGGTAGGAGAGGGGGCTCTAACTTTTACTTTCTTTGCTTTGGTTCCGTCCAGACCCTTTTCCCCAAATTACCGTGTGAAGGAAATAAATTCCCTGTTAACGGTAAAATTCTCTGCCTTTGTCATCCTTACCCGCACCTGCAATCCCATACCTCTTTCACTCCACGGGGAGTTGAGTTGTAGCAGGGTGTTGCATTCCCTCCTCCAAGAGGCGTGCGTAACACATACACACACACACACACACACTACCGTTCAAAAGTTTGGGGTCACTTAGAAATGTCCTATAAAAAAAAAGCAAATTTTTGTCCATTAAAATAACATCAAATTGATCAGAAATACAGTGCAGTGTAGACATTGTTAATGTTGTAAATTAGAAATGGCAGATTTTTAATGGAATATCTACATAGGCGTACAGGAGGCCCATTATCAGCAACCATCCCTCCTGTGTTCCAATGGCACGTTGTGTTAGCCAGTCCAAGTTGATCATTTTAAAAGGCTAATTGATCATTAGAAAACCCTTTTGCAATTGTGTTAGCACAGCTGAAAACTGTTGTCCTGATTAAAGAAGCAATAAAACGGGCCTTCTTTAGACTAGTTGAGTATCTGGAGCATCAGCATTTGTGGGTTCGATTACAGTCTCAAAAAACAACCATCTATGCAGCACCACACCAATCAGGCCTTCATAGTAGTGGCCAGATGAAAGGAACTGCTCAGTAAAAGGTACATGACAGCCCACTTGGAGTTTGTAAAAAGACACCTAAAGGACTCTCAGACAATGAGAAACAAGATTCTCTGGTCTGTTGAAATCAAGATTGAGCTCTCTGGCCTGAACGCCAAGCGTCACATCTAGAGGAAACCTGGCACCATCCCTACGGTGAAGCATGGTGGCAGCATTATGCTGTGGGGATGTTTTTCAGCGGCAGGGACAGGGAGACTAGTCAGGATCGAGGGAAAGATGAACAGAGCAAAGTACAGGGAGATCCTTGATGAAAACCTGCTCCAGAGAGCTTAGGACCTAAGACTGGGGTGAAGGTTCACCTTCCAACAGGACAACGACCCTAATTACACAGCCAAGACAACGCGGAGTGGCTTCGGGCCACGTCTCTGAATGTCCCTATAGCCAGCCAGTACCCGGACTTGAAACCGATCTAACACCTCCCTAGTTACCTGAAAATAGCTGTGCAACAACGCTCCCCATCCAACCTGACAGAACTTGAAAGGATCTGCAGAGAAGAATTGGAGAAACTCCCCAAATTCAGGTGTGCCAAGCTTGTAGAGTCACACCAAAGAAGACTCAATGCTGTAATCGCTGCCAAAGGTTAAGAGCGCTCAGGATCCCAGACTGGGGCGAATGTTCACTTTCCAACAGGACAACAACCCTAAGCACACAGCCAAGACAACAAAGGCGTGGCTTCGGGACAAGTCTCTGAATGTCCTTGAGTGGCCCAGCCAGAACTCGGACTTGAACCCGAACGAACATCTCTGGAGAGACCTGAAAATAGATGTGCAGCAACACTCACAATCCAACCTGACACAGCTTGAGAGGATCTGCAGAGGAATGGGAGAAACTCCCCAAATACAGGTGTGCCAAGCTTGTAGCGTCATACCCAAGACGACTCGAGGCTGTAATCGCTGCCAAAGGTGTTTCAACAAAGTACTGAGTAAAGGGTTTGAATACTTAAGTAAAATGTGATTTCAGTTTATTTTATATATTTTTTTGCCAACATTTCTAAAAACCAGATTTTGCTTTGTCATTATGGGGTATTGTGTGTGGATTTTAGAATAAGGCTAACGTAACAAAATGTGGAAAAGGTCAAGGGGTCTGAGTAATTTGCGAATGCACTGTAATAACTGTTACATTGTTGCAGCTGTTTCCTGATATGACTGGGTGTTGAGTTAAGTAATCATATCTTTTCATGAGTTAATGTTTATTAACAACAGTTTCTTTTACATACAAAGTGTACATTTGTATCAATAAACGCCTCCCCACCAAAAAAACGAACAATGCATGTATCATCAATGTAGGCCTATAATTGAAGCCCTTTCAAGTTGCAGCTATACATAAAATCAGCAGATTCAGGAAGAAAAAAAAGCTAAAGTTCACAATAGCACAAGCAATGACAAAATGTCTGTTGTTATATATACATACACACTTAAGGAAAAGTAAATCACTCAATACCAGTAGAGAACTAGGATACACGTTGCTATTCTCTCTGGGAAACATACGTACTTGTCCACCACAGAATAATACTAGTTCAGAGGGTGATGAGTTGGATGAATAAAGCAGACTAAAAGGACTGCAATCTAACTAGTTAAATGTTTAGACTGAATATAAACATTCAGGCTTGTGCCCATTGAGAAAAGACAAAAGACAAAATCAGGTAACAAGGTATTCCTTTAAAAGCATGTTCGAATTGACATGTCTATGTAGGTAGTGTCCTAACCAGGAGAAGAGCAACCTCTCACTAGCTTGATATTCAACTGACGTTACAGATGGAAATGTGGCGTACACAGCCAACATGGTTCCATTCTGCTTGGCATGAAATCACATCTGTCCTACATAGTATCTTTCGAACTGAACGTTCGGTCCTCCTAGATAAGAAGCTGGTTAGTGGTTAATGTTCCCCACCGCATCTCGTGAAGCTGAGAAATAGAGCAGCTGTATTATAGCCGAGTGCTGAAGCATCTAAACGGCCTTGTCCTATTTTCACATTAGAAAACGATTGAGATTAGGCTCATCCCTCTTGGTTTAAGAGCCGGAGCAGAGCATCTAGAGATGTTTTAGAGTGGATGGCCCACCTTTGAGGCAAGGTGCATTCTTTTTAGCATGCACCGGGAGGGGGTAGTTTGCCCATTTTAGACCATCCAGGGCACCGGGCAAGCTAAAATGAATGCACCCATTCTCATGTCCCCTTATGTATTTGTCAGGTGGATTGACAGCAGATAAGAGTGCATGATAATCATCTGTGATCTACAGTACAGTGCAATAGGGCCCTTGGAGATCTCCACAGGTACAAAAATCCTATCAAAAGGCAATACATAAACATAAAAAAGCACTGTAAAAAAGCATGGCCAAAAGCAAAGAGTTAAGGGAATAGACTGAGAACCATGTTTTTAGTGAGTGGAAACATACGTGACCAATTCCACATCTTCCTCTCTTCAAGGTTATCCATTTCTACTCAGGTGGGTTTCCAGAAAAGAACTCTCTCGTTACTAAAGTCTCCTTAAGTTTCCTCGAACACTCAAACATATGCTTTCCTCTGCATGTATGTCACTTTTTAAGTAAACTACTGAGGAACCTGTAACACACCACAAAGAGACAAATGTTTTTTCACACTCGGGAGTTGAAAACTACAGTATAGGTGGAAGCATAAACCACTCTTTACTCTGTAAGCTACGGGGACCACCTGTTCAAAGAGGCCCCTTTTCCCCAACTTCCCCCCGTCAGCTAGGCCTATACCAGAGTACAGTGTCAGGATATACGACCAAGTCTCAAATCACTCCCTATTCTCTATACACTCCACTACCTTCAACCAGACAAAAATGATGTGTTACATTGAGAATAGAGTGCAATTTGAGATGCAGTAGTATCTAAATACACCCCCTGACTATGTCTGTGAGAGACCCCCATTCGGCTGCTGACAGTCAGGTCGCATGGTCTGAAAGGCTAATGGGAGTAGATGGCACCTGACCAGCTCCTACTTCATGGAGTCGCATGGGGATCAGTCACTGCCACTCCACTCTGGACACCAATGACAGAGGGAAACCCGTCCACAATAAACACACACGGCTTTACAGGGCTGCAGACGACTACTTTGACTCTTACAGTTTTAGATTCTGTTTCAATCCGGCAGAGCTCTGGGCCTCTAGTGGCAGCACAGAGAATCTGTACATGCTGCCTTGTTCCTGATCACTATCTAAAAACAGGGATGCCTCTAGCCTTGTCTAGTCCAGGTGGTTGAAGTATAAAATGGTCAAGTATTGGTAAGTTTGTAAAGGTAACAGACAGTTATTCCTTAGCCCAGATGACTGAAGCGCTCTATACAGCTCCGTGGTTGCTTGGTTAGCCAGGCTGTCTCAGAAGCTGCGTCCCGTGATGTCGTCGTCGTCCTCAGAGGCTGCGGCCCATGATTATGATGTTTTTGGGGAAGCCCTCCATCTTGGCGACCTCGAAGCAGCCCAGCTTACTGTAGAAGTCTATCATCCTCTTGTCTGCCTGACGAACCTCACAGAACGCACCGATGGAACCTGGGGGGAGAGTAAACAACAGATGAACAACATAAGTAAGTAACGGTTACGGTAACACTACTTAAAACCTGCAGATATGCTTTATGTAATTTGTTAGAAGCATGTGTGAGCCTTAATGTACTATTATAAGGCTAATAATGTCACATCTCTATGTATGACTCAAAATGACNACAGACCTGTAACTTCTTCTTTAAGAGGCTCCTCTGTCCTCCACTCGTTACCTGTATTAATGGCACCTGTTTGAACTTGTTATCAGTATAAAAGACACCTGTCCACAACCTCAAACAGTCACACTCCAAACTCCACTATGGCCAAGACCAAAGAGCTGTCAAAGGACACCAGAAACAAAATTGTAGACCTGCACCAGGTTGGGAAGACTGAATCTGCAATAGGTAAGCAGCTTGGTTTGAAGAAATCAACTGTGGGAGCAATTATTAGGAAATGGAAGACATACAAGACCACTGATAATCTTCCTCGATCTGGGGCTCCACGCAAGATCTCACCCCGTGGGGTCAAAATGATCACAAGAACGGTGAGCAAAAATCCCAGAACCACACGGGGGGACCTAGTGAATGACCTGCAGAGAGCTGGGACCAAAGTAACAAAGCCTACCATCAGTAACACACTACGCCGCCAGGGACTCAAATCCTGCAGTGCCAGACGTGTCCCCCTGCTTAAGCCAGTACATGTTCAGGCCCGTCTGAAGTTTGCTAGAGAGCATTTGGATGATCCAGATGAGGATTGGGAGAATGTCATATGGTCAGATGAAACCAAAATAGAACTTTTTGGTAAAAACTCAACTCGTCGTGTTTGGAGGACAAAGAATGCTGAGTTGCATCCAAAGAACACCATACCTACTGTGAAGCATGGGGGTGGAAACATCATGCTTTGGGGCTGTTTTTCTGCAAAGGGACCAGGACGACTGATCCGTGTAAAGGAAAGAATGAATGGGGCCATGTATCGTGAGATTTTGAGTGAAAACCTCCTTCCATCAGCAAGGGCATTGAAGATGAAACGTGGCTGGGTCTTTCAGCATGACAATGATCCCAAACACACCGCCCGGGCAACGGAGTGGCTTCGTAAGAAGCATTTCAAGGTCCTGGAGTGGCCTAGCCAGTCTCCAGATCTCAACCCCATAGAAAATCTTTGGAGGGAGTTGAAAGTCCGTGTTGCCCAGCGACAGCCCCAAAACATCACTGCTCTAGAGGAGATCTGCTTGGAGGAATGGGCCAAAATACCAGCAACAGTGTGTGAAAACCTTGTGAAGACTTACAGAAAACGTTTGACCTCTGTCATTGCCAACAAAGGGTATATAACAAAGTATTGAGATAAACTTTTGTTATTGACCAAATACTTATTTTCCACCATAATTTGCAAATAAATAAATTAAAAATCCTACAATGTGATTTTCTGGATTTCTTTTTCTCATTTCGTCTGTCATAGTTGAAGTGTACCTATGATGAAAATTACAGGCCTCTCTCATCTTTTTAAGTTGGAGAACTTGCACAATTGGTGGCTGACTAAATACTTTTTTGCCCCACTGTATAGTTAGGACCATTACGAGATGAGAATACAACATTACAATAAGTGGGTCCTACATGCTCATGACAACCATCCTTATGCATTATAATTGGGATGCGGACAACTCAAGTTTTCGATAGTACATTCATAGATGGTTGCGAGGGACCATTCATAGATCAGCAAATGTGCTTGATTGATTGAGACAGGTTCTGTAGACACCACCTACCATTGGCCTTGAGGCAGGAAAGCAGGCATCCCATCATGCTCTTGGCCACGCTGGGATCGATGACCTTGGCATGGATGTCCATCTTAATGAGGGACGGGAAGCTGGAGAGGAACGACTCTGGGAGGCCCTCCTCCTCCTCATGGAAGCTCAACATCATCTTCTACAGGAAGGAAAGAGAAATTGTCATAGTCATTGAGCAGATGCTCTCATCCAGAGCAACATACAATAATACCCTTTCCAGACAATACCCACCTGAACCGTACTGCGCTGGCTTGGCTATTTTCCTTTCACAGGCCAGTCCAGTACAGCTCTGATTGGCTCAGTTCAGTAGTGTGAAAGGGGTATTTGTGTATTTGACCAAAGTAGGCAACAGATGTCACGTTCATTGCACAGCTCATTAAAATTATAAGTGTCACAGTGCTAGAATAAAAAAAGTGAAAGAAACTCAGTGAACCCAGTCTCCTACCTCAGCATCAGAGAGGTCCTTCTGGCAGTCAGGCTTGACGTATTTCTCCTGCATGGAGGGGATCCAGCTCATCTTACACTTCTTGACGAAGGGCTTGACGTCCACGGTGCCCAGAGCGTAACCACAGATCCCCTCCTCATCCTCTAGGACAAACCCATAGTCTGGACTCAGGTTCAGGAACCCTCCTACTAACCTGGAAAAACAGAGAAACTTACTGTTAGTTCGTTATACTACATTGAAAAGAAACTCCAGCACACCGATCATTTTGCTGCCCAGATTCAATTAATATTTTTACCAACATTTCAATCTCAATAGAACCTTCATTAGGGTGAATTGTCTCCACTTCCATTGTTTTCAAAGTAATGTTAGGCGACAACTAAAATAAAAAAGTCCTTACCTGTCTCCTATGAGGTCTGGCTCCTCTCCACCGAAGGGCAGTTCCTCCACTCCTTCAGAGTACATCTCTCTGCAGATCTTATACACTGCATGCTGAAACACACACACAGACACGCAGTTAGAGGACTAAGCACGTGGTACTCACAGGAATAGAGGAGACTGCTGACAGTCCAGGATGGATAAGCAGGCCTGCAGATGAGCCTAGAAGCAGTATTTAAAAACGAGGATAGCTCAGATGGGAATACCAACAGCATGCCTTTACACCCAGTATTTTCAATAATCACTGAGTGAATACAGGAATCAGTGATCCAGAGAGGAAATTACACTCACCCATACCCACAGACACACCCACTGACGTAGAGGGAAAATGCAGAAAAAAAACTCTCCTCACCTCATCTTTAGGATAGCAGGGTCTGATGGAATAGATTCTTGATGTTGGCAGTGCGGGGGGAGGCTGGAAGAAAAGATCGTTTGCCCCGTCGATCGGCAGAAATCTCTGTCGGGGGATCAAAAGAAACAGTTTCAGTCAAACTGACACCAGGCACTGGGTCTCTGCATTCACCGTTTCAGACTCCTTTGCTACTGCTGGGACACTGTGGCACCAACAACAGCTGCATGTCAAAGGAATGCTAAACCAGCCAATGGTCCAAGACTTACTTCTGTGGCACTTCTGGCTCGACAATGAACAGCAGCAGCAAATCATCACATCTGTTCTTATCAGAGCATAGCGCAAACAGCATGTTTTCTTTTTAAAGACAGGAATATGAGTTATAGGTGTACATTGGAGGAGCAAAGGCTTGGTCTCAGAAAAGGTGCTGCTGGTTAAAGGAGATGTTGCTGTTCCATTCCCTGAGTCTGGTTTAAGGCATCGCTTAGAGTGGTTGCACTGCGCAGGGCCGGGCCCATGGCCCTCCTGTAGAGAGAAGTCATGATGCTGGCGCTGACAATGAGACAAAACTCCAGGAGCAAAACACTATTGTAACATACAATGCCTAGTGAAAGTCAACGCACCCCTGCACAATGTTCACATTCTGCTGCCTTAAAATGTCATTTAAAAAAACATATTCAATTAGATTGAAAAGGTGGAGTAGGTTGTGTACATCAGTAGGAAAACAAAGTGAAAGAAAAAGGATAAAACATTTTCCCAATTAATAAAATAAAACAAAAAAAACGTAGATGTCTTGATTGCGTATGTTTTCACCCCCCAGAGTTAGTACTTGGCGGAAGCACCTCAGGAAACCATTACAGCTGTGAATCATTTTGAATAAGATTCTACCAGCTTTGGACAAGTCCATTGTTTTTGTCAAAATTGCTACAGGTCAGTAAACTTGGTTGGGGATCCTGGATGGACAGCCATATCCAAACCTTGTCTCTGATAACAAGCAGATTTAAGTCAGGACTGAGACTGGACCATTCAGGAACACTCAACAACTATTGGAAAGTAATTCTGGTGTGTATTTGGCATTAAAACATGTGTATTGTCCCAATGAAAAATCCAGGGTTAGGTATTCAGAAGACTGAGGCAGGGTTTCCTCTAACGTTTTATCTGAGCAATTCTCCTTTTATATTTCTTTAGATTGTGACAAACTCCCCAGTCCCTGCCGGTGACAACCACACCCATAACATGATGCCACCACCACAATAGTTAAGAAACACAGACGATAAACAGCATGAATCCTGTGTTTAAAAAAAAATCCACTCCTAATCATCCATTCTGTTTGCAACAAGGCCGTTAATTAATACTGCAAGACAACACAGCAAAGAAAATAACTTTGGTCCTTAAATAAACAAAAATACAGGTTTGGGTCAAATGCAATACAACACAGAGTGAAACCGTCTATTTGGTGGCAGCATCAAGTTATGGGTATGCTCGTCATCGTCAGGGACTGGGGGAGTTTGTCAGGATACCCAAAAATATGAAATGGACCAAAGCCCAGGTAAAAAGTTGGAGGAACACCCACCTCAGTCTTCTGAAAACCTAGCCCTGCGATAGATCTTTTTCAATTACACACCAGAATGGCTTTTCAAGAAATGTTGAGTGTTCCTGAGTGGTCCAGTCTCAGTCACGCCTTGGATTTGCTTGAAAATCGTAGACAAGGTTTGAATATTGCTGTCCATTTTCTATAATTTTTCTTTCACTTTGAAAATGTGTAGTAGATTGTAGAAGAAACAAAATTCTAATTTAATCCCCTTTTCGATTTAATTTTAAGGCAGCAAAATGAAAACCGTGCAAGGGGTGTATATTTCCATTAGTGACAGTATATTAAACAGATACAGCTAAAGACCAAGTCTGGAACCAACAGGACCCTGAACAACTTCTACACCAAAGCCTTAATACTGCTAAATAGTTAACCAAATAGCTACCCGGACTATCTGCATTGACCTTTCTTGCACAAACTTTGACTCATCACATACGCTGCTGCTATCGTTTACCATCTGTCACTTTATTCCTAGCTATATGTACATACAGTGCATTCATAGAGTATTCAGAGCATTTAACGTTTTCCACATTTTTACGTTAAAGCCTTATTCTAAAACGGATTAAATCGTTTCCCCCCCATCAATCTACACACAATACCCCATAATGACAAAGGAAAAACAGTTCTTTAGATTTCTTTGCACATTTATAAAAGACAAAAACTTAAATATCACATTTACATAAGTACTCAGACCCTTTTCTCAGTACTTTGTTGAAGCAACTTTGGAAGCGATTACAGCCTTGAGTCTTCTTGGGTATGACGCTATAAGCTTGGCACACCTGTATTTGGGAGGTTTCTCCCATTCTTATCTGCAGATCCTCTCAAGCTCTGTCAGGTTGGATGGGGAGCGTCGCTGCACAGCTATTTTCAGATCTCCAGAGATGTTTGATCGGGTTCAAGTCCGGGCCACTCAAGGACATTCAGAGAGTTGTCCCGAAGCCAGTCCTGCATTGTCTTGGCTGTGTGCCTAGGGTCGTTGTCCTGTTGGAAGGTGTACATTCACCCCAGTCCGAGGTCCTGAGCCCCTGGAGCAGGTTTTAAATCAAGGATCTCCGTACTTTGCCTCAATCCTGACTAGTCTCCCAGTTGCTGCAGCTGAAAAACATCCACACAGCATGATGCTGCCACCACCATGCTTCACTGTAGGGATGGTGCCAGGTTTCCTCCAGACGTGACGCTTGGTATTCAGGCCAAAGAGATCAATCTTGGTTTCATCAGACCAGAGAATCTTGTTTCTCATGGTCTGAGAGTCCTTTAGGTGTCTTTTGTCAAACTCTAAGCGGGCTGTCATGTGCCTTTTACTGAGGAGTGGCTTCCATCTGGCCACTCTACCAAAAAGGCCTGATTGGTGGAGTGCTGCAGAGATGGTTGTCCTTCTGGAAGGTTCTTCCATCTCCACAGAGGAACTCTAGAGCTGTCAGAGTGACCATTGGGTTCTTGGTCACCTCCCTGACCAAGGCCATTCTCCCCCGATTGTTCAGTTTGGCCGGGCAGCCAGCTCTAGGAAGAGTCTTGGTGGTTCCAAACTTCTTCCATTTAAGAATGATGGAGGCCACTGTGTTCTTGGGGACCTTCAATGCTGCAGAAATGTTTTGGTAACCTTCCCCAGATCTGTGCCTCGACACAATCCTGTCTCAGAGCTCTACGGACAATTCCTTCAACCTCATGGATTGGTTTTTGCTCTGACGTGCACTGTCAACTGTGGGATCTTATATAGACAGGTGTGTGACTTTCCAAATCATGTCTAATCAATTGAAGTTACCACAGGTGGACTCCAATCAAGTTGTAGAAACATCTCAAGGATGATCAATGGAAACAGGATGCACCAGAGCTTAATTGAGTCTCATAGCAAAGGATCTGAATACTTTTTATTACCACTGCAAACATTTCTAAAAACCAGTTTTTGCTTTGTCATTATGGGGTATTGTGCATAGATTGAGGGAAAAAATTATGTAATCAATTTTAGATTAAGGCTGTAACGTAACAAAATGTGGAAAAAGGGAAGGGGTCTGAATATTTTCCGAATGCACTGTATCTATCTACATTACCTCAGACCCCTGCACATTGATCGGTACTGGTACCCCTTGTACATAGCCAAGTTATCGTTAGTCATCTATTATTAATTGTATTATTACACGTTTTACCCTTCTATTCTCTCTACTTGCTTTATCTCTGCATGGTTGGGATGAGCCCTTAAGTAAGCATTTCCCTGTTAGTCCACAACTGCTGTTTACGAATGTAACAATGTAAAAAATAACATTTGATTAGATTTTTATTTGAAGACCAACCACCAAGTCTTTTAAAGATCAACTACTACAAATAAAAAATAAATAAAAACTGTTTCCAACTTGGGATATCTGATCTTAGTCTAGGAGTATCGTGTTTGCTCATGGAGTTTTTTTGAGCGGGCGGTGTCACACAGCGTTCTCGCTGGTGCTGCGATGCATACCCTTGCGTGTGCAAATTTTGCACTAAGCTTTTCCTGCAAATAAATGAGATGTCATGGAAATTTAACCCTAGCAATGCCACACGGAGAATAGGCAGAATGTGTGCCCCATGGAAAAGCAGCATCTCCTTTGGGCAGTCGGCTGAGAGAAATTCACATTTTCAGAAACTTTAGGATTAGAAAAACACTGCCTTGGAGGGACTCCTTCAGGTTTTTATGGTGTCAGTTCACCCTTTCCCTTTTCAGACTGATCGGACCATACCAGATGCTGGTTGGACCAATGCCTTTAGAAACTCACAGGCACTCTGTCAAAGACATGGACTTTTTATAAAAATTCTTATGATTCAGAGGTATACCCCTTCCTAGTCACGATCAGCCCACCTTAGACAGACCAAACCCTTTCACATCTGCTGTGCACAACAAGCACTTTCTCGTCAACACAAAACTCGTAATTCATTTGCTTTACTAGCATTACAAACAGTTTTATAATCTGTGAAGTCAGTGCGTAAGCATATACCTGGAACTCTCCTGCTAGACCGCCCCTAAAGGCCCAAGGCTCTTGGTCTCCACTAAGGAACTGTGCAGTGGCCTGACTACGGCACCCTGTTAGGAGCACACAGCGGCGGAGGGACACAGCATTACCATGGGGACCAGAGATAAGACGGGACTCACTGACAGGTCGCAGGTGGGTGGGGGGGAAGGTTTGAGGAGGGACTTAGGTTATCATTATTTTCCAATCACTCCAAAGAAAAGAAAATGCTTTTTAAATTATATTTAAAAAAATACTATATTCGTATGAAAAGGGTTTGGTTGGACTTTGGGCTCGAGCAACTAAAGCTTACTTTGGTGTTTCTCAACTGGGAGGAATCATTGAGGTTATAAAGCCTGAATCAATTCGACAGTCGGATTCTGTTTCACTTGCAGTGAGAACTTCCAAGTCATTCATGCTCTAACTAGCCTAATCTGACCTTTGATCAGTGTCTAGGGGGAACTCGTCCTACCGTGTAAGCTTCAGCTGCCGTTGCCCCCCAGCACCTCATCTGAAGTCACATTCTCATCTAACCTGCCTCATCACATGACCAGGGAGCAGGACTCAAAACAGGAAGAAAGACAGGACAACTGGGAGAGGACAGCTCTGTGCAAAGACACACAACTAAAAGGTGTGCAAAGTTCAGGGCACCTCAAGTGCTCTCTTGATTGGAGAGTACCTACTTTGGTGTTGGTACGCCGCTCCGTTCTTACGAGAGCAACCTTGAACCTACTATTGTCAGTCACACCTGAATGTGACCATTGCCATCATTGGTTGCTGTGCCTGTGAAACACTT
Organism: Hucho hucho; assembly: GCA_003317085.1. Lineage (NCBI taxonomy): Eukaryota > Metazoa > Chordata > Actinopteri > Salmoniformes > Salmonidae > Hucho > Hucho hucho. The sequence goes on from QNTS01002238.1 coordinate 46,204, forward strand.
TGTGACAAAAAAAGTGCTATAGAGTAAGATCAGATTGATAGAAGATCCCAAACCTGGTAGTGAGGTCTCCTGTCATGTGACGAGACAGACACAGCGCGAGAAAAGGACAGGAGAGTCAACGCTCCTGCTATAACATCCAGTAACAACCTCACCCTGACACCTAGAACACTACCTCTGATGAGGCTGGCTCCACTCAGCATACAGATGCATCCACACAGAGGAACTCACAGCTAGCTTTCAGGTGCTTGGGAGTAAAGCACCACCACATGCCATTTGTTGATGTCAAATAATTATTGGAGACACATATCTATGTAAACAAAACAACAGTCATTTCACAGTTCTGTTTGTCTCAGTGTATCACATTGCAATGTAAGTTGCTAGTCGCTTTCGTGAACAAACGACCAGTCACTTTCAAAGCAACATTTTGAAAATGTGGTGTGTACTATAGTTAGTACCCCCAGACTTCGAGGGACAGTAGAGAGACTAACATTCTGAAAGCCAGATGTGAACTCCAGTGTGTAGGTGCATCCAGTGCTAGTTTAAGCCACTTACATGAAAAGGCCTACTTGTAAAAACAAACATGTTAGAGAGAAACGAACGCTGTCAAAGAAAATAAGATCTAAAACATTAACATTTATCTCTTGCTCCTAAAGTTTGCTGCGCAAAATGTGACTGTATTCCATCACCCATATCAAATATCCTGATCTGATATGAAAATCAAAAACAATTAAAAACAATAACCAAATCAGAAAGGTGGCCTGCGCAGACATTGGACAGTGGTGATCCACTAGCAGTAGAAACTGGTACTGAGGATTTGTCCATCTGCAAACGGTGAAGGGAGAGAACAGTAGAAGATAGTCGTTAGTAAATGTGTCTCAGTAACAACACCAGGGAGGTGGTGGTAAGACTGACTGCCGGCTGCACAGCTACAGACCAATAAGGGGACGGATACTTAGAATACAGCTCTTTGATCGGGCCTCGAGAGTGGTTTCGTTCTAAAAGAGAAGCGTGACAAGTTGTCTACATACCATCACCGGATGTGGGAAAGCCTTTAGATTGCTTTATGTTCCGGTCTAGCTAGCCCACAGCTGGCGATGCTTTAGAAATCCGACATCCACTAAATTCACTGAAACACCTACAAACTGGTTCTCTAGCATCTAAACTGTTATACTGGTTTAAGGCTTCATGACGCCGTTATAGCTTTGATTTAGCTGTGGTTCTGCCAGTGTGGGTTTGCTGCCTGCTGTGTACTGTATAGGTTAGAGTTCTCAGCTCTGGACAGAAACCTGTGAATGAAACATGGTTATTGTGTAACATACAGGCCATGCTGGTGCTTCAGGGTTGATCAAAATAGCTTCCAATGGCTGCAGAAGACCTCTCACAGAAATGTTGTTCTAACTGTATCAGGGTGCATTCAGGATCCCTGTCTGGTAGACTCATTATCAAGACATGTTACATGCAGGTGAAGTGTGTCTGTGCTCACATGTGCGTGCATGCATCAGTGAGTAGTGTGCAAGTTGGAGTGATTATAATTTCAAGGAGTATTGGCTATGATACAGCTAGAAGAAAGTATTCAGTAGAGGCTAAGCACTCTGAGCCAGCAATTACACTGGTACATACGCATGTGCTGAGAATAGGCTCTGCACTGACTTTGCAGACCTCTGCATTACTCAGTGTGCACATTTTATGAAATTAATAGTTTCAATACAGATCAATAATAAATCGGCGCAGATATTCGATCCCGATCATAGTTCATGCACCAGAATGGCCTTTCACCGTCAGTCACCTTGCTCTCCAAGCTCACAGGCATGCTACGGGGTGGAAGTGGGGGAGTTACCCTTGCGTCCCACCCCCCAGACACAGGCTGGCAGCAGGTTCTGTCTGTGTGTGTGTGAGAACGCAGCAGCCACCACACACAGCAAGCAGCAGTACCCCATTTCTGGACCTGTCACTACTGATACGGACAATTCACTTCGTTGTGGTGGACCAATTCATTTAGGGTTACTGTAGGGGGGACTAGCAGTGCAAGCGGCATTCAGTTACTCAAAGTAAAATCAACAAATCAAAAAGTGCAATAAAACAGAATAAAAACAACAATTGAAAAGCAATGTAGCTGATGTCAGTGTCTGTTGCTGATGGATATAGAAGCTAAGCCGAAGTTATCCTGAAACTGTCTGGAAGAGCTGACAATAAGAGTGAGTCTGTCTGCTCTAGACTCACCTTGAACACAGGTGAAAGGCAACAGAGGTGAAATGTTGCATTGCCAAGTCCACAAATATGCTTAATCATCTGTTAAGCAGACTGGGGAGTGGGCACTATAGATACAGTACATGTTCAGATGATTCATTAATATGTGCATGACTAAACTACCTAAGACTGGACGGCAAATGAAAGTTCATACTGTTGCACTATCAATCTTATCATGGAGAAACTGCAATATGGCCAAGCAGAAGCTTAGCAAAATGATATTCACCTTTGTGTATGTATTGGGCTTATCTAAACTAACCATGAGACTTCACCAAGAAGCTTAAAGACTTGACATATTTTTCCCATACCTACAGTACCAGTCAGAAGTCTGGACACACCAACTCATTCATGGATTTTTCTTTGTTTTTACTATTTTCTACATTGAGCACATGATTCCATATGTGTTATTTTATAGTTTGTCTTCACTATTATTCTACAATGTAGAAAAATAAGAATATAGTAAAAATAAAAGAAAAACCCTGGAATGAGTAGGTGTGTCCTAACCTTCGAAAGGTGCTGTATATGTGTTTCATGTCCTACACTTACTGTTCTGCTGCTCTGAGAAATCGGAGTCAAGCTGTACAGTTCCAGGTGTCCATACCGTACGTACCTATTCGGTGTGTGTGTGTGTGTGTCTGAGTGTGTCCATGCGTACCTAGCCACTGGACAAAGGACTTGACCATGGACATGATGCTCTTGATGTCCCAGATGTAGGGGTAGAGGTCATAGAGGATGGTGCGGTTGGCTGAGTTAGACAGCCTGGTGAACATCTGGATGACCGAGCAACACATCTCCTCAAACCTCTCCGCCCGGAACTGCCACTCCGCTACCTGGGGGACAGGAAACAGGGTGGTGTTCATTAGGGCACGTAACAGAAGGGGCTGATGATGATTTTTGTTTAACTATGTAAATCGACGATTATGGATGATCAAGACCGTCATGAAAATAAAATAACCTTCAATTTCATTTCAAAGTCGATAAACTTTACCCAAAAGCAGCAAAGTAAGCCTGGTTTATGTATAACAGCCGAAATAGACAAGACGAGGAAAAACTAGGAAGTTTTAGAATTTTGTGTTGTGGAACGAACAGCTGACTGAAGACGGGACGGCCGGGCTTTAAAAAAGATGACACACGCAGTTGTCTTCAGTGGAGATAAAAAATTGAATTAAAAAAAGTGGGATATTTGAAAATGTTTAACTGTGACCTTGGTCACATGACTGTCATAAGTCCTACTAATGAACGTGGGCCAGTTGAATGGCTGCTTAGAGATCCTACACAACCACTTGTGGTAAACCGTGGGGTGTTGGGTTGAGCGTGCAGAGATTAACACAGAGACCGGGAGGTTTTAGACAGCAAACACGACTTTACTAGGCCATAAAATAAACATAACAAAGAAAATCACGTAGGTTTGGCTCAGTCCTTCTTCTCAGCTTTGGTTCTATGTCGGTCTCTCCCGCGGTGTCCCAGGTGCTCCTTTTATGTGGCCTCCACGGCTGGTTGGCACTTTCACCCAAATTACCTCCACTTGGAGCCATCCGTGTCTGTGTGCCCAGCTCGTGTACTCCCAGCAGAGGGAGCCAACGTTGCAGCACGTACCTCCCTTCTATTACCACCCCCCGGGGTAGACCTCCGAGGACACCACACACCATTTTGTACCGCAGTCGTCACCACCACCAACCCTGAATATTTTTCATATCTGAATATAAGAAAAAATGTAATGACTAACAAGACTAACATAAATAGAATCTCCCTCCTCTCTACCAATACCTGGGTGGCCTGGAGGTTAAAAGCGTTGGGCCAGTAATGGAAGGGCGCTGGTTCAAATTCCAGAGCCGGTGGAAGGTGGAATAATCTGCTGTTCTGTGCACCCGCTGAAATCTAATTAGCATAATAATAATCGCCAGAAAAAATGTCAGATAAAGCTAGAGATATGTTTTTTTGGCATCTACCGTATCTGCGGGAAAAAGGTGACAGAGCTAGAGAGCGGTGTTTGTCAGACCATGGGACATCCTGAAAATCGGTATTTGCACAAAATCGTCTATAGCGTCCGAACGGTTTGGCCTACAAACTATTATGACTCCTCTATGGAAAGATGACCCCTCTCACAAACATGTTGGTTGTTTTGCTCTAGGACACCCACAGGCCTCACAAGACTCGTCTGAAGGTCCCCCGGTCAATGTTGACACATTTTTTCCAGCACGGAGCAAATTTCAGGTCTGCTGAGCACAAAAATCTGTGCAACTTCCGGTGTGCGTTTACAGTGAACACTGAGGCTGTACTCGCTTTAAGTTAAAACTAACAGTGGTCAAGTAGGCTACTGTGGCTATTTGTTCATAATAGGCCTACCAGGAGGGGACTACCATCAAAAATAATGGAGAAAATGCATCCCATAACATTTGAACATGGAAATAGCTTTTCTATCGTTCATCTGACAGTAGCTGCCAAAAACCATGCAGGGCTTGACATTAACCTGTTTATCCACTTGTCCTTCAGACAAGGAGGAGACTGAAAATGTTGTGCTGTTCGATGCAATAACTTTACAAAATAAAATGCACAATTATTCCCACACCATTATTACAGAGAATCCGACAAATTATGCTACCCTCTGCCTATTGGCTACTTAGCTTATTCAAGCCTGTCTCAACATACAACACTGCCCCTTTAAGACAAAAGAAAAGCTTGACCTGACTCGCTTTTCAAAGAGGTTTAGAAATGCAAACATTTTGTGCTCTTGTAGGAAGCAACCACTCCCCCATTGACTGACCACAAATTATCTATAACTAGGCTAATAACTCACTAACTAGCAAAGGATATGAACACTTTGCACACGTCGCTACATGTAGCTCTCGCTATGTTGTCAAAACAAGCGCATCTACTATCGACCGCTCAGGCTGTAAAAACAGTCCAATTTAAAAGTGAATAGCACTGAGCCATACAGTGCATTCGAAAAGTATTCAGACACCTTTACTTTTTCCACAGTTTGTTACGTTTCAGCCTTATTCTGACATGGATTAACTTCTCAGGGAGCAGCTCCCGAGGTGACGGTTTTGGAGAGCCTGGCGTGCCCAAAGTAAAATGCCTCCCATTCAGGCCCAGAAAATAGGATATGCATATATTTAGTACCATTGGATAGGAAACACTCTGAATTTTCCAAAACTGTTAACCATTTGTCTGTGAGTGAAACAGAACGGATATGGCAGGCAAAACCCCGAGGAATTTCTGTCCTGGAAAAAGTGATTTTNAAGTGTTCCTAAGGATACATTTAAAACTATGTTTGAATGTTCTTGGACAAGTTTATAGGTATAAGATGAACGAGTTCGCGCCACGTTTCAATGGACTAGTGGAGGCTGTCGTTTCTGACTATGACGCGCGAACCAAATGGAGATTTATGGATATAATACATGACTTTTTCTAACAAAAGAACCATGGATTGTCTTCGTTGGACACTTAGGATGACCTCAGCAGAAGTTCTTCAACAGGTAATTGATTTGTTTTCGCTGTGAAATGTGTTATGTGTGTGCCACGCTGGCTAATGAATTCATGGCTATGAGAAAGTATGTGAGGTGCTGTCCTCAAACAATCAAATGTAGAGCTTTCGCCGTAAAGCCTTTTTGAAATCTGACAACGCTGTGATATTGCCAAGAAACAGAGCTTTTGATGAGTATGAAACACTTGTATATTGGTGGATTTTTAATAATTCAACTTTGGGATTTTGAATTTGGCGCTTTACATTTTACCACCGCTCCCTGTCTGGTTAAATAAAAATGTTCCTCAATCTACACACAATACCCCATAATGACCAGGGTGTATCACATCCGGCCGTGTTTGGGAGTCCCATAGGGCAGCGAACAACTGGCACAGCATCGTCCATGTTTGGCTGTGGTAGGCAGTCATTGTAAATAAGAATTTGTTCTTAACTGACTTGCCTAGTTAAATAACGGCAAATATATATATTTTTTTATGTGTTATGTCGATGTGAAAACAGGGGTTTTAAACAGAAATACCTTATTTACAGAAGAATTCAGATCCTTTGCTAAGAGACACGACATTGAGCTCTGGTGCATCCTGTTTCCATTGACCATCCTGTGGTAAATTCAATTGATTGGACATGATTTGGAAAGGCACACATCTGCCTATACAAGGTCCCACAGTTGACAGTACATGTCAGAGCAAAAACCAAGCCATGAGGTTGAAGGAATTATCCGTAGAGCTCCGAGACAGGATTGTGTCGAGGCACAGATCTGGGGCAAGGTACCAAAACATTGAAGGTCCACAAGACCACAGTGGCCTCCATCATTCTTAAATGAAAGAAGTTTGGAACCACCAAGACTATTCCTAGAGCTGGCCACCCGGCCAAACTGAGCAATCGGGGGAGAAGGACCTTGGTCAGGGAGGTGACAAAAAACCTGATGCTCACTGACAGAACTCTGTGGAGATGGGAGAACCTTCCAGAAGGACAACAACAATCTCTGCAGCACTCCACCAATCAGGCCTTTATGGTAGAGTGGCCAGACGGAAGCCACTACTCCGTAAAAGGCACATGACAGCCCGCTTAGAGTTTGCCAAAAGACACCTAAAGACTTTCAGACCATTAGAAACAAGATTCTCTAGTTACCTTAGTGTTCTTGGGCACAGGCACTATGGTGGTCTGCTTAAAACAAGTTGGTATTACAGACTCGGACAAGGAGAGGCTGAAAATGTCAGCGAAGACACTTGCCAGTTGGTCTGCGCATGCTCGCAGTACATGTCCTGGTAATCCGTCTGGCTCTGCGGCCTTGTGAATGTTGACCTGTTTAAAGGTCTCACTCATGCCTGTCAATGCAAAATAATCCTACTCCTATGCATTCTGCCTACATCAAAACCTTGTTTCGGTATGTTGCATTGAAAGTGGCTAATATTGCATTGATTCGATCACAATTACCACAGTAAAGGGAAACATTGATAGAGTTAAATAACAGGGAAAACTCAAGAAAGTTGAGAGAAGTTCAATCTCGTGCTTCTCTGCGCGAGCTGACATTACTTATGCGCAGCTCCCCCGGGACTGCTGCGCAGAGGGAAAAATTGCCCCCGGTACCAGTTGAAAAAATTATAGATTAATAAATAAGAAAAATAAAATATATGTTTCCTGATCATTCTTATATATCTCAGATATAGGACAGACAGTTCAAACTTCCTAACACTTGTTTTTACATGTAGTGGAAACTGCTCCGCCCACAACCATAAGGCTCTCCAGAGGGCAGTGAGGTGTGTACAACGCATCACCGGGGGCAAACTATGTGCCCTCCAGGACACCTACAGCACCCGGAGTGTCACAGGAAGGCCAAAAAGATCAAGGTCAACAACCACCCGAGGCACTGCCTATTCACCCCGTTATCATCCAGAAGGCGAGGTCAGTACAGGTGCATCAAAGCTGGGACCGAGAGACTGAAAAACAGCTTCTATCTCAAGGCCATCAGACTGTTAAACAGCCATCACTAACATTGAGTGGCTGCTGCCAACATACTGACTCAAATCTCTAGCCACTTTAATAATAACAAATTGGATGTAATAAATGTGTCACTTTAAACAATGCCACTTTATATAATGTTTACATATCCTACATTACTCATCTCATATGTAAATACCTTATTCTATAGCATCTACTGCATCTTGCCTATGCCGTTCGGCCATCGCTCATCCATATATTTATATGTACATATTCTTATTCATTCCTTACACTTGTGTGTGTATAAGGTAGTTGTTGTGAAATTGTTAGATTACTTGTTAGACACTACTGCACGGTCGGAACTAGAAGCACAAGCATTTCGCTACACTCACATTATAACATCTGCTAACCATGTGAATGTGACCAATAAAGTTTGATTTGATTTGATTATTCAATGCGTTTGTACTGGCTAATAGGAGTAAGGCCAAAAATTATTTATACATTTAAAAACATCTATATTTTGATACTTCAAGCGGTCTTAAAATTCAAAATCAAATAGCAAAATGATCCTTGGTAAAACAATTCCATATAGCTTTGTAGAACCCCTCCCTCTCTCGGCTTAGACAGGGCTTAAGACATTTATGGGTTAAATGCGGAAGACACATTTCGGTTGAATGCATTCCGTTGTGGAACTGACTAGGTATCCCACCCCCCACCCCACCTACCTTCTCTGGCTCCTTGCCTTTGCAGTCGACACCGACGGTGCTGCAGTTAGCCCGTAGCCAATTGAACTCCTTGAGCATGTGCAGGGCCTTGGGTCCGTACTCATAGGGCAGGTAGAAGAGCTCAGCTAGCAGGGTCAGGTCCTCCAAAGAAAGAGACTCTGCGGTGTACAATACCTTCCCATCGGGACCAGGCACAAAAACATCCTGAAAGACGAACAAATGTAATTGTTTAAACATACGTAATTTAATTGTAAGTCACTTTGGATAATCTGAGTAGCTTTGTATGTAATTGACACACACACACACACACACACACACACACACACACACACAGACCTGGGTTCAAATACAATTTTGGGTATTTCAATTACTTTCAAAGACATTTGTATGTACAGTGCCCTCGGAAAGTATTCAGACTGATTTACTTTTTCCACATTTTGTTCCTTTACAGCCTTATTCTAAAATGTATTAAATAAAAATCCTCAACAATCTACACACAAAATGAAAACAGGTTTTTAGAAATGTTTGAAAATGTATTAAAAAAATATATACCTTATTTGCATAAGTATTCAGACACTTTGTTAGGAGACTCGAAATTGAGCTCAGGTGCATCCTGTTTCCATTGATCATCCTTGAAATGTTTCTACAACTTGATTGGAATCCACCTGTGGTAAATTCAATTGATTGGACATGATTTGGAAAGGCACACACCTGTCTATATAAGATCCCACAGTTGACAGTGCAAGTCAGAGCAAAAACCAAGCCATGAGGTTGAAAGAATTGTCCATAGAGCTCCGAGACAGGATTGTGTTGAGGCACAGATCTGGGGAAGGGTACCAAAACATTTCTGCAGCATTTAAGGTCCCCAAGAACACAGTGGACTCCATTATTCTTAAATGGAAGACGTTTGGAACCATCAAGAGTCTTCCTAGAGCTGGCTGCCCAGCCAAACTGAACAATCGGGGGATAAGGGCCTTGGTCAGGGAGGTGACCAAGAACCCGATGGTCACTCTGACAGAACTCTAGAGTTCCTCTGTAGAGATGGGAGAACCATCCTGAAGCAATCTCTGCAGCACTCCACCAATCAGGCATTTATGGTAGAGTGGCTAGGAGGAAGCAACTCCTCAGTACAAAAGGCACATGACAACCTGCTTGGAGTTTGCCAAAAAGCACATAAAGGAATCTCAGACAATGAGAAACAAGATTATCTGGTCTGATGAAACCAATATTCAACTCTTTGGCCTGAATGCCAAGCGTTACGTCTGGAGGAACTCTGGCACCATCCTTACGGTGAAGCATGGTGGTGGCAGCATCATGTTGTGGGGATGTTTTTCATCAGCAGGAACTGGGATACTAGTCAGGATCGAGGCAAAGATGAACGGAGCAAAGTACAGAGAGATCTTTGATGAAAATCTGCTACAGAGATCGCTCAGGATCTCAGACTGGGGGTGAAGGTTCACCTTCCAACAGGACAACAACCCTAAGCACACAGTCAAGACAGTGCAGGAGTGGTTTCAGGACAAGTCTCTGAATGTCCTTGAGTGGCCCAGCCAGAACTCTGACTTAAACCTGATCAAACATCTCCGGAGAGATCTGAAAATAGCTGTGCAGCAATGCTCCCCATCCAACCTGACAGAGCTAGAGAGGATCTGTAGAGAAGAATGGGAAAAACTCCCCAAATACAGGTGTGCCGAGCTTGTAGTGTCATACCCAAGAAGACTTGAAGCTGTAATTGCTGCCAAAGGTGCTTTAACAAAATACTGAGTAAAGGGTCTGAATACTTGTGTAAATGTGATATTTTTTTAAATGAGCAAACATTTCTATTGTGTGTAGATTGATGAGGGGGAAAAAACAATGTAATCGATTTTAGAATAAGGCTGTAACCTAATAAAACGTGGAAAAAGTCAAGGTTTGAATACTTTCCGAAGGCACTATATATTCCTTCCTCCCATTCCTCCAGCCAAATCACAGGTAGGCCTTTGCAAATATGAGCAAATCTGCCATTATATGCAGCATTATATTATACACTGAACAATGTGAAGTTAAATTAAAATGTGTCGAGGCACAGATCTGGGGCAGGTCCACGTTTAGAAAACCTTTTCCCCTCCGTGGTATCGTATTGTTAGTAAAATGTTGGTGTCATGACAACATCACTCCCATAATGTATTTGGAAATAAATACACTATTTATAGAAATTGTTTTGAAAATACTTTTCAAATTCCAAAAGAAGTAGTTGATTAGGGCCACATTATTTGAAAATAATAATTGAAAATACTCAAATACACAGAACATAAGAATTTAAATAACAAATAATCAATCAAATACACATGTATATGAACCCAGGTCTGACACACACACACAAACATCTTACCTGTTTGAGCTGTTCGTCTGTCTGCATGGGGGCCATGTCAATGTCCTCCTCTGGAGACTTGGACTCAGGAACTAGGACCTCCCTGTCTGTGTCCATGGGCTTCAGCTCCTCCACCATCTTGTCTAAAAGGACCAGGCTGTTCTTGGTCTCAGTTTCAGCCTCAGCTACAGGGTCTGGCACTGGGTCCGTCTCATATGGTTTCTCCACAACCATCTCCATGGGCTCTTCGTCAGACTCCTTCTTCTCAACATCCACCTGAACAACAGAAACGTTTAGGAAACAAGTTATTGCATCATTATCTTCGTGATCCCATGGGGATTTTTACTTTCTATTGCGTGTTTATTGTCTATTGCGTGTTTATTTATAAATCCGTTTTTTGTCATATGTAGACTAATGTGAGACTTGAGTGACAACACAGACAAACAAGGGAAATGAACTCAAAGCCATCGGATGTGGATTGCACACTTTATGTTCTACCCTATCTAATATTAAAATGATCTAAGTTAAATCAGTAACTACCTCCTCCACCTCTTGTTGTTGCAGACTCTTGGCCATGGGGTGGTTGTTGGGGTCGAGGGCACCTGTGGGGGCCATGATGGGCTGTTGGAACACTGTAGTGACTGTAGTACCAGCGCAGAGGGAGGAGGCGCCTAGTGATGATACGTTAATAGCTGAACTCTTAGCTCCGCTATGGGATACCTGGCGACCTGGAGAGGAGACAAGAACAGAGACAATGTCAACATGCTATTCAAGACAAATATATAAAAGGCTTTAATAACAAATATCAACATACTAGAAAAATATATAATGGCTAGCTTTAATGGATGAATGACAAGTGTTTAAAATCCAGTGGTGGATATTTGAGACATTTACCATTGCTGCAAATAATACAAGTATGAAGTAAGGCAACAGAAACACATACACAGGTGTTATATGCAAGATGATAGGTAGGTCACAGTGCTTACTGTTGTACTGGTGAGGCACTAAAAACTCCCCCAGCCACTCTGTGAGGGCCAGTTTCAGGGCCAGCTGAGGGCTGTACAACATGTCTGTCTCCAACTCCTCATCACTGCCCTCATTTTCCAGCTTGATCTGGATAGACACAGTACTGTCCTCTCCATCCGCTGAGAGAGGGATGGAGGAGGATAGAGAGAGGGAGGAAGGAAGGGAGAGAAGGGGAAGGAAGGATGGGGGTAGATACAGATACCATAACAAGGTGTAATGTACAGGCCTGTTTGAATACTGTGAAAGTGCCTCCTTCCCTTCCTCTATTGGAGAAAACACTAATGTGATGGGACGGAACTGAAAGCCACGTAACCTGAATGGACAGAATGCTGTGCTCTTTCGAGAACATATATTTTTGTGTCATTCTAAAAACCTACCATGAGACTTGGGGGCAGCCTTGGTGTGTACCTTGCGTGACACTGTCAGTGACCCTACTCTACTCTATAAATACCAAAACAAACATTCACTGGGCCTCCAAATAGACATGTGGATTAACAATGCATAACACTGCTAAAGATCCTACACCTGTAAGACAGGGGTGACTACAAGGGTTAGTTCAGTCCTACTACTCTTGGTTTCTCTGTAGAGCTTCATTTATCATGAATTGGCAATAACACACCGGTTCAGGACAATAATAAAAAGCAACACACACAGCAGTCCTTGAGGACCAAAGCTGTACAACCCTGCTTTAAGACATTTGCCTTTTAGATTGAATCTGGCAAATTGCAGAACATAATGTCCCTGAAAAATACATCTATTAAAGTGAATGAATAAATAAATAAACTCCATCCCAGTCAGACTAATTTCACTGTACCCGAAAGTGGCAGAACTGACAAATTAATTCAATTTTGGGATTAAAATGAAAGTCTAAATCAGACTTACTCATGGCGACATCCTTACGCACTCCGTTCATGTTGGACTTGTACCAGGTGGCCAGGGTGTGGATGGCTACGAAGTTGGACTCGAACTCACAGTTGGGGTTGGTGAGAACCCCCTTTAGGCGGGGGATGAGCTCCGTGGAGCGCCCCTTGTACGGCCCCAGGAACAGACGCTTCTGGTCGTAGTCGTTGGCATGGATATTGTCCCAGATTACCGGAGCTCTCTTCAGGATCTTAGAGACCTCCTCTATTGATTCCACTGTGATGTCTTTCGATACCACCTTAGGACCTGGAAACATAATTTCAGATATACAGCTGAAATCAGAAGTTTACATACACCTTAGCCAAATACATTTAAACTCAGTTTTCACAATTCCTGGCATTTAATCCTAGTAAAAATTCACTGTCTTAGGTCAGTTAGGATCACCACTTTATTTTAAGAATGTGAAATGTCAGAATAATAGTAGAAAGAATGATTTATTTCAGCTGTTATTTATTTCATCACATTCCCAGTGGGTCAGAATTTTACATACAGTGGGGCAAAAAAGTATTTAGTCAGCCACCAATTGTGCAAGTTCTCTCACTTAAAAAGATGAGAGAGGCCTGTAATTTTCATCATAGGTACACTTCAACTATGACAGACAAAATGAGGAAAAAAAATCCAGAAAATCACATTGTAGGATTTTTAATGAATTTATTTGCAAATTATGGTGGAAAATAAGTATTTGGTCA
>QNTS01002238.1:87670-218866 GCA_003317085.1 Hucho hucho
ATTTTTATTTCATGTGTGCTTGGGGGGCACTGTCTTGCTGGAAGATCCACTTTTGACCAAGTTTCCATCTTTCTTTCAACGCCAAACCCCCTGCTGGTGTGTGTGGCCAAAGACGTCTATTTTGTCTCATATGACCGTAGCACCTGGTTACCATCCAAGTGCCAATGCCATTTAGCAAGCTCCAGGCGTGTACATTTATTGGTTACTTGCAATAAAAGTTTTTTTCTGACAACCCTTCCAAAGGACCTGGCATTGTCATGGGGGTGGTGTCTAATTGTAGATTAAGAGACTTGGTGTCCCCAAGATGCGACCAAGTTCTGTAATTCTCTTTGTTCTGGAGGCAACTGTGCGTGGGGACTTGATCCACATGCATCAAGGGTGCCAATATTATTGTATTAATAATACAACATGTTCATAATGCAATACTGTTTTATGAACGGTGTCCAACGGGCTGATTTTAAAGTCCTGTACTTTTTACTGTATATATAAACAATATTATTGTCATTGCAAAAAACTGTAACATCCACCTGTATGCAGGTGACACTTGTATATGCTATTGCTCCCACGGTTGACAAGGCTCTTTCGGAGTTTCAATCTGCCTTTATTGCCTTGCAGAAAGCCTTTGTTGAACTGAAATTGGTACTTAATGCAGGTTAAACCAAGTACAAAAATGTATCTGATGATTTATGCATATGTACATTGGAAGCATGTTGAGTTAATTAAGAAATTAATAATTAAAATGGGCTTCTTTTATAGGAATAGGTCATGCCGCTCGTTAAATAGCAGAAAACAAATAAATCAGTCGACATTCATCCCGGCTTTAAACTATGACGATATCATCTATATCCCTCAAACTCAAACGTGGACCTCAAAGCCAGTTCCAGTGATTTAGACGTGGGGCACCAGGTGTGTGCAATTAATTATCAGGTAGAACAGAAAAGCAGGGTAAGAGTCGAGTACCTCTGGTCTATATGTATGCAGCTGCCATAGTATGAAACTCATTAGATGCAGTTTATCATAGTGCACTATGCTTTCTTACAGACGATAGGTTAAGTACACAAAAGTAGGCTGGCCCTCTCTTAAATCTTGTAGATCAATGCACTGCTCTATTTTCGTTTATAAAACCCTGTTGTGCAAACGTCCGCCAAACCACAGACATACAAGTCACCAGACCCACTCAAAGGGATGGTTAATTTTATAGTTCCGGTTGATCAGTACAGAAATAGGTAAATCTGCATTCAGATTTTCTTGCACCGTGTATGTAATGATCTGCAGAGCTCTCTGCACCTTCATGCTCTGGTTCCTCTAGGGCAGTTCAAGTCATTGTTTTGCTGTTGATGTATTTTCTTTTTTGAAGTAGCTTTTGTTTGAGTCGTTTTATAAGAAAAATACCAATATATATTTGATATTAAATTGAGTACATGAATGATCACCGAACCTGTCTGAATTCCATTCATTATCTGGACCTAATTATACAATGGTCAATGTGCTATAATGCTATAATAGTGGATGTATGGTTTTAATTTATTAAAAACCATTGAGTATCTTTTGCCAGTATCCAGCCGTTTATAAGAATTGTATCATATTTATAAAAGTGCTATAATTCATATAGGTTGACCTTTGATCAGTGTGACAGGCGATTTCCAGTGTAAATTGATCAGTTACAATACATTCGCCAATGGCTTTCAGCACCCTAGGAAAAAGGGTCTAAGATGTTGAGATAATTGGCATTAAAGAGTCTGACTGTCATGCCTACTCCCATTCCCCCTCTCCAGTGCTCGCCGTCGCCGGTCTACTAACGCTGGTCCTGGAACCATCATTACGCACACCTGCTCCCCATCATTACACACACCTGGACCTCATCCTCATCTTGATTACTTTCCCTTTATTTAGCCCTCAGTAGCCTCAGTCATCAGGCAGTATTGGTTTTGTCTCGTTCAGTACGCTTCTCCTGTTTTTTGTTTTTGTGCCTTTTATCATTATTAAACTCACCTTCTGCACCTGCTTCCTGACTCCCAGCGATTGCGTTACAGAATACTGCCTCAGATACTATGGAAGCAGCAGAAGAGAAAGACATCTCCCAGACGGTCGGTGAACAGGGACACCTACACCGCTAACACCACGATCCTCTGACGCAACTGGGTGAGGCTATGGATGAGGATTCACCTCCAACTAGCGAAGGGCCTCCTACCACAAGTCGTCCTAGCGAGCCAGACCCCCAGCCCACCCAGCAGTCCGCCCAGGGAGGCGATGCCCAACAGTCCCTCCCGCAACACCATCCAAATGCCGTGGCTTCCTACTCCAGTGCTCCCTCTTTCACCGATCAGACAAGAGCCCCCACCACCGAGAGGTCCAAGGTTGCCACAGTAATTTCCCTGCTGACCAGGCGGCCATTGGAGTGGGCTACAGCCATCTGGGAAAGAGGAGAGGAAGAGCTGGGTTCCTACGAGAGGTTCGTGGCTCTGTTCAAGGCTTCGACCATCCACCGAAGAGCAGAGAGGGAGGTGAGCGACTATTCCAACTCCGGCAGGGTGCCCAGACTGTTGCTGAGTGCGCCCACACCTTCCGAACCATGGCAGCCACCAGCGGATGGAATGAACCGGCACTCCGCACCCTATTCCGTAGAGGACTGCGCGAGGAGGTCCAGACAGTGTTGGCGTGCGGGATGACCACCTTTCCTTGGACACGCTCATCGCGATGGCCATCCGTCTGGACAACCTTCTTCTGGAGTGCCATCCTTTGGTCGTCCTGGGCAGAGCCTGAACCCATAGAGGTAGGGACCACACACCGCTCCTCAGCAAGGCGGGAGAAAGCTGGGACTCTGTTCCTATTGCGGACAGGAGGGGTACCAGCTTCAGCGGTGCCCGGTGCGTCCCAATCCGGGGTCCACTGGGGCAGAGGTGCGGCCCAGTGACTATTCCATCATCATGGTTTTCCACCAAACCCTTCCTGGTTTCCATTTCACTGGCTGGCCTTCGCCTCCTCCCTGAACATCACCTAGTACCCAGTCCAAGCCCTGGATAACTGACCATTGGGATCAGGCACAATCACGTACATCACAGCACCACTCAACCTCACCCTCACCGTGGGACACATGCACCAAGAAAGCCTTCCCTTCCTCAACATCATGGTAAAGCGTAATTCATTACACCAGAGAGCGCGTTTGCACTGCTCCAGAGATTTGTGTATATTTGTAAATAACAGCTGGTGCACAAAATCTAATAGTAAGGAAGTCTCTAGGTTTTGCTCGCCTGAGGTAGAGTATCTCATGATAAGCTGTAGACTACACGATTTACCAAGAGAGTTTTCATCTATATTCTTCGTAGCTGTCTAATTACCACCACAAACCGATGCTGGCACTAAGACCACACTCAATGAGCTGAATACGGCCATAAGCAAACAGGAAAACGCTCATCCATAGGTGGCGCTCCTAGTGGCCAGGGACTTTAATGCAGGGAAACTTAAATCAGTTTGACCTAATTTCTACCAGCATGTTAAATGTGCAACCAGAGGGGGAAAAACTCTAGACCACCTTTACTCCACACACAGAGACGTGTACAAAGCTCTCCCTCGCCCACCATTTGGCAAATCTGACCATAATTCTATCCTCATTATTGCTACGTACAAGCAAAAACTGAAGGGCCGCCCCCAGGTGGTAAGGGTAGGTAACAACACATCTGCCACGCTGATCATCAACACGGGGGGGGGCCCTTCAGTTTTTGCTTGTACGTAGCAATAATGAGGATAGAATTATGGTCAGATTTGCCAAAAGGGGTGCGTGCTCAGTACCCTCCTTTACTCCCTGTTCACTCATCACAGACTATCATGGTCCAAACACACCAAGACAGTCATGAAGAGGGCACAACAAAGCCTATTTCCCCCTCAGGAGACTGAAAAGATTGGAATTGGTCCTCAGATCCTCAAAAAGTTATACAGCTGCACCATCGAGAGAATCCTGACTGGTTGCATCACCGCCTGGTATGGGAACTGCTCTGCCTCGGACCGCAAGGCACTACAGATGGTAGTGTGTATGGCCCAGTATATCACTGGGGCCATTCAGGACCAGCGACCTACCATCAACGCTTCAGAGCTGCATCGACGCCATCGGGTGAATCGATGGGCTTATCTTAATGCACAAAAAGGGGAGGCAGGAGAAGAGCTCCCGTGCTGTACCAGAGTCGGAAGCTCTTGACCAGGGAAACCAGGTATTCGCCCATTGAGACTGAGTGCCTGGCTATAAAGTGGGCACAAGATAGCCTCCGGTATTAGCTTCTTGGGAGATAATTTGACCTGCACACGGACCACAGAGCCCTGGTGTGGATCCAGACCATGAAGGACAGGCATGCTTGCGTGACCAGGTGGTATCCGGAGCTCCAGCCCTTCCGGTTCTGTGCCCGCCACAAGGCAGGAAAATAAAATGTCACGGCAGGCTGCCTATCCCGGCTTCCGAAACTTGGTCGCGTCGGGAGAGGAAGGTAATGTGATGGAGAAGTCTGTCACTGGCACCATTTGGTAAGCTAACATACACTTATCTACCCCTCCCTGCTACATTTTCAGCTATGTTAGCAATGTGGGTTGACAAGTTAACTTAGCGATCTCAGTTCATTACACATTCTTACCTCCAGTAAGTTTGGTAAGGTATAAAGGAATACACAGACAAGCTTTCATGTTTAATTTGACATTTATTATACTTAATGTTCTGGATGAGTGCTCTGTTTCTGTTCCCATATGTAGGTTCTGGGTATGCTGGAATAAGGACCCGAGCTACGGCAATTGGGCTGGCTTTGTAGTGCCGGTCTCAAATGGCTCGTTCATGTGAATAGGCATATTGGAAGACACCATGTCAGTAGTGATGATTCTGTACATGTGTTACATACCGATTGCAAAGGTTCAATTAAGATAATTCATGTTTAGCGGAGTGGAAAATGTAGGATGATGTTTGGTTGGGGGGGGCTTTTTGATTGCACTGTTGATGGGGCAGCACTGTTTAGCTGTCCTCATGCATTCTTTGAGGTACCATTTTTCTTTTGGAATCACTATGTAAATGAGGCAGGAAAACAGAAGTACTTTTGTGGCTTCGCCAGTTTTATTTGGTAGAGGTTAAGGTTTAGCCTCCTGGCCTACTCTGAGACAGTTTCATAAGGCGTTAATGAACAAAAATCGAAAACACTGCCAAATCTAGAAGATCCGTCACATCCCCTTTGAATCAGCAGTTGAGAAAAGCATGCACACTTCTAAAAATATGCTTCTCATTCTTCTGTAAAATGTCTTACAACTAATTTAAATAAATTTCATCACTTTACACTCATTCGCCTGATGACAGGCAAGTGGAGGAGTCATTAAATACAAGCACATTAGTTTCTTCGATTAGCTTCGACCCTTTACAAAATGAGGGGAAGACAGGACAGGTGAGCAAAACCAACTGTCTCCCCTGGTTACCCAGCTCTGAAATCAGTCCATCAAGAATGAATGAAACGCAACAGACTAGAGCCATGTTCAAAACAAATATTGACTCAGGTCAGTGATATACTCACGACAAAAATCACAATGTCAACCAGTTTAAATGTTTGGTTTATTTAGGTTTGCGGTACATTTCAGCAATGTAGTTCCACCTTCTCCCAAATATCAGTGAATAGCAACTTAAGTATTCCCCCCCATTTCTAAAACATTTTTCCTCCCATACATTGTGGAAAATCTGATTACACATTTAAATAAATTCTTTCCTGTTAAAAAGTTTTCCATTTCATTTATTTTTTTGCTTTTATCTTTTCATACAAATCTTCACTTCAATAGAAGGTGTAAGCTTGCAGAAACAAAAACACACAAAAAAAAAACTAAATAAAGACCGGTAGCTATGTCACAATGCAGGACAATGCGTTAGCCAGCTGTCATTTCAAAATATTCAGAAATAACATTTCAGAGTTCATAAAGATACAGGCTTGAAATGAACATGGCATAAATGATTTCACACTTAAAACAACCCATATTAAAGGCAGACTTCCGGCCATCCAACCGCTTTCAATTATTGACATGGATTCTGATGTTTTGATTCAATTAATGACATCGAGTCCATAACTTAAATGCCATACGAGCTTCTTAAAATACCTTACTCTCATAACCCAACATCTAAGGTAGTTTTCAGATTGCAGCTTTAAAATGTAGCTTTTATGAACCAGAAGAGCTACATCTGTATGTTTATCAATGTTAGCTGGCTAACGTTTTGACCATTGGTTGCGATCCACCACTAGGTCAAGGCGAAGGCAGAGTTGAAGGTGGGAGGAGCCTGCCACGGCTCTGAGGTAAGTCTTAGCATGGCGCCCCCAGTGGGCTGACCTCTGTTACCTCTTCAGACCTTTCTGAGCCTGCTTCAGTAAAGTGTCAAAGTCAAGTACATCAAACTTGCCCTTTGCAGGCGATGGGTCATACTCACGGTTAGAATCTGGAGGGAAGAGAGAAAGAACATTAGTGTCACTGTTAACTCTCCTTGCATCACTGCAATCAGATGTAGGTGGGTACCAAGAAAGTTGCCAGTACAATAATAAATATCTATGATCATTTTATCTGAATACTGACAACTTGTACCAGTGCTGGCGACCCTAAATTGTATGTTCTACCTAGATCAGCGTAGCTGGCCTTGCAGAACTGTCTCCTTCCCCCGAAGCAAAGGTCAAAGGGGAGTTCATCAGGCTTACGGAGCTTGCCGCCATTCTCGATGGCCGTGAACGCATCCTTCGTATCGTAGTACGTCACAAACCCATAGTTATCCCTATCACAGAGATGAAAGCAAATATTAAAACATGCATTAGTCAAGGGTTGTATTGATTCATTAGGGCACACAATTGAAAGCGTTTGAATAAAATGGACAGACTACAATAAACGCTATAGTCCAGGTAGTCCTGCTGGGCGGTTTTCTTCCGTTTGGTGACATGAACACTACCAATGACTACTAGATGTGTCAAGGTGGGAGCTGTTCTTAAAAGAGCCACCTGGTGGTTTAGCCAAGAGGCCCCAGTTATAAACAGGTTGCTGTAGCAGCTGTAACTTGGCCTGAGAGACCACAGAAAGGGTCAACCAGGTTCAAAGACAGTGCACTGGGGGGTGGTTCATGTAACTGGCAGGGTAAAGCCTAGGTGTTAGCGCTGGGATAAAAATCTGTTTTCAAGTCTTGTCCAGTAAGCGTAACACCGAAGAAAATGTTCTGTGATGAGGCAGTACGACTCACTTGTTTTTAGTTTCAAAATGTTTTCCATAATCGTGCCTACTGAACATGAGGAATTACTCGTTGTTGAAACAAAACATTACCTATGTTTGAGAGTACTTACCCATGGTCTCTAAAGTGTAGAGTGCACTCCTCAATCTCTCCATACAGAGAGAAGCGTTCCCTCAGCTCTTTGCGAGTCATTGTCCCCCGGATTCGCCCTACATAAACAACCCTGCGCTCCTCCTGAGGTGGGAGTGAGAACGACAGTCAGCTGACATATCTTATTCTGCACCACACATTCAAGGCACGATTGGCTTAAAAGCACACATACTTCTCTCCTTTTCTGACCCTTCAGACAAATGCCTCAGTCTTCAACTGAAGAGGACACGCTGCTCTGGGGAACTGAACCCAGAGACACTGTGTACCGTTCAGACTTGTCATTGTGTATCAATGAAGAGCAGACTCCTCTTATGGAGGTTACTACTGGGCCCAGATAGCAGAAATTCTTTGTTTTAAAGGCACAAAACGACATCTTCACTTGAAAAGAAATGTACTCACGATCGCTTTTTCTTTGAGTCTCTTCACCTCCTGGCTGTTCTCTCTAGATTCAGGCCGGTAGCCTGGTCTAAGAGATGGGCTGTGGGAGGAAACGGAATGAGAGCGAGGTCGTGTGTGTGTGTGTATTTTTTTTAATCTGTTTCCAGGAAGCCAAGTACATTGTTATCCCAAGTAGTCAGGAGGACAGTGCCTTCAGAGAGTATTCATACCCCTTGACATATTTAACATTGTGGTAAAGCCACTTGCGGCAAGCAAAATAAAGTTCTGAACCGGTTCGAACCCCCAAAAAACAGTTTATAGCGTTCCCTCCTCTGTAAACATGAAATTATATACAGTGAGGGAAAAAAGTATTTGATCCCCTGCTGATTTTGTACTTTTGCCCACTGACAAAGAAATCAGTCTATAATTGTAAGGTGGGTAGGTTTATTTTAACAGTGAGACAGAATAACAACAAAAAATCCAGGAAAACACGTGAAAAATGTTATAAATTGATTTGCATTTTAATGAGGAAAATAAGTATTTGACCCCCTCTCAATCAGAAAGATTTCTGGCTCCCAGGTGTCTTTTATACAGGTAACGAGCTGAGATTAGGAGAACACTCTTAAAGGGAGTGCTCCTAATCTCAGTTTGTTACCTGTATAAAAGACACCTGTCCACAGAAGCAATCAATCAGATTCCAAACTCTCCACCATGGCCAAGACCAAAGAGCTCTCCAAAGATGTCATGGACAAGATTGTAGACCTACACAAGGCTGGAATGGGCTACAAGACCATCGCCAAGCAGCTTGGTGAGAAGGTGACAGTTGGTGCGATTATTCGCAAATGGAAGAAACACAAAAGAACTGTCAATCTCCCTCGGCCTGGGGCTCCATGCAAGATCTCACCTCGTGGAGTTGCAATGATCATGAGAACGGTGAGGAATCAGCCCAGAAGTACACGGGAGGATCTTGTCAATGATCTCAAGGCAGCTGGGACCATAGTCACCAAGAAAACAATTGGTAACACACTACGCCGTGAAGGACTGAAATCCTGCAGCGCCCGCAAGGTCCCCCTGCTCAAGTAAGCACATATACATGCCCGTCTGAAGTTTTCCAATTAACATCTGAATGATTCAGAGGACAACTGGATGAAAGTGTTGTGGTCAGATGAGACAAATGGAGCTCTTTGGCATCAACTCAACTCGCCGTGTTTGGAGGAGGAGGAATGCTGCCTATGACCCCAAGAACACCATCCCCAACGTCAAACATGGAGGTGGAAACATTATGCTTTGGGGGTGTTTTTCTGATAAGGGGACAGGACAACTTCACCGCATCAAAGGGACGATGGACGGGGCCATGCACCGTCAAATCTTGGGTGAGAAACTCCTTCCCTCAGCCAGGGCATTGAAAATGGGTCGTGGATAGGTATTCCAGCATGACAATGACCCAAAACACACAGCCAAGGCAACAAAGGAGTGGCTCAAGAAGAAGCACATTAAGGTCCTGGAGTGGCCTAGCCAGTCTCCAGACCTTAATCCCATAGAAAATCTGTGGAGGGAGCTCAAGGTTCGAGTTGTCAAACGTCAGCCTCGAAACCTTAATGACTTGGAGAAGATCTGCAAAGAGTGGGACAAAATCCCTCCTGAGATGTGTGCAAACCTGGTGGCCAACTGCAAGAAACATCTGACCTCTGATTGCCAACAAGGGTTTTGCCACCAAGTACTAAGTCATATTTTGCAGAGGGGTCAAATACTTATTTCCCTCATTAAAATGCAAATCAATTTATAACATTTTTCACATGCGTTTTTCTGGACTTTTGAGTTGTTATTCTGTCTCTCATTGTTCAAATAAACCTACCATTAAAATTATAGACTGATCATTTCTTTGTCAGTGGGCAAACGTACAAAATCAGCAGGGGATCAAATACTTTTTTCCTCACTATTTTAATTTAGCTAGGCAAATTTACACAATCAAATCAGTGAGGATAGAGCAGCTTGCTGTGGATCGGGTAAGCGATTTAATCTGTATAGAGAAATGCGTATTTTGCCATAACATGGTTTAATGATAATGAAAGACACGCACTGTGCTGCCAGTCAGTGTAGGGTGTGAGATGCAGAAATTAAAGGTGAAAAAGCTTTCCTTGAAGGGCATCTTGTTAGGACATGCATTATCTGAATTAGGCCCACAGGATTATACCTACGGAGAAGCTTCTATGGACTTTGAACTTCTGAGTTGGTTTAGCGTTGGACCAGAGCAAACATTACCAAGCTATAACGCTTGTGCAGAGCAGCACTAGAATTAACGTCCTACCCTTTTCTAGTAAATAAATCCAACGTGAAACCTATAGTGTCCTTAACATCACTCCCTAATTTCAGGGGATGGCCAGGTAGCCTACACACAATACACCCACTGGTAAAGACTTCCAGCTGGCAGGTAGACGCTGGAATAAGTTGACAGAATAAGAGTGACAGTGAGGGCTTTGCATAGGCGCTTTGATGTGGGACTGGAAAATAACTCCTGAAAATGTAAAAGAAAGTTAACTGGATCCAATGCTTTTAAAATAATGGTTCGGTTCCAGAACAGTATAGATAACTTTTGGTTCATGGTTTTGTTTCCCAAATAATTTAGAAATTTCCCAGTTCTGTCCCTGAAACAGTTTCAACCCTTGATTTGCACATTTAAAAAATGCTTCAAATGTCAAGTTGGTTGATCATTGCTAGACACCCATAGATTTAAGCCAAAACTGTCACCATCACACTCAACTACAGTGTATATTTCACATTGTGTTTTAAGTTATTGTACTGCTGAAAGGTGAATTAGTCTCCCAGTGTCTGTTGGAAAGCAGACCAGGTTTTCCTGCTAGAGTTTTGCCTGTGCTTAGCTATATTCCGTTTCTAATTTGTAGTGACTGGTGTATTGATACACCACCCGAAGTGCTTTTTTTACCCACCTACCAACAGGTGCCCTTTGCGAGGCATTGGAAAACCTCCCTTGTCTTTGTGGTTGGAAATCACTGCTCATCTGAGGGACCTTACAGATAATTGTATGTGTGGGGTACAGAGATGAGGTTGTGGCGAAATCCTGCACGGAGCGGAGCCTTCACCGTGTGCTGCCACTAAGAGCGCATCAGTCGTCAGGAAATAAAGATAGTTCTCGGTTGACAGTGTCCAACATGCTTAGTTGTGAAGTGTTTAAGTCAATCGCCGGTGTTACCGCTCTAGGTCATGGTTGTAATCTTTTGGGACCGCTCCTGTTAATGTTCGCATGGAGTAGTAGCAACATTGTTGCAAAGCTTTGAAAAACAAACCATCAGGTGTATCAGACAGTTAGCTGTTGACTTCTGGCCTGCAGTTGCACTAAGACCTCTATCGCTCCAGTGCTTTTCACTGCACTCTTTCCTATGTGCTCCTTTTGATGTTGAGTGTCGTTGGACTATTGGTCCCCAGCCAGTCGTATTTGGTGTGACATTTTATAGTTGCTCTGCCATTATTATTGTGTGAGGTAATATTGGTTGGGTTACCCCTGTGCTGTGATGTATATTCTTCTCATTATCATTACATTTGTAATAATTTATCTAAACAAAATTCTGACTTGAGGCATTGTGTGTAGGCCAGTGACATCTCAATTTAATCCATCTTAATTTCAAGCTGTAGCAACAAAATGTGTAAAAGTCAAGGGGTGAATAATTTCTGAATGCAAAGTACAGACTGGTTAATATCCACAGATATTTGTTTTTTACCCCATGGCTGTTTAGAAGGATAGTGCTTTAATTACCTGCGCGGACTACTGCCTCTGCGCCATGCCCGTCTGTGGGGAGAGCGGGAACGGGACCTACTCCAGGATCCAGATCGGGAAGAGGAGTAGGAATACCGCCGCCTGGGAGGAGAGCGGGACACTGAAGGAGAGGAGGAACGAGAGGAGCAAGACGAGGAACTGGAGCTGCTCTTAGAGTGACGAGGCCTGTACCTGGAGGAGAGAAGGAAGGAGGGAATCTGTCAGTGATGATGGACTAGACGTCGCCATTAGTCACATGTATGTAAACCAATGACATCTCCTTTTTGAGTGCTACACTGGTAGCAGATGGGGGAAGACAAAGATTGAGAACTCATACTAAGTCTGTTCAAAACTGACATCTGTGCCCATAGCATGAACCAGCCATTCCCCCCCCCCCCCCCCACTGGCTAGAGATGACTGGGATGAATATGGACATTCGTCCCCTGTCAGATTTAAGACTCTCATTAGAGGACACTGCCTTGCCCAGTGACAGAGGGGACAAAAAGCTTTTAAGACAGAAATAAAGAGGGGATGAGCAGCTCACCTCTTCCTGGGTGGAGAGCAAGATCTAGACTGAGAAGAGGAGGAGTGAAAGTCAGACTCTGAGTCAGTAGAACAAGGGCTGGAGGAATGGTGGATTCTCCTTTTCCTCTCCCGTCCTCCCGTGGGGGAGCAGGTAATGTTGTAGCCCCGGTAGGATCTCCCTTTCTTGGTACTTCTCTCCAGGGGACCAACCTGTTGCTCCTGCCTGGTGGGAGAAGCTTCAGGGGTCCCCAGCACAGAGCTAGTCCTATCAGTCCTTACATCCAGGGGCAGGGGAGCCTGCTGGGTCTTCGTACCCAGGGCAGGGATGAGGGTCTGGAGGGAGGGGGCAGGGATCCTCTGGGGTGCCCTGGTAGTGGTGCTGCCAAGCGGCTCGATGGTCCTGATGGTGATGGCTGCTTGCTGTTTGACATTCCAGCGCTTGCCTGGCTCTTCAGCAATAGCCACAGGCTCCTTCTGAAGGAGGCAGTAGTCATGGTCTGAGAAGGCCAGGGTGAGAGCCACCGGGTTGGGAGTGGAAGTTACAGGGGGGCTGGGAGGCTTGCTTCGGAGCTTGTTGGCGGGCAGGGGCCGCGCGTTGATCTGGATGGCCTTGGAGGGCGATGGTTTGGGGGTCTCAGCCACACGGCTCTTCCCAAGGAGTGCCACAGGGGCCAGGGGCTTCCACATCTGGTGAGGAGGGGTAGCTGGAGGGGTCAGACCTAGAAGGAGATGGGAACAGTAGTCCACTACTGTTAAATCTGAAGCAGAAATCCTCTGGTTGCCATTTAAAGGTAGATTTTAGACCACAAGAATGGATGTCAAGCATTTTACCAGGAGATACAGGCAGGTGTTCCAATTTTCCATTTACTCCAAGAGTGACAGCAATTCATTTTTAGGGTGTAAACCTGCCATGTTTTTAGTATGTTAGCAGCGTATAGGGTGGCAGGTAGCCTAGCAGTTAGTGTTCGACCTATAACCGAAAGGTTGCTGGTTCGAATACCAGAGCAGGGCACTTAAACCCAATTTGCTCCAGGGGCACAATACTACTATGACTGACCCTGTAAAACATTTCATTGCACCTATCCATTGTGACAATAAAACATGTTTTTGATTATTAGCATTAGCAGTGTACAGGGTGATTGGTGTGCGACTAGCATTAGCAGTGTGATTAGCATAAGTAGTGTACAGGGCCCAGTTACCCATAGCAATGGAACCTAGGCTCACAAGCGTTTTAACAATGCATCGTTCCTTCAACGGCCGAAGATGCAGCATGCATTTCCCAACACTACGGAAAAAGAACGTTTGTTAAGTGGGTGGTTGGTGCATGCATCGATACTGATAGGATTGAAAGGCAGCGCTGCTCTCTGATCAGCTTTACCCATTCAAATCTTACCTTATCATTAGAATTATCCAACAATACTAACGGCGCATCAGCTCCTAGAGATGTCACCTATGGCTACAAATATCAACTTCGTAGATATCGGCAGTCAGACAGATAAGCTTAGCGGAGATCTGTGCATGAAGGTAGGGGAAGAAAAACGCCTAACGACGCACTGTTCAGCTGTTCTACGAGTGGCATTGCATAAATCATGCTCTACTAACTGAGCCATGCATGACCATTGGTGTATGACTAGCATTATCAATGTACAATTAGCATTGCACAGGCTGATTGGTGTGTGATTAGCATTGTACGGGGTGATTGGTTTCTGATTAGCAGAATACAATAAGCATCAGTAGTGCACAGTTAGCATTAGCAGCTGATAGGGTGATTAGTACAGTAGTTCTTACCTGCAGTGCTTGCCAGGTCATGTGCGCTGACTCTCTCCACAACTGTCCTGTCACATGGCTCCTCCACACTACAATAGAAACAAACCCACCAACACTGCATCATTGAACAGGTACACTAAGATGAACCTAAGGCTAAGTCCAGAAGCCACACAGACAAGGACAGTAGAACAATTTGGTATTGCTGAAAAGAAAGATTTTTTTTTTTAAAAAAAGGTACAAATTATTTTTTAATCCAAAACCAAACTAAATGGCAGAGCTCTTGGCCCATTGTGGGGTCAGACATCAAGGTCTTCAGGGTGCAGTAGGTCTCAAGGTAACACATGCATACAAAGCACCCACACACACCAACCCAGAGCAGCATGGGGCTGTAGGGTAACTCACCTAGAGTTTCCTACAGCTGCTGCTCTACCAGAGACCTCCAGAACATACTGCTCCTCTTTAGCTGGAGAGAGGGAAGAGAAGGAATCAGTGAAAGCAAGGGATGGAGGAGGTCGGTAACGTAGCATGCTCACCTTTCACCAACACATTCATAGGCACTCGTTTCCATGATAACATTGATCTTGGGCTAGATCTACATGATGTTTAAGCGATTATGCTAGGCCTGGACTAGTCACTGGCAGTGCCAACACACACACACTCTGGCCAGTTGTTCTAGCTGGGGCCTGTACATCCAGCCAGACAAAGGCAGCGGTCCGAGTTAAATGGATCTGCGGACAGGGCAGAATTCCAGCTCAGTGGACATGACCGCATAGCAGCCGCCCTGACTATGCAGCACCTTATTTTAAAAGGCACAGTAGAACTAGTATCAAATCTCACTATATTTTTCATAGGAAGATAGTATAGGTTTTTGAATACTTAAAAAAAGGTAAACTCCACCCATGTAACTTGCAAAATGCATCATGATGCCAAATTTCTGTATTTTGAAAGTTACATGCTAATCTTAAACTAGATTGCTGACATGCAAAACATTTGGGGAATATCAACAATTGACTAATGAAACAAGTTTGGGTGGACTTTTCCTTTGTTTTAAATATCAGTAGTTCAGGACCCTAGGGTGGCAAAAATATTTCAAAATGGGTCTTTCTCCCTCTGAACAGTATAAAAATCTAACTTCAACCAAAAATAAACATTTGTTATAACTTCCACACAGGGCTGCATGATAGATATGAGCAAACAATCTAGACCTAGTTGATTGGTTTACGGTTGTAAAATCATGGAACTCTAACTGTAAAAGTTCCAATGATATATTTGACTTTATGGGGACTGAATGCTGAGTTAAGGCTGCCAAGCTTGCTAGGACAGATCAGCTACAACTTTAATTAAAACACTGGAGGTGTGAAGTGAAAGGTGTCGTGGCCTTTGAGCCCAACAAGGGGCAGGGGTCTTTGAAGCCCCCTCCTGCTGTTCAAGAAATCTGCCTCCAGAAATAAAAGCTTCTTCCAAGTGGGTGTGACACCTACTCCTGTTGCACTGCTGCTTGGATTCCACCTGGCGATCTGTTCACCGTCTGGTACAGGTACCCCACCACACTACGCCCTCTCGAGCGTTAGCTTGCCCCCAGCTCACATGCACTGTTGGGGCAAGTGACTCAACTCAATGGCTAGCCCCAAGTGGTTATATATTTGATTTTTTTCTTGTGCATTTTGCCTCATGACGGTTGCATGCTTTGTTGACTACGAACTTCCTTTACCCAACCGTGGGACAGACGGTTTGTTCACACACTCGGGACTCTGACTCTCTATTGGCTACACAGACTATTGGTCTCCAATCCTACTCTAACCACTTCTTACCGGCTTTGTATTCGTGTTACCTGATGAAACTGCTGAACATTATGATCTTGTTGCAATCTGACGCACATTCAGATGTCATAAAATCAGCACTGCAGAGCTCTTCCTGTCCTATTCCGTGCCTTGATTGCATTACTGTTGATATCTGGAAAAGTGCATGTACACCCTGGCCCACCTACTGTTGCTAGCCCCAATTCTGGCTTGTGCTCTGATATCTGCTCTCGTAAAAGCCTGGGTTTCCTGCACGTTACCTAAAATGTATCAATTGAAAGGTGGGTTCACAGCTCCAATCCAGATGGGTTGGTCATTACTGAGACGTGGTTAAGGAAGAGTGTTTTGAATACTTATGGTAACCTTCCTGGTTATAACCTTTTTTGGCAAGAGATTTTTCAAAGGTGGGGGAGTGTAAATCTTTACCAAGGATCACCTTCAGGGCTCGGTTGTCCTCCAGTCTGTCCCCAAACAACTTGATTTGCTGGTTATAAGCATTAAACTTTCAAATAGCTCTTTGTTGACTGTTGCTGGGTGCCATCGTCCTCCATCAGCACCGGCCTGTACCCTACCTGCCCAAAGCTCTCTCCTGGCCCCTTAATCTAGGTCTGAATTTGTCCTGCTAAGTGACCTAAACTAGGACATGCTTAAACCACCTGACCAAGTCCTAAAGCAATGGGTCCCCTTATATCTTTCTCAGATTACCAAATTGCACATGGCATGACCCCAAACACCCAGAAAAGGCTATTCTCCTTGATGTTATCCTCAAATAATCCTGATAGTGATCACTGTTTCACAGCCCGTGTTCGTAATGGCTGCTCAGTGAAACGACCTGTTCTGATTTGTCAGACACTTGCTGAAAACTAATGAGCAAGCCTTCATGACCCGGCCTCTAAATTTGTATAGGATCAGC
The DNA here is from genome assembly GCA_003317085.1 of Hucho hucho. Taxonomy (NCBI): domain Eukaryota; kingdom Metazoa; phylum Chordata; class Actinopteri; order Salmoniformes; family Salmonidae; genus Hucho; species Hucho hucho. The sequence continues at coordinate 104,185 of QNTS01002238.1, forward strand.
TTGATCCCCTCTGTCGAAAACACTTGGACCTTTGATATTTTTCAGTGGTATTGTTAACTTTGGGAGCAGCGCATGAGGTGACGGTTTTGGAGACCCTGGCGTGCCCAAAGTAAAATGCCTCCCATTCAGGCCCAGAAAATAGGATATGCACATATTTAGTACCATTGGATAGGAAACACAGAATTTTCTAAAAGTGTTAACCATTTGTCTGTGAGTAAAACATTTGGAACCCCTCCCTTATGAAAATGCCCTTATAAGGGCATATGAATGCAGTACCTATCGCTTCCTCTGGATGTCAGTCTCGAGACACTTCAGATTTTTTTTAGATGCCATTAGAGCAGAGAAGAGGAATCAGGAAGTGTCCCCAGAGATGTCAATAGAAGAGGACGCGCGCTCTCGCCAGGCGCGCTCTGTGGTTTTTTCCTTTCTTATAGCCCAGTTTATATTCCGGTTGAAATATGCCATTTCTACAAAAGTGTTCCTAAGGATACATTTAAAATGATGTTTGATTGTTCTTGGACAAGTTTATAGGTATAAGTTCAACGAGTTCTCTTCACGTTTCAATGGACGAGTGGGGGCTGTAGTTTGATTATAACGCGCCAACCAAACGGAGATTTATGGATATAATACATTACTTTTTCTAACAAAAGAACCATGGATTGTCTTCGTTGGACACTTGGGAATCCATCAGCAGAAGTTCATCAACAGGTAATTGATTTGTTTTTGCTGTGAAATGTGTTGTGAACCATGAAGGCTAATGAATTCATGGTAATGGCAAAAATATGTTAGGTGCTACCCTCAAACAAAGCTGTAGTCTCTCCCTTTGTGCTCAGGTTAAAAACAAGTATAAAATGCATGTATTCTGAATATACTGTGTATAGGTGTGTGTGTGTGTGTGTGTGTGTGTGTGTGTATATACATACACACACATATATATACACACACACACACACACAACAATATTCAAGTTACTTTTTTTTTCCAAACACCATCCCTAGTTCTGAGTTCATGTTTTGTTACATGATTTGTGATGTATTCTGCAAGTGTATAATAAACATGGTGGTGACAACTAGATAAGACTAAGTGCCCACCTCGAGTTAGAAAGCATTGGTTCAAGTTCCAACATTGAGGTGAAAGTTGAGAACATGGGATATGGCTGTTTCAGGAGATTTGGTTTTGATGTCCTAACTTTTTAATGAGCCTTTGTCATTTATTTTCCCCAAGGGGGTAGGGATAGGCGTTATACCTATTTCACTATATAACGGTATTGATACACTGACCGGGTTTGGATTTTACTGTATCGTCTAAGTGTTTCAATGTTTGGTTTGTTAATTGTGATGCCCAACTCTGTCGTGTATGTCAATGTTTATAGTTTACCGTTTGCTTCTTGCAAGTCGAGTCTCACCCTGTTCTCCTGCATGTCGTAGCCCTGCCCCATCACTCAAGGGGAGCATGTTGCTCGTCTACGGAGTCACGAGCGCTAAACTTGCCATTCGGTCTGCATGGTCAGAAGAAACAAGATGTTGGTGACACCGATGTGGCTTTCAAGCGTTCTACAATTACACGATTACACTGGGGGGAAAAACAAATGTGAAGTGTGGTTTCATGAGCTGAAATAAGACTCCTATTTTTCCAAATGCACAAGCATATTTCTCAAATTTTGTAAGCTTTTCTCCTTTGCCAAGATAATACTTCCATCTGACAGGTGTGGCATCTCAAGAAGTAGATTAAACGGCATGATCACTACGCAGGTGTACCTTGTGCTGGGAAAATGAAAGGCCACTAAAATGTTCAGTTGTCACAACACAATGCCATTGATGTCTCAAGTTGAGGGAGAGTGCGTTTGGCATGCTGACTCCTGAGCTGTTGGCAGAGAATTCTGTTAATTTCTCTACCGTAAGTTGCTTCCAATGTCGTTTTTAGGGAATTTGGCAGTACGTCCAACTGGCCTCACAACCACAAACTGTGTAAATACGCCAGCCCAGCAGCTCCATCTGGCTTTACCTGCGGGATCGTCTGAGACCAGCCACCCGGACAGCTAATGAAACTGGGTTTGCACAACCAAAAAATTTCTGCACAAACTGAAGCTCATATGTGTGCTTGTCTTGACAGTCAAATGCTCACCTTCGATGGCCACTGGCATGCTGGAGAAGTGTGCTCTTCACGGATTAATCTGTTTCTACTGTGCTGGGCAGATGCAGACGTGTGGGCAAGTGGTTTGCTGATGTCAACGTTGTGAACAGTGCCCTATTGTGGCGGTGAGGTTATGGTATTGGCAGGCATAAGCTACAGACAATGAATAATTGCATTTTATCGATGGGAATTTGAATACACAGATACTGCGATGAGATCCAGAAGCCCATTGTCGTGCCATTCATCCGCCGCCATCGCATGTTTCAGCATGAAAATGCACAGCCCCATGTCTCAAGGATCTGTACACAATTCCTGGAAGCTGAACATGGCCTAGTTCTTCCATGTCCCCCATTGAGCATGTTTGGGATGCTCTGGATTGACGTGTACAGCAGCGTGTTCCAGTTCCCACCAAAATCCAGTGGGACAACATTCCACAGGCCACAATCAACAGCCTGATCAACTCTATGCATTAAGTGTCGTGCTACATGAAGCAAATGGTGGTCACCATATACTGACTGGTTTTTGGATCCACAGCGCAACCTTTTTTTTAAGCCACCAACAGATGGGAACACAGATATGCAATGTGATGTCCATAGATTAAAGCCTAATGAATTTAATTCAATTGACTGATTTCCTTAACTGTAACTCAGTAAAGTTTTTGAATTGTTTCTTATTGCCTTTATTTTTGTTCAATGCAGTTTGTGTAGCTCTTAGTCTGCAGAAGGCTTTCTTTTCTTAGCATGTTGTGGCTAAAGTAAATATTGTTAGCCACTAGTTAGAAAAATGTAAGTGTAGGGGGATGACTGTCCAGTGAGTGTTTGCAGCTTGTTCCAGTCGCTAGCTGCAGCGAACTGAAAATACGAGCGACCCAGGGATGTGTGCTCTTTGGGGACCTTTAACAGAATGTGACTGGCAGCATGGGTGTCGTATGTGGAGAATGAGGGCTGCAGTAGATATCTCAGATAATGGGGATTGAGGCCTAAAAGGGTTTTATAAATAAGCATCAACCCGTGGGTCTTGCGACGGGTATACGGAGATGACTAGTTTTACAGAGGAGTATAGAGTGTCCTGTGAAGAGCATTGGTTGCAAATCTGATGGCCGAATGGTAAAGAAAATCAACAAGTGGTTCTGTGAATGTTTTAAATTTAGTCAGAAGCCACTGCCTGATTTCTGGATTGTGCTGCGCTCCGAGTATCCTGCCTTGGCAAATCGTGCTGTTAAGACACTGATGCCCTTTGCAACTACGTACCTATGTGAGTGGATTTTCAGCCCTCACTAGCATAAACTAAATACAGGCACAGACTGTGGGAAATGATTTAAGACACTCGCTCCATATCTGCAGAGTTTTGTGCATCCTTAAGCACACCCTTCTCATTCACCTGTGGGGAGTTATTCACAATTTGATGAACAAATAAGGTTTTATATGTAAGATGGTTAAAGAGCAAAATTGATTTATTTTGGGACAACTCATTCTTACATTTATTAAACATATCGTATAGTGTGGGTGTGTGGCAGGCTTACAATGATGGCAAAAAACATTTGAGTGTGCTGACCATGGTGCTAGAGGGGGTATGCAGCTGGAGGTTGAATTTGAAGGGGTATGGGACTAAAGTTTGGGAACCATTTGTCTACTGTATCAAACACTTTGGCCAAGTCAATAAAAATGGCAGCAAAACATTGCTTAGAATCGAGGGCAATGGTGACATCATTGAGGACCTTTAACCTCTTAGGGATAAACCGGCGCGCTAGCGCCCCACTCCCGACACTGCCAGGTGAAATGCAAGGCGCCAAATTCAAAATCCAAAAGTTGAATTATTAAACATTCATCAATATACAAGTGTTGCATAGTCATCAAAAGCTCTGCTTCTTGGCAATATTACAGCGTTGTCAGATTTCAAAAAGGCTTTACGGAGAAAGCACCACATTTGATTGTTTGAGGATAGCACCTCACATTTTTCCCATTACCATAAATTCATTAGCAATCACTGTTCACACAAAATACATTTCACAGCGAAAACAAATCAATTACCTTTTGAAGAACTTCTGCTGAGGGCTTCCCAAGTGTCCAATGAAGACAATCAATGGTTCTTTTGTTAGAAAAAGTAATTTAATATATCCATAAAACTCTGTTTGGTTGGTGCGTTATGATAAGAAAATACAGTGTCCATTGAAACGTGAAGAGACCTATAAACTTGTCCAAGAACAATCAAAGATCATTGATAATGTATCCTTAGGAACACATGTATATGTTGTATAATATTTCAACCGGAATATAAACTGGGCGACAAGGAAAAAAACCACAGAGCGCGCCAGCCGGGAACACGCATTCTCTACTGTTCACTTCTGTGTGGCCACTTCCTAAATCTTCTTCTACCATCTAAACAGAATCAAAACAGTGTCTCGAGACTGTTGACATCCAGAGGAAGCAATAGGTACTGCATTCATATGCCCTTATATGGGCATTTTCATAAGGGAGGGGTTCCAAATGAGGCAATGTGTCAAAATCACTTTTTCCAGGACAGAAATTCCTCGGGTTTTCGCCTGCCATATTCGTTCTGCTATACTCAGACAAAATGTTAACACTTTTAAAAACTTCAGTGTTTCCTATCGAATTGTACTAAATATGTGCATATCCTATTTTCTGGGCCTGAGTGGGAGGCATTTTACTTTGGGCACGCCAGGCTCTCCAAAACCGTCACCTCGGGAGCTGCTCCCTAAGAAGTTAACTCTGTTCCTTTTAAACACAGCCTACACGGTTGGTTGCTCGTTGTTATAGCATACTCATTTCGCAAAATTTCTATTCCATCGTTTAAATTCCACCTTGCATTGTAGTAGTGATCGCACTTCACTTGAAACAAGATAAATGCATATAGGCTACTACGTTCTAAAGGTTGTTTTATTAAATAAAATGGTATATCCTAAAATGTAACTTCACATGGATATTTTAAAATCAAAGAAATGAGTCTGTCTATCCACTATGAAGGCCCCTCTAGATAAGCCATGAATAAAACAGCCAAAACATGGCAAAAGCTGCTCCGCCAAGCTACTTACCTGCACCAAAACACACAAGACATTGAGCACATTCCAGATGGACCTGTTTGTCAGCCATTGACTTGGTAAAGTGCCCGTTCTTAACCTCAGGAGTCTTTGCACTCTAAATACCTCCACCCACCCCATCCAGGGCCAGAGATAGCCCTCTACACAGTCCAGTGAAAGTGATCCCGGGGACAGATTTAGTCTAGTACTACTGAACTAGCGGACCCATTGAGCTGTTGGCTAACACCAAGACCATTAGGCCACTAGCATGCTCGAGGAATAAGTGCTACGTGGATTATATTATATTTTTTAGCAGGGAACAGTCAACCATTAAAGCAAAGTTCCTGGCCTGTTCAATAAATAGTGGGTAATTCGTTATAGATTAACTAATGCCAAAGAAACATGGAAATGTAGACTGAAGAAATTTGTCCGTAATTTTTGACAACTGTATCCCCTGCAGCTAGAGAGAACGCCAGTGTCAATACTCAGTATCACTCACCTTGTGTCTCTTCAAACTGCTCCAGCAGGCTGGTGAGGTCAGCAGCTTCAATACCTGTGAGATAACAGAACCACTCACTACACCAATAAACCACAAACTGTGGCAAGTCTAAACGCATTTAAGCATCCAGAGGATCAGTAGTATGTATGTGCAGCATTTCCACTCACCAATTTCACTGGTGAAGGCCTCTATCAGCTCCTGAGTAGGGCTCTTGGCTTTGGGGGCCTCCTGGGCTGTAGTACACCTCACTGGAGGTTTGGAGGACTGGGTGGTGGCTGGGGTAGACCCGGGAGTGACTGTAGGCAGCTCAGGCCGGGGCAGAGTAACTCCCTTCTGGAGAGTAGTAGCCACCTTCAGAGGAGCCACAGGGGTAGGTTTCTGAACAAAAACAGCAGCAGCGTTGGTGGTGCGGGTTAACATTTTCTCAAGTAGAGCAGCAGCGATGGGGGTGGGCCTGTTGGCATCTGTAGTGGTTTTAAGAGAGGCTCCACTGGAGCTCTGAGATTTGATAAGGACCACATTCTTGGAGGGTAGCTGGGACTGGAGCAGGGGGTTAGAGAGTGCAGGATGGGGGGCCTGGGGTATATTACGCTTCGCAGGAGGGTTCTGGGGCTGGGTAGAGGGGTTCTGGGGTGGTGGGGGTACTACATTCACAGTACTGGATGCAGGCACAACGGAGATGGGGGGTTGGCTAGCTTTAGCTGGCTGAGGAGTAGGAACAGCCGCTTGCTGGGGAGCGGTGGTAGGGGATGCATTTGCACTAGAAGCCTTGCTCGGGGAAGATGATTTGGAGGCCAGCATGTAAGCAGGAGGCACAAGCAGAGCTTCAGGTGTAGGAGGTGCTCCTGGTCCCATTGGCTGCCAGGCTGCTTTCACCTCCACCTCAGTTTTCCCTGGGGTGGGGTGGGGGCGACGAGGGTCCCTGGAAGAGGGGATGGGGAGGCAGGGGATGGGGGGCAAATCTGTAGGGGCATCAGGGAGGCTGGGCCACTTCGTGCTCTGGTCCTCTGGTCGCTCTAAGGGGGCTGGTTTCTTCTGCTGCCGCAGCAGCCGGTACTGCTGGAGGGACAGGGGCTTAGGCTTGGGTTCAATAGCCTGGGGGGCCTTAATGGGCATGGGGGTCACCTGGGGGGCCACTAGAGAGGCACATTTGAACTGCAATGTTGCCTGAGGGGCCACTGACACAGGTAGTTCACTGGGGTTAACAGCCTGGGGTGCTGCAGGGTTGATTGCCATTGCCTGGGGGGCTGTTGGGTTAGCTGCAGAAGCTAGGGGGCTTCGAGGCTTCTCGCAACCTGTGGTTGGTTGGGGGACCTTTTCGGGGGTCATAGTCACTGGCAACAGGTCAGAGGACATGACCTTTGACATATGGTCAGAGGCAGGGATGACCTTAACGCTGGGGTGTGTGGATAGTGTTAGGGTTGTGACTTCCACATGGCTCTGCCGCTGTGTGTGTTGTGCTTCGGCAGCATGCGTCGCTCTCGTCTTGTGTTTTGGGGCTTCAGGGGCGGCCATAGATATGGCAGAAGAAAACGACTCATTGTCCTTTTTCTTTTTCTCTGGTCTGGTCGTCTCCTTGATGGGCTTCCGGGGCGAAGATTCCTCGGCTGCGCCCCTATTGGACGCGCTCCTCAGGACCCTCCCCTCTGCCTGGGCAGGTTCAGGAGTGACCTCAGCAGGTGAAATCTTCACTTTGTTTTTCGGTTTCTTTTTCCTTCGAGACAGACATCTTTCTACAGTCTCCTCCTTTGGTCTCCTGTAGATAACATTCTCACCACTTGCTTTTGACCTCAGGGTCACGGCAGGGTCTGAAGGGTCAGCCACCTCTGCAGTGTCAACTACGACATCATTCGCCGACTCAGACTCTGGCGTCTCCAACATATACGCCTCAGAAATTTCATCTGGAACCCTGTGCTCCGCTTTGGATGAGTCTTCTGCTCCTGGCAAGGAGAGCGAGAGATGAGAGCAAGGGATGCCCATATCTGGGATGGCAAATATAGTCTCGCCATGCTCTCCATGTTCGACCACTTCCAGCAGTATCCCTTCTTCCGCCAGCATCCGTTCTTCCCCTTCATCCTCCATGCACACCGCCATGCAATAGGGGTGCATGTGTCTGACCAGCTCTCCTAGACTCACTGACATGCTCTCTCCATCCTCGCCCTCTTCCTCCATGTGCTGCTCCAGAGCCAGAGGGAGGGACAGGCCACCCCAGTTCAGGAGCTCTTGCTCTGGGGACGAGGGTTGTCCGTTTGGGCTCAGGGAGGGAGAACAAGCCTCTGCGTCCTCTTCCTCCTCTCCGTCACTCCTCTGGACAGACTCCTGTGTCCTGGGGAGACTCTGGATAAAGAGAGGGGAACCTCCGGTTAACATCTGGAGCTTTAAGACGTCAGCTGGACCACCTGCATATGCAGACTTTCACACCAGCTAGACTATTTGGTGTGTCTGCACTTTAACACAGTAAGTCTCATGATTTCTCTGAAGACTGATGTACATGTCAATATGAAAATAAAACAAAAGCTAGAGTGATACAGTTGAAGGCATGTACAACAGGGAGGTAATGAAACTGTGCTACCTTTCCAGTGGAGAACTGTCGTGTGTTGCAGTGTGTCTCGCTCTCTGTGGGCGAGTGGGACAAGCAAAGCAGTCTCCTCAGCTACAATATAAGAAACACACGCAGGACAAACAGTGAAACAGTTAAGCATAAGTTGTCATTGGTGACTAAATGTGTTCCAGTTTCCTATTTGTTCAGACATCCCTGCTTCCTAGAGCTGGGTACATCTTAACCCTACAAAGTTCACCATGTACACCGTTATAACTAGGGGTGTAACGGTTCAAACCCACGGTTTGGTACGTATTGCGGTTTTAGGGTCAGTTTGGTTTCGGTACAGCGAGAAAATGAAATGCCAACAGGTCTTGTAGTTAATTTTTTTATTCAAAGGCCTATTGCAGTCAAGGGATTTTCCTGTTTTAAATGCATTTCCACATTAGGTTGGAATACTTAAAATGTGAAAATGACAACAATGCACTATGAAAAGTGGGATTGAGTACTGGCCTTCCATGGTGACATCACCATGCGGTAAATGAGTTAATAAGCAATAGAGTTGTGCGTATATCCACGGCTATAAACATACACATTGCTCCTGTCATTTCTTTGGCCCAGTCAGAATCAGCTACAAAAGGCTGCTTGGAGAAGGTGTTATTTTCCATTTCAGTCTTGCTCCAGTGGTAGGAATACCGGGGTGATGACATCGTAAATGTGTCAAGATGTTTGAGGTGTTGACAGTGGCATAGGTTATTCTTGTTGAGCAGTGGCGACAATGTTAATATTCAGTCCAAAACTGTCCATCGGCGTTGTAATCTACTGGGAAGCCAAAATGTTAAACTAGAGATTCAAACGATGGAGAATCCTAGTTAGTCAGCCCCACCACCGGCCATTGTACAGTACGGTGGGAGTGTGCAATTTTGAGATTTTGTTCCAACTGCCATGTCTTTGTGAGATGCAAAGTAGGTGAACGCATGATCTCAGCATGAGTGAGTTCCCAGACATTTCTGCCGGGGGGGGGGGGGGGGGGGGGGGTGGCCCTAGCCCTCACATCCAACATGTCCCAGACGTTCTCAGAGGAATTGAGATCCGGGCTCGGCACTGGCAATGGCAGAAGACTGACATTCCTGTCTAGCAGGAAATCAGCCATACTGCTCGTTCTGTGGGTGGTGGCATTGTCATGTCTGGATGAGCCTGCAGGAAGGGTACCACATGAGGGAGGAGGTCTTCCCTGTAACGCACAGCGTTGAGATTGCCTGCAATGACAAGCTCAGTCCGATGTTGCTGTGACACACCGCCCCAGACCATGACGGACCCTCCACCTCGATCCCGCTCCACAGTACAGGCCTCTGTGTAATGGTCATTTCTGTGACGATAAACACAAATCCGACCATCACCCCGGTGAGACAAAACCGCGACTCAGTGAGGAGCACTTTTTGCCACTCCTGCCTGGTCCAGCGACGGTGGGTTTGTGCCCATAGGTGGCATTGTTGCCAGTGATGTAAGAAAGGTCCCCACCAGACAACAGGCCTACAAGCCCTCTGTCCAGCCTCTCTCAGCCTATTGCGGACAGTCTGAGCACTGAGGGAATGTGCGTTCCTGGTGTAACTCAGGCAGTTCTTGTTGCCATCCTGTACCTGTCCCGCAGGTGTGATGTTCAGATGTACCGATCCTGTGCAGGTGTTGTTACACATGGTCTGTCACTGCCAGGACTATCAGCTGTCCGTCCTGTCTCCCTGTAGCACTGTCTTAGGAGTCTCACAGTACAAACATTGCAATTTATTGCCCTGGCCACATCTGCAGTCCTCATGCCTCCTTGCAGCATGCCTAAGGCACGTTCACGCAGATGAGCAGAGGCCCTGGGCATCTTTATTTTGGTGTTTTTCAGAGTCAGTAGAAAGGCCTCTTTAGTGTCCTACATTTTCATAACTGTGACCTTAGTTGCCTACCGTCTGTAAGCTGTTAGTGTCTTAACGACCCTTCCACAGGTGCATGTTCATTAATTGTTTATGGTTCATTGAATAATCATAGGAAACAGTGTCTAAACCCTTTACAATGAAGATCTGAAGTTATTTGGATTTTTATGAATTATCTTTCAAAGACAGGGTCCTGAAAAAGAGATTTCTTTTTTTGCTGAGTTTATAATTTTTTTTTTTTATGGCACGAGACACCAGTCTGAATCACAACAGTCCTAGTGGACTAATACATTGCAGACCCGGTGGGATGGCACACCAGTATCATTTACCTTTAATTCCTCATCTATAACGTTTGTTAGGTTATGGCAATTTATGTTAATGCATTGAATATATTATTACAGTCTCACCATTCTCATTATTGGAGTGGACACGGACCGCACAACCTGAGCTACACTTCTGCAGAACAATTTTTGGTTTATGTCATTACATTTAGGAGTTGTCAATTTATTCATTGTCATTGGTTTGTAGCGCTCCTGTCAATGTTCAGTAAGGGCGCGCACCTGATTATACATTGAAGTAGCCTTAGGCTACATGGCCTCCACGGAAATGTAGGCTTATGAATGTGCCTATTTGGGGATCTGATAGTACTTCCATAGTGGTGGTGAGTTAAGTCATTTGTTCTTTACCCCAAACAGCAAGTAAACAAATTCTGTTTTTACATGTTCGGAGTTGTGCGGCATGTCAAACAGGGATAAGTTCAGTTTGTATGTGGGACTCACCGGAGAGTGTTCCCGGCATTTCTGGCCAGTCAGTAAATCAGAGTCTGGCAGTGTGTCGAAGGGGGACAGGTTCTCGTTGTCCACGTTATCCAGGATCTCAGTCAGAGCTGTGAGCAGCGTTGCCTCGTTATCCTCATCAAGTCCAACTTTATTCTGAGAAAAATGTATATAAAATTAATTTCACATTTCAGCAAATTCCATTATATTTGAACTATTAAACAGTTTGCAAGAAGTTAAATTACAAAAGTGGCTCTGGTCAGAAGTAAATTAGAGCCCTATATAGGAAACAGGAAGTGAATTGAACTTTGTTCTGAGCCGTACCTCTCCTGTGGTTGTGTCCTCAAATATGGACAGTATGGAGGGGTCCAGACAGCACAGGGCCTCCAGAGCCTCTCCCGTCTCCAGCTCAAGACTGTCACTTGACAGGCCCCCATGGAGGATCACCGCCTGATGGGGAGAAACAGGGGGGGGGTATGGGTCACTAGCGCCAACACCCTGGGCAAGTTGCAACTCGTGAGTCATATTTGATTAATCGTTTAATCAATATATCAAGTAGTGATTGATAGCTTGATCGGCTGGTAATGTATTACTTTAACCCTGCGCCATTCCTCAAACCTACACATGGAGAGCGGGCCTACCACTCATGGCTCAATTTACTTAAGTTATGGGCACAAAATGTAGGATACCCGTTTTTAAACCAATTGAGATCTAGCCTATATTACAGATGTCAATCTCCTTTCATTAACGATTCAATATGCATCTAGATGCATGGGCTCCAATAATTTTTTGTTTGAAGCGATTCAGTGAGATACAGGTTGCATGAACATAAATTTTCCATTTTAAATAAGAGCTGGGCCTCTGACTTTAACTTCTTAGGGAGCGGTTGCATAGGTGACGGTTTTGGGGAGTCTGGCGTGCCCAAAGTAAAATGCCTGCCACTCAGGCCCAAAAAATAGGATAGGCACATAATTAGTACTATTGGATAGGAAACACTGAAGTTTCTAAAAGTGTTAAAATAATGTATGTGAGTATAACAGAACTGATATAGCAGGTGAAAACCCGAGGAAAATCCATCCAGATTTGCAGTTTTGTAGATGACCTTCTCCATTGTGCCTATTCATTTGTATTTTACCTAGGACTGAGACTGCAGTACCTATGGCTTCCACTAGATGTCAGCAGTCAACAGTCAAAGACTGGGAATTCTAGGAGTGACCAGAATGGATAGGGACAGGAAGAAGTCACAGGACCACTTTTGTAAACAAGGTTTGACGCGCGCGAGATTGTGAACGCGCCCCACTTTATTTTCCTTTCCCATCGTTCACGTTATCGTCCGGTTGAAATATTACAGTAAATATACATAAGGATACATTAAAAATGTTTGATTTGTAGAAAGTGTATAGGTATAATTTGAACGTGTTCTCTTCACGGTTCAATGGGCGACTCGACGGTGGATTTTCTGATCATAACGCGCCAACCAAACAGAGATTTACGGATATAATAAATTACTTTCTAACAAAAGAACCTTTGGATGTCTTCGTTGGACACTTGGGAAGCCCTCAGCAGAAGTTCTTCGAAAGGTAAGGGATTTGTTTTCGCTGTGATACGTGTTGTGTGAACCGCGCTGGTTTATGAATTTATGCTAATGCAGAAATATTGGTGCTATTCTCAAACAATCAAATGTTGTGCTTTCGCCGTAAAGCCTTTCTGAAATCTGACAACGCTGTGATATTGCCAAGAAGAAGAGCTAGCGCCCCACTGCTCCCTAAGTAGTTAACAGCTTAGAGAAGTCACCGCAAACAGATCCAGCTCAAAAGTAACCGGTATATGCAATAACGTTCGATAGGCTACTGAACTGAAGGAGGACGCGTCAATTTACTGGTGTTTACTGAATAAAAAAAAGCAGCAACCATCGTTTTTATTTATTTTTTATTGGTTTTCTGACCAATGCATGATTAATCTGTGCTCCCACAGACCGGTGCACTCACTAGGGCTGGCGTATCAAGATTATCATATCTTCCTCTCATCCCGGGATTTACGGTATTCCCGGTTTGGTGGGGGGCGGGAGGGGGGGGCCACGAGGCACCTATTACCAGAATGCAAAAAAAATGTGCACAAGTAGTGAATTTGCATGGAGGCTGCTAGCTAAATATGGTAACGAGCACAAACGAAAACATTTCTAAAGATTTAGATACCTCTTTGAGCTGTATTACCTATCTATATAGGTAGGAGCAACAATGTCATTTTGGGTAAGTTGACAACGAGAGACTAGAAAGAACAAAGTTGACGCATGCAGTACTGGCTCTCCAGCAGCATGTCTACACTGTGTGGAGTCTGGCATCGTTAGGGCAATGATCTGCTCGGAGGGGGGGGAGCAGATCGGCTGACAGAGAAAAAGAAAACGCTAGGAAATCAAGAGTAGTGGCAGCTGTACATATAACTAATCCAAATGGCTTCCCAAACATGGCAGAAAGCTAATGATAAGTCAGTCATAATACAGCCACTTACTTCGATAGCAAGTTAACAACCCCTAGTTTAACACTGATTCTCATGCAGGAAAAAAAAAATGCATAAACACATTGCTGCGTTTTTTTAAAAACTAATCTAAAAACATTGAAATATTTGCTCAGCATCACTCATTCTGTGCTTCAGTTGCACTTCTAAACCCAGATGAGAAATAATGAACCAGCATTCTATCAGCAGACAACGTGCTGATGTGTAGCTTCTTTTCTCTGTACTTCAGTTTGGCCAGCCTATTTTTCTACCAGTAAAAACGCAAGATTAACTTTAAGCTAAACATTACAAAAATGTACACTAGGTAGTGTTGGGAAAGGATTCAGTTCTTGACCTTTTTCACATTGTTAGGTTACCGCCTTATTCTAAATGATACAATATCACACATCCCCCCCATACCCCATAATGAAGCAAAAACAGGCTTAGAATAGTACAAATTTATACAATAACATTTACACAACTATTCAGACCCCCACAGTACTTTGAAGCACCTTTGGCAGCGTTTACAGCCTCGTAGCGTCATACCCAAGAAGACAAGCGTGGCACACCTGTATTTGGAGAGTTTCTCCCATTCTCAGCAGATCCTCAAGCTCTATCAGGTTGGATGGGGAGAGTCGCTGCACAGCTATTTTCAGGTCTCTCCAAAGATGTTTGAACTGGTTCAAGTCCGGGTACTGGCTTGGACACTCAAGGACATGGAGACTTATCCCAACCCACTCCTGCATTGTCTTGGCTGTGTGCTTAGGGTAGTTGTCCTGATGGAAGGTGAACCTTCCCACCAAATCAGAGGTCCTGATCGCTCTGGGGCAGGTTATTAACCTCTTACAGCTAGGGTCCCATTTTCCGAATTTGCGCCTGTCTGATGTGCCCAAAGTTAAATGCCCACCACTCAGGGCCAGAAACTAGGATATTCACATAATTAGTACTATTGGATAGGAAACACTGAAGTGTCTAAAACCATTAAGATAGTCTGTGGGTATACCAGAACAGATATAGCAGGCAAAAACCTGAGATATTTCTGTCCGGAATTCCTTTTTCTGTTTCCTTCCTCTCACTTTGTAAGCCTTGTAATATAAATCAATGGGGAATAGGACACAGGTTGCAGTACCTATGGCTTCCACTGGATGTCAACAGTCTCTGGAAAGTGTCTGGAGGAAAAAGCCCTGAGGGGGATCCTAATAGAAGAATTACTACAGGAAGGGAAAAAGGTAAACAAACGTGCACGTTCACGAGAACGTGAGCGCGCCCAGCTTTCTTTTCCTTTTATAACGTTTCAGTTACCGTCCGTGTAAAATATGATCGCTATTATTCATAAAATACATAAGGATGCATTATTAATGATATTTGATTTGTTTGTGAAAAGATGAGGTATAACTTGAACGCGATCCATTCACTGTAAAACGGGCGAGTAGACTTGGTGGAGTAGCTTGGTGGAGTAGCTGAACATAACGTGCCAACCAAACTGAGATTTATGGATATAATGAATTACTTTTTCTAACAAAAGAACCATGGATTCTCTTGTTTGGACACTTGGGAAGCCCTCAGAAGAAGTTATTTGAAAGGTAAGCGATTTATATTAGCTGTGATATGGACATTTTGAGAAGCGAGCTGGATATGAATTTACGCTAATGTGGAAAATATGTGAGGTACTAGCCTCAAACAATCAAATGTGGTGCTTTCGCCGTAAAGCCTTTTTGAAATCTGACAACGCAGTGATATTGCCAAGAAGCAGAGCTTTTGATGGGTATGCAACACTTGTATATCGAAGAATATTACGAATTTTTATTTTGAATTTGCCGCGCTATGTTTGCTCTGAAAATGATCCCGCTAAAGGGATCCGTGCGGTAAAAGGTTAAGGAGCTCTAAGTACTTTGCCTCGATCCTCCCAGTCGCTGCCACTGAAAAACAACCTCACCGCAGGGATGGTGCCAGGTTTCCTCCAGACGTGACGCTTGGCATTCAAGCCAAAGAGTTCAATCTTGGTTTCATCAGATCAGAGAATCTTGTTTCTCATTGTCTGAGAGTCCTTTAGGTGCCTTATGGCAAACTCCAAGCAGGCTGTCATGTGCCTTTTCCTGAGGCTTCTGCCTGGCCACTACCATAAAGGCCTGATTGGTGGAGTGCTGCAGAGATGGTTATCCTTCTGGAAGGTTCTCCATTTCCACAGAGGAACTCCAGAGCTCTGTGGCCCCCCGAAGGCTCAGTTTGGCTGGGCAGACAGTTCTAGGAAGAGTCTTGGTGGGTCCAAACTTCTTCCATTTAAGAATGATGGAGGCCACTGTGTTATTGGGGACCTTCAATGCTGCAGAAATGTTATGGTACCCTTCCCAGACCTGTGCCTCGACAATCCTGTCGGAGCTCCACGGACAAATCCTTCAACCTCACTGCTTGGTTGTTGCTCTGACATGCAGTGTCAGCTGTGGGATCTTATGTCATGTCGTGTGTGTGTGTACACACACACACACACACACACACACACACACACACACACAGCTCAAAAAATAAAGGGAACACTAAAATAACATCCTAGATCTGAATGAATGAAATAATCTTATTCAATACTTTTTTCTTTACATAGTTGAATGTGCTGACAACAAAATTACACAAAAATTATCAATGGAAATCAAATGTATCAACCCATGGAGGTCTGGATTTGGAGTCACACTCAAAATTAAAGTGGAAAACCACACTACAGGCTGATCCAACTTTGATGTAATGTCCTTAAAACAAGTCAAAATGAGGCTCAGTAGTGTGTGTGTGGCCTCCACGTGCCTGTATGACCTCCCTACAACGCCTGGGCATGCTCCTGATGAGGTGGCGGATGGTCTCCTGAGGGATCTCCTCCCAGACCTGGACTAAAGTATCCGCCAACTCCTGGACAGTCTGTGGTGCAACGTGGCGTTGGTGGATGGAGCGAGACATGATGTCCCAGATGTGCTCAATTGGATTCAGGTCTGGGGAACGGGCGGGCCAGTCCATAGCATCAATGCCTTCCTCTTGCAGGAACTGCTGACACTCCAGCCACATGAGGTCTAGCATCGTCTTGCATTAACTCCAACCGCACCAGCATATGGTCTCACAAGGGGTCTGAGGATCTCATCTCGGTACCTAATGGCAGTCAGGCTACCTCTGGCGAGCACATGGAGGGCTGTGCGGCCCCCCAAAGAAATGCCACCCCACACCATGACTGACCCACCGCCAAACCGGTCATGCTGGAGGATGTTGCAGGCAGCAGAACGTTCTCCACGGCGTCTCCAGACTCTGTCACGTCTGTCACATGTGCTCAGTGTGAACCTGCTTTCATCTGTGAAGAGCACAGGGCGCCAATGGCGAATTTGCCAATCTTGGTGTTCTCTGGCAAATGCCAAACGTCCTGCACGGTGTTGGGCTGTAAGCACAACCCCCACCTGTGGACGTCGGGCCCTCATACCACCCTCATGGAGTCTGTTTCTGACCGTTTGAGCAGACACATGCACATTTGTGGCCTGCTGGAGGTCATTTTGCAGGGCTCTGGCAGTGCTCCTCCTGCTCCTCCTTGCACAAAGGCGGAGGTAGCGGTCCTGCTGCTGGGTTGTTGCCCTCCTACGGCCTCCTCCACGTCTCCTGATGTACTGGCCTGTCTCCTGGTAGCGCCTCCATGCTCTGGACACTACGCTGACAGACACAGCAAACCTTCTTGCCACAGCTCGCATTGATGTGCCATCCTGGATGAGCTGCACTACCTGAGCCACTTGTGTGGGTTGTAGACTCCGTCTCATGCTACCACTAGAGTGAAAGCACCGCCAGCATTCAAAAGTGACCAAAACATCAGCCAGGAAGCATAGGAACTGAGAAGTGGTCTGTGGTCACCACCTGCAGAACCACTCCTTTATTGGGGGTGTCTTGCTAATTGCCTATAATTTACACCTGTTGTCTATTCCATTTGCACAACAGCATGTGAAATTTATTGTCAATCAGTGTTGCTTCCTAAGTGGACAGTTTGATTTCACAGAAGTGTGATTGACTTGGAGTTACATTGTGTTGTTTAAGTGTTCCCTTTATTTTTTTGAGCAGTGTATATANTTTCATACTCATCAAAAGCTCTGTTTCTTGGCAATATCACAGCGTTGTCAGATTTCAAAAAGGCTTTACGGCGAAAGCACTACATTTGATTGTTTGAGGACAGCACCTCACATACTTTCTCATAGCCATGAATTCATTAGCCAGCGTGGCACACACATAACACATTTCACAGCAAAAACAAATCAATTACCTGTTGAAGAACTTCTGCTGAGGTCATCCTAAGTGTCCAACGAAGACAATCCATGGTTCTTTTGTTAGAAAAAGTCATGTATTATATCCATAAATCTCCATTTGGTTCACGCGTCATAGTCAGAAACGACAGCCTCCACTAGTCCATTGAAACGTGGCGCGAACTCGTTCATCTTATACCTATAAACTTGTCCAAGAACATTCAAACAGTTTTAAATGTATCCTTAGGAACACTTTTACGTATATTTACTATTATAAATCAACCGGAATATAAACTGAGCTCTACAGACCGAGGGAAACACAGTGCGCGCTTGGCGAGAGCGCGCGCCCAGTCCTATAGTCTTCCAAAGAGGCACTTCCTGATTCTCTCTTCTTCTCTGTTTTAACTCATCTGAACCGCATGAAACCACTTTCTAGAGACAAAGGACATCCAGAGGAAGCGATAGGTACTGCATTCATATGCCCTTTTATGGGCATTTTCATGAGGGAGGGGTTCCAAATGAGGCACTCTGTGAAAACCACTTTCTCCAGGACAGAAATTCCTCGGGGTTTTGCCTGCCATATCCGTTCTGTTTTACTCACAGACAAATGGTTAACAGTTTTAACAAATTCAGAGTGTTTCCTATCCAATGGTACCAAATATGTGCATATCCTATTTTCTGGGCCTGAATGGGAGGCATTTTACTTTGGGCACGCCAGGCTCTCCAAAACGGTCAAGTTGTGCAGTGATCCCTAAGAAGTTAAGTATTTATTTTGGCAAAAATGTCTAAAACCAGTTATTGGTTTGTCATTATGGGCTATTGTGTGTAGACTGCAGTTTGTTTTATTTAATCCATTTTAGAATAAGGCTGTAACGTAACAAAATGTGGATAAAGTCATCGGTCTTACTACTTTCCAAAGGCACTGTAAAACATACTTTAGTGTATGTTGACACCCCTTCAAATTAGTGGAGTCTGCTATTTCATTGACACGTGTTGCAGACAAGTGTATAAAAATCGAGCACACAGCCAAGAAATCGCAAACATTAGCAGCAGAACGGTCTTACTGCAGAGCTCCGTGACTTTAAACGTGCACCATAGATGCCACCTGTCCAACAAGTCAGTTTGTCAAATTTCTGCCCTGCCAAAGCTGCCCCAGTCACTTAAGTGCTATTTTTTTGAAGTGGAAATGTGTAGGACAACACCTCCGCCGTGAAGTGGTAGGCTACACAAGCTAACAGAACTGAAGTGTTGTGTGTAAAATAGTCTGTCAGTTGCAACACTCACTACCAAGTTCCAAACTTCCTCTGGACGCAACGTCGGCACAATAACAGTTTGTCGGGAGCTTCATGAAATGGGTTGTCATGGCCGAGCAGCCACACACAAGCCTAAGAATACCATGCACA
Source organism: Hucho hucho (assembly GCA_003317085.1). Taxonomy (NCBI): domain Eukaryota; kingdom Metazoa; phylum Chordata; class Actinopteri; order Salmoniformes; family Salmonidae; genus Hucho; species Hucho hucho. The sequence continues at coordinate 123,237 of QNTS01002238.1, forward strand.
ATGCCCAGCGTCGGCTGGAGTGGTGTCAGTCTTCTGCCATGGCCAGCAAAGAGCCCGGATCTCAATCCCATTGAGCAAGTCTGGGAACTGTTGGATCAGAGGGTGAGGGCCATTCCCCCCAGAAATGTCCGGGAACTTGCAGGTGCCTTGGTGGAAGAGTGGGGTAACATATCACAGCAAGAACTGTCAAATCTGGTGCAGTCCATGAGGAGATCAGCTGCATTAAGTACTGCAGTGCGTGGCCACACCAGATACTGACAGTTTTGACCCCCCCCATTTGTTCAGGAACACATTATTCCATTTATTTTAGTCACATGTCTGCAGAACTTCAGTTTGTCTGTTGTTGAATCTTATGTTCATACACATTTTCCACATGTTAAGTTTGCTGAAAATAAACCAGCTCAGTGAGAGGACGTGTTGATATTCCTTTCTCCCATTCCTCCAGCCAAATCACAAGTGTGAGCAAATTATCCATTCTATGCAGTACTCTATTATACAGGGAATAGTGTGAAGTTAAAACCAATGGGTTGTATAGTGTAGAAGTGAAAATCACGTTTGTGTAGCACATGTGCATAACATTTGGAAAAGGGCTAGTGTCTGGGACGGGGCGAACTGACATTTCCCGTATCGGGATACCTGGCCTTGTATCATTATCGGTATCGTGTAGGCAATGTTCCCTATAAGCTGCTGCACCTACCGCTGGTGTGCTGAAGAAATAGCAGTAGCCACCTGGAGAGCGCAGACGAAATATCAGCCCACCGGAGAGACGCACAAGATTGAACTTAAAGTTAAGTGTTCTCTGTTAACACGCAACGTTTCCCTTGATTGTGGCTATTGTGATCGAAACGACACAAAAGCCACTTCCAATGTAACATACCGAAAACAAAACACAAGAGATTGTTGTAGGCAGGACACATTGGAGTAGGATTCTATTGCACATGACTCAACCTGTACTCTACAGACCTGTGCGCCATTAAACAATCAGTGATGCAGTAAGCCTATATGCAAATAGACCATTGCCATATATGGAACTGTGCCATTTACTTTGAACTGGATGGTGTTTACAGCTTTGGTTGAGAGCAGATGCACTTATGTTGAGATCAAAGCAAGAGCTGAATGCAGCCATGTGATGCACATTTTGTTTAGGGTATCGTATCATATTTTGTCTGATTCTCTGTAGTAATGGTATGGCAATAATGCAATTTATTTTGTAGTGGTTTCTTCCGTCAAACATTTCACTCAAAAGTCTCATGAAATGTATGCCTACATTGATCGTCACATTGGCTGCTGCTGTTGGTTGAATGGTAGAAAAGCTATTTCCATGTTAAAATGTTACGGGATGCATTTTCTCCCGTGTTAGATGGTAGGCCACGCTGGTAGGTCTACATTACGATCAAATAACCACGTAGCCTACTTGGCCACTTTAAACTAACTTAACTTCTTAGGGAGCGGCAGCAGAGGTGACGGTTTTGGAGAGTCTGGCGTGCCCAAAGTAAAATGCCTGCCATTCAGGCCCAGAAAATAGGATAGGCACATAGTACTATAGGATAGGAAACTGAAGTTTCTAAAAATTTTAAAATAATGTATGCAAGTATAACAGAACTGAAATAGCAGGCGAAAACCCGAGGACAATCCATCCGGATTTGCAGTTTTTTTTGTACATGACCTTTTCCTCCAGGCTGCCTATTTATTTCTATGTTAACGAGGACTGAGACTGCAGTACCTATGGCTTCCACTAGATGTCAACAGTCTACACAGTGTCTGGAGGCTCTAGCACTAAGCAGAACAGATAGGAAGAGGAAACAGTCAGGGGACCACATTTGTCAACGTTTCACGGGCGCGAGATTGTGGGCGCGCCCCACTTTATTTTCCTTTCGTATCGTTCACATTATCGCACGGTTGAAATATTACAGTAAATATACATAAAAGGATACATTAAAAACGTTTGATTTGTTTGGAGAAAGTGTATAGGTATAATTTGAACGTGTTCTCTTCACGGTTCAATGGGCGACTCGACGGTGGATTTTCTGATCATAACACGCCAACCAAACTGAGATTTATGGATATAATAAATGACTTAACAAAAGAACCATTGGATGACTTCGTTGGACACTTGGGAAGCCCTCAGCAGAAGTTCTTCGGAAGGTAAGCGATTTATTTTAGCTCTTAAAAAGATTTTGTGTGACCCGCACTGGATATGAATTTATGCTAATGTGGAAAATATGAGGTGCTATCCTCAAACAATCAAATGTTGTGCTTTCGCCATAAAGCCTTTTTGAAATCTGACAGCGCTGTTATAATTGCCAAGAAGCAGAGCTTTTGATGACTCATCAATATACAAGTGTTGCAAGGCGCCAAATTCAAAATCCAAAAGTTGAATTATTAAACATTATGCAACACTTGTATATTGATGAGTCATCAAAAGCTCTGCTTCTTGGCAATTATAACAGCGTTGTCAGATTTCAAAAAGGCTTTACGGCAAAAGCACAACATTTGATTGTTTGAGGATAGCACCTCCAATATTTTACCATTAGCATAAATTCATAAACCATCACGGTTCACAAAACACATTTCACAGCGAAAACAAATCCCTTACCCTTTGTGTCCAACGAAGACATCCAATGGTTCTTTTGTTAGAAAGTCATTTATTATATCCATAAATCTCAGTTTGGTTGGCGCGTTATGATCAGAAAATCCGTCGAATCGCCCATTGAAACGTGAAGAGAACGCGTTCAAATATACCTATAAACTTTTCCTAAACATTCCCAGGTACTGAAATCTTACTCCCTTATATGGTCATTTTCAATAGGGAGGGGTTCAAAATGAGGCAGTGTCAAATACACTTTTTCCAGGACAGAAATTCCTCGGGTTCTCGCCTGCTATATCCGTTCTGTTATACTCAGACAATATTTTAACACTCTTAGAAACTTAAGAGTGTTTCCTATCCAATAGTACTAATTATGTGCATATCCTATTTTCTAGGCCTGAGTGGGAGGCATTTTACTTTGGGCACGCCAGACTCTCCAAAACAGTCACCTCGGGAACCGCTCCCTAAGAAGTTAACAGGTTAAAGCGGTAAAGGCTCTGTTCACAGGAAACGCACGCAAATCGTCATTTTGTTGGATAAAGTCCCTCTTTATAGCCCAAAAACTCTGGTTGGCGCGTTTCGTTCAGTATTCCACCAGTTCAATAATGCAGAGGGTCTGCGGGTTTCTCCTTTCAATTAAGACCTAGACAACCAGGTGAGCAGAGTTCTTTACTAATTAGCGACCTTAATTCATCAATCAAGTACAAAGGCTGAGCGAAATCCCACAAACACTCAGCCCTCCACGGATTGAGTTTGACACATGCGCTATAGGAAGACAAGTTCAGCGGGTAATATGGGTCATACCTTTTGAACTGATTGGGCTAGAAACCAGTTTTCGCTGGTGCATTCAATGAAGTTACAAATGTATGCTCAGTTCTCTATGGCATTCGGAAACAGTACAGTGAAGCTTCATCATTTAAAAAAAAGTGGGCACAATGCTCTCAACTTAGAATTCCAGGTGGCACAGCAAAATATTTAAGAGCATACACGACAAATGGTCATACCCTGGGACTACCTACACACTAGCACCACATGATGATGTTACACAACAGGACGATGAAGCAGGTTAGGGCTGATTTGACGGGAGCAGGACAAACAAACATGACAAGGATAGGAGCCCTAGGGAGAGCATTCCAATGCAAATTACCAACTGCTCCAAAATCTGAGTCCGGGTGGTGTGTGCAAGAGGGGTATCTGTGTGTCTTTAGAACTAGGCCAGGGTGGGAAGTTTGTGTCTTCTACAGTGAGGCACTGACAAAGAATCCACCTCAGGCAGAGGGTTCACAACATCACATAGCCCAGATGTCAAAATTGCGTGTTAACAATCATAAAATAAAACCCACAAACTAAATACAACAGAATCCAAAACTCTGAGTAGTTTCAAATCAGAAGCCAGTGAGTCACTTATCAAGATCATCTCTGAGCGTCATGCTGCAGCAGAACAGCCCTAATGAGAAGGTAATTACCCAACTCTTTGGAAGCTTTCCAACATACATAATGTTACATTAGGACAGATTATCATAGCATTGTAGAGATACATGTAGCCTAGTATCTAGGTCCTCAGTCCAAGTGTAAATCAGAAGATGTCCCAATGAAAAAAAAACATGTTTATCATAGTGTACAGTATGCTGTTCATGGTGGGAGGACAGTGTTGTCTTCGGCAGCAAACACGGTTATCTTCATTTAAAAAGGTATTATGGTAGGACCTAAACAGTTGTGTTCACTACTGTCCAATTATGCAAGACCCACCATCACGTAATGAGGCCCGGGACAGGCTTGGGCACTTTTCATTCCATTTGTGGGGAGAAATAAAATAGACGCAAGCACAACTTCAATAAAATCATTGAACAGCACACATACCTAATTCCAAATCTATATAGTAGTCGATTGTTTTTTGCCAAACTACCATCCCTGTAACCCACGTGTCGTTTAGTCCATGCACTAATTGACCTGACCCTGCGCAGTAGGAAATGTTGCTACCACGCACCTCGCCCAAAGGGATCTCCTTCCTCTTTACCACGTGTTGCACTACAACAAACGCGGCTCCGCTGTAGGAAAAACGGTTGCTACCCTCGTGGAATCCATACAGCCAGTCATGTATGCACACTTGTCCTAATAATACCTCAAATACAATTTCGTTGTCTGAAACATACAGACGGGTATGCGGGTTTCATGGTTGACCGAGGAAACGTAGCTAGTGCTGTTGGTTTGAGTGAGTGAACAAGATATTCATTCACCAACACCACGTGTTGCTCATTTTCATGAGCATGGTAGTGGAAATAATCTTACAATCTCTGGTTAAAAGAGAAGTGTGGCCAATCGCCCAAAGGTGTGCCATTATTGTCTAAAACAAGGTTACACGTGTAGCCAGGGGTTCACTCATTACAAACAAATTTCTCAAGCTAAGTTACCTGCAGCCATTTAACTGTAAAATAACGTTTACGATAGTCACTTTTGTACATTACATTGTCAAGCTATATTCTTGCATTCTTGATTATGCGGGTTTCATTGAATGGTTTACGTCATGCATTTACAACCACGTGCAAATGAATCATCTTGAGATCGAATTTAAAGCTAGGCCCAAAATAACATCCGTCAACATGACACATATAGATGGACTTTACGCGTTTATTAAATCAACACATTTGGTTGCATGATGTTTAAATTGCCAGACATCGACTTGTCACGATTTTATACGGACATCCAGCAGGTTGTCAATGGCCTCATCTTGGCCAAACAAACTGGACAACTCCCTATTTGTCATCCATGTGCTTTCACGTTTCCTAAATTCGTACATTCAGTAATGGTCATATGATTACTACACTATGCGCTCATTACCCTGTTTGACCGAAGTAGTAAGGAACGAAATCAAAAGACTAAATCCAACACATTTAAAGCCAACATTAAAACACGTTGTCTACAGCTAACCACACATCCGGGCATTATCCCGGTTAGCAATGCGTTACTTGGCTAGCCGGCTACTTCAGAAGGTTTGTATACTAGCCAGTACAGCAGCTACCAAACACCCATGAAAACATTCTAGGTATAAATACATTTCACTTGTAATCTTAGCAGCCGATAATAACCATGCCATGAGTAGTCTGCGCAGCAGTGATTTTTATCCACGTGTCACTTTTCTCCGGCGCATTATTCCCAGCACACGAGACATACAAACACACGCATGATACCAAACCTGAACCACATAAGTGTTCAATCATCGGACTTTACCTCGTCTAATGGATTCGTCGAGAAAAAGTCCATGTTGCAGGCAGTTAACATCGCCTCGCCTGCTGCCCACCGCGCCGCCATCTTAGCAACGAGCCTGTCGGTTTGCTGGTGTTTGTTTTAATGTGACTCGTGCGCGGACGGAACGAGACGGGCGGGGGGGGGGACACGTGGTCTTTGGATTCCCGGCTAAATGGTCTATAGGGTCAGAGTTTAACTCCGCCCTCGCCGGAGTCTGGACCAATCTATGGTCTGGACCAAAGACTGTGGCAGAAATCACAACGTTTCTCACAACCCAGAGATGCAACATCGTGAGAGTTTCGGAACGCTTGCGTGGCAGACCAGGCCGGGGGTTAGGGGGTATGATATCATTCCTTAGTTGTTCATTATCTTGAAATCCCAAAAGGGCTAGATTCGAGCCAATGCCTTAAGTATTTGAACATGTCATTACTTCAACCTTGTGACAAACTGACACATTCGTCAAAAACGGCATTACATCGATGGAGTGGCTTTGGTGTTTGACGGCCTGCACATGCGCGAGACCACCCCAACACGTCGCCATGACATCACCTAAAGGCGTGATCGGGGATTTCTATAGGAGGAGCAGTTTCTTCATACTGTCTTTTATTATACCTCAGTGGTCTGGATCAGGGATGGCCAACTCAACTGGCGGCCCGCAGATCAATTTCCAAAAACACCCATGTCAATTTCTTTGGAACTCAGTCAGGGTCTCAACAAGTGGTGGAAAAAGTACAAAGTTGTCATACTTGAGTAAAAGTGAAGATACCTTAATAGAAATGATTCATGTAAAAGTGAAATACTACTTGAGTAAAAGTCTAAAAGTATTTGGTTTTAAATATACTTAAGTATCAAAGTACAAGTAAACGTAGAAATAATTTCTTATTCCTTATATTAAGCCAACCAGATGGCACCATTCTCTTGTTTTTATTTATTTATGGATAGCCAGGGGCACACTCCAGCACTCAGACATCAATTACAAATAAAGCATGTGTGTTTATTGAGTCCGCCAGATAAGAGGCAGTAGGGATGACCATGGATGTTCTCTTGATAAGTGTGTGAATTTGACCATTTTACGGTGCTGCCAAGCATTGAAAATGTAACGAGTACTTTTGGGTGTCAGGAAAAATGGAGTAAAAAGTACATAATTTTCTTTAGGAATGTAGTGAAGTAAAACTAAAAGCTGTCAAAAATATAAATAGTAAAGTAAAGTACATATACAAAAAAAAAAACGACTCAAGTAGTACTTAAAAGTATTTTTACTTAAGTACTTTGCACCACTGGTCTCAACTTACTGTTAGAATAGTAGAATACCCAAGGTGCACCATGGCAAAATATGTAGAATTGCAGGATATAACTCTCAAACTTAAATGTTTCTCTCTGGGGTCAAGACTGTGATCAGTGAAATGTTTCGCCCACGAGGTGGGGCCCCCCCCCCAACCAATCTCGGTTAGAGCCCCCAAAACGCTAGGCTACTGGTATAATGGATTTAGTTAAGAGAGGTAAGTACTCCACAAATAGATTACAAAAATCTGTGTGGTTATGGGAACAGACCCACGAGCCACTGCGGCCGCTCATGATGAGTTCAGATGTTTTGTGGCCCCCATCAAAGTTGCTCATCCCTGGTCTGGACAGTGAAGTTGGTAGTGCTCAAACGCTCTAAAGGCGTTCGCATACATAAGTTCGCTTTTCATCATTTAGCAGACACTCTTATCCAGAGTGACTTATAGGAGCAACTAGGGTTAAGTGCCTTGCTCAAGGGCACATCAACACATTTTTCATTACCGGGCCAACATTCTTAACACCTACGCTATCCGCCGCCTCTTGCGCCTACAGGAAGTGAATGTTTGTGCTCGCAAATACTTTTTTTTTGGGGGGGGGGGGTATTTTAATTTTTTTGAACAATAACACAAAATACAAAACAGAAATATATGGACAAGAGTACGTCAACTTAACGCAGACAGGGGTATTATACGTCAAAAGAACATTTACATTTGTCAAAATGTTTTATGGTACATACTGCTTTTTATTTTTTACATTTACTGATCATTTCTAAATAATGTTTCAGTTCTATCTTAAACAATTACAATTTAAATAGGGGTTTGTTCTCCGCCCACTTCATCTTATGAATAAAGAATCTTCCAAGAAATGAAAAGGAAATTGGGGTCCTTATCAGTTAGGTCAAAATAAAACATAATATCAGTTTTCCAAATAAACATTCAAATTAGTTTCCCTTAAAATAAAGTATTCTAACTCAATCAAAAATCTTCTGAAATGAGAGCAGTCCCAAAATAAATTGTCAAGAGTTTCTGGGTCACAAGCACAAAACACACATTTGTCATCAATAGCAATTTTGAGTCTGTGTACAATAAAGGTCTTTACAGGGTACACTCTGTGAATTAGTTTATATGAAACTTCTTTAATCTTTTAGATATGCAATTTTTTGTAGACAACAACAATAATATTTTCCAGTTTAATTGTCCCAGGGCTGCAGTCCAGTATACACTATTTGAGCAGAAGGAATAGTAACAATTTTGATTGTGTTTACCCTATGATTTTTGCCACACACGCCAGCATCCACACACAACCCACCTATTAATTCAAATTTGTTAGTAGTTAATAATATGTTGGATTTAGAAATGTGGGGTATTTTTATTTGGTTTTCGTGTTTTTTTCCCCAGGTTAGAAAGGATGCTGTACACAAATTAAAGTTTCTACAGTCAGAGTTTTGGTTGCACACGTAAATTCTCTTGATTAGAAGAAATGTACTGAAAACCACAATGTTAACCTGATACACAAAATGTTTGAATTGTTTGAAATATCTTTAAATAATGTCTGAGGCGCAAGAAAGCAAACACTCACTTAATAAGGCTGACTGACCTTTGACCTCTGTTCTGACTTCCTGGTGAGGCATGATCACCCTCACTAGGAAGACAGGAGACAGTTTGTTTTATGGGCTATGTGAAAACAAAATAATTTGGAAAACGTTTATAATTTATCAATAGTCCTATGTGTGAATCGGACCACGACAAGGACAGAGAGAGCGGTCTCTATTCTATTTTACCTTTACCTTATGTGATACAAGCATTTCCTTATGAAAGTATCAAAAGATAATTAGATTTGTTATTGTAGTTTGTTTATTTTTGTTGTAGTTGTTATTTTTTATTAACCATCCTTTATTTGTCTGCGCGCTGGAGAGCTTCCAACCAACTCAATGCACCATAGTTGTGATGCGACTGTTTTCACAAAAAAGAAACTCGAGGAGGCAGGTGAAGTGGAGGGCCGAATGTATCCCTGCCCCAGGGATTCGGAGACATATGTTTCCATAGCCACCGTCTCCTCCTGGGACAGAGGATACACGTGACTCCTGGGAAGTGCTGCGTCTACCAGGAGATTTATCGCACAATCCCCCCGTCGATGGGGTGGTAATTGAGTCGCCCTCTTCTTACAGAAGGCGAGAGCCAAATCGGCATATTCTGAGGGGATGCGCACGGTGGAGACCTGGTCTGGACTTTCCACCGTAATTGCACCGATGGAAACCTCTACACACCTCCCTGAGCACTTTCGTGACCACCCCTTGAGAGCTCTCTGTTGCCACGAAATAGTGGGGTCATGACAGGCCAACCAGGGTAGGCCCAGCACCAGTAAACTGTGGGACCTTATATAGACATGTGTGTGCCTTTCCAAATCATGTCCAATCAATTGAATTTACCAAATGTGGACTCCAATCAAGTTATAGAAACATCTCAAGGCTGATCAATGGAAACAGGATGCACCTGTGCTCAACTTTGAGTCTCATAACAAAGGGTCTGAATACTTCTGTAAATAAGGCCTTTCTGTTTTTTATTTTTAATACATCTGCAAACATTTCTAAAAAACTGTTTTCACTTTGTCATTATGGGGTATTGTGTGTAGATTGATGAGGAAAAAAATGTATTTAATTAATTTTAGAATACCCTAACAAAATGTGGAAAAAGTCAAGCCACTCCTTTCCGAATGCACTGTATATAAGTTATTACATTTAGCATTACAGCAGTATGTACCGGTATGTTATCTAGTTACCTAATGTCAGTTGGATACTAATACATTGAACTTGCCAGGCCGTAAATTAACCATCTGCTATCTAACTAACTAACCAACGTTTATTGACTCAATTATTCACATCATTCTTAGCTAGGTGGTATAGTCGTTGTGCTTTCAATGGACATTGTTAATTCTGGCTGTCTACTCTGATTTCAGAGCACTCTCGCGCACTGTTAAATATGGCTGGGGTCAGTAAACGTTGGCAAAAAAAAGCTTAATAAATTGTTGCCAGCAGCACAGTTACAGTCACCAACGCTCTGGATAACATGAAAAACAGCCTAACCAGCCCTGCTGGGGCGAGTAAAGTGAGGTGTTCTCAAATGTTTTTGGAAGTAGCTAGCCACTGTTAGCCAGTTAGCGGACTCTGGCACTCCAGATTGAATTTACGAACACAACCAAAATTGTAAAATGTTTAGCTAGTCATTTGTTATGCTAACAAGCTAGCAAGAGGTTGCATAGGAACGGCATCAACTTCCGGTAGACAAGCGAAGCTCTAGTTCGCTCAACTGAAACAATATAGTTTGTTTACAGTATACTAAAATCAACTAATAGTAGATAGTATGTAGTATATACACGTTAAGTGTGTAGTATACAGTATGTTAGTATGGGTATTCGAACACAGCTCTTGACTTATTCCACATTTTGTTGTTACAGTCTGAATTCAAAATAGATGAAATAGATTTCTACACACAATACCCTATAGTTACAAAACATTATTTTATTTTTTTTGACCATTTTGCAAATTTATTGAAAATTAAATACAGAAATATCTAATTTACATAAGTATTCACACTCCTGAGTCAATACTTTGTAGATGCACCTTTGGCAGCGATTACAGCTTTAAGTCTTTCTGGCTAAGTCTATAAGAGCTTTCCACACCTGCATTGTGCAACATTTGCCCATTATTCTTAAAAAAATGATTCATGCTCTGTCAAATTGGTTGTTGATCATTGCCTGTCAACCATTTTCAGGTCTTGCCATAGATTTTTAGGCAGAATTGTAACAGATACGCCAGGAGTCAGGAAGCAAGTACAGGGAGTGAATTTAATAATAAATGAAACAAACAAGAAACACGAGTATGGTACAGACATAAAACACAGGAACAGAATCAATAAAGCCTGGGGAAAGAACCAAAGGGAGTGACAGATATAGGGGAGGTAATCAGGAAGGTGATGGAGTCCAGGTGAGCCTCATGAGCCGCAGGTGCATGTAACGATGGTAGAAAATCAAATGAAATTGTATTTGTCACACGTGCCGAATACAAAAGGTGTAGACCTTACAGTGAAATGCTTCCTTACAAGCCCTTAAGAAAAATAAGTGTTAAGTAAAAAAATAGATAATAAATTAACAAATAATTAAAGAGCAGCAGTAAAATAACAATAGCGAGGCTATATACAGGGGATACCGGAACAGAGTCAATGTGCGGGGGCACCGGTTAATCGAGGCAATTGAGGTAATATGTACATGTAGGTAGAGTTAAAGTGGCTATGCATAGATAATAAACAGAGAGTAGCAGCAGCGTAAAAGAAGGGGGGGGGCAATAGTCTGGGTAGCCATTTGATTAGTTGTTCAGGAGTCTTATGGCTTGGGGGTTGAAGCTGTTAAGAAGCCTTTTAGACCTAGACTTGGCACTCCGGTAACGCTTGCCGTGCCGTAGCAGAGAGAACAGTCTATGACTAGGGTGGCTGGAGTCTTTGACAATTTTTATGGACTTCCTCTGACACCACTTGGTATAGAGGTCCTGGATGGTAGGAAGCTTGTTCCCAGTGATGTACTGGGCCATACGGACTACCCTTTGTAGTGCCTTGCAGTCAGACGCCAAGCAGTTGCCATACCAGGCAGTGATACAACCAGTCAGGATGCTCTCGATGATGCAGCTGTAGAACCTTTTGAGGATCTGAGGACCCATGCCAAATCTTTTCAGTCTCCTGAGGGGGAATAGGTTTTGTCGTCCCTCTTCACGATTGTCTTGGTGTGTTTGGACCATGATAGTTTGTTGGTGATGTGGACACTAAGGAACTTGAAGCTCTCAACCTACTCCACTTCTGCCCCATCGCTGAGAATGGGGGTGTGCTCGGCCCTCCTTTTCCTGTAGTCCACAATCATCTCCTTTGTCTTGATCACGTTCAGGGAGAGGTTGTTGTCCTGGCACCACACGGCCAGGTCTCTGACCTCCTCCCTATAGGCTGTTTCATCGTTGTCGGTGATCAGGCCGACCACTGTTGTGTCATCGGCAAACTTAATGATGGTGTTGGAGTCATGCCTGGCATGCAGTCATGAGTGAACAGGGAGTACAGAAGGGGACTGAGCACGCACCTTTGAGGGGCCCCCGTGTTAAGGATCAGCGTGGCGGATGTGTTGTTGCCTACCCTTATCACCTGAGGTCGGCCTGTCTGGAAGTCCAGTATCCAGTTGCAGAGGGAGGTGTTTAGTCCCAGGGTCCTTAGCTTAGTGATGAGCTTTGATGGCACTATGGTGTTGAACGCTGAGCTGTAGTCAATGAATAGTATTCTCTCACAAAATGTGTTCCTTTTGTCCAGGTGAGAAAGGGCAGTGTGGAGTACAATAGAGATTGCATCATCTGTGGATCTGTTGGGGCGGTATGAAAATTGGGGGGTCTAGGGTTTCTGGGATAATGGTGTTGATGTGAGCCATGACCAGCCTTTCAAAGCACTTCATGGCTACAGACTTCTTGAGTGCTATGGGTCGGTAGTCATTTAGGCAGGTTACCTTAGTGTTCTTGGGCACAGGGACTACAGTGGTCTGCTTGAAATGTTGGTATTACAGACTCAGTCAGGGACAGGGACAGGTTGAGTCAGGGACAGGTTGAAAATGTCAGTGAAGACACTTGCCAGTTGGCAGGTGTGCGTAATTTATGATGAATAAACTGGCGACAACCAGCGCCAGAGAGGGGGAGCGGGAGTAGACGTGACATGGATTTAAGTCAGAACAGTATATCGGCCACTCAGGAACATTCATAAATATTTTGTTATTTGTTTAACACTTTTTTGGTTACTACATGATTCCGTATGTGTTATTTCATAGTTTTGATGTCTTCACTGTTATTCTACAATGTAGAAAATAGTAAAAATAAATAAAAACTCTTGAATGAGTAAAATGTGTCAAACTTTTTACTGGTACTGTATATAAATAAAATAAAGATTAAATAAAGACTAAGATGTTTGGTGTAGTTTTTCTCAAGCGCAAAAATGTTTAATGAAAACTAGTCATCTCTCGATGAATGACAACAAACAGTTAATGTTCCCACTCCAGTCAGGAGTAGTACTGTTGACCAATCACTGACGAAGGGGGGTAGACTTCGGCTACTGATACTCGACTTGCCTCAAGAACATTTTTGGTGTGCTTGAACAGCTGAAAAAAACCCTGCCGAAAACCAAAACGAACAAAAAAAGTCATAATACTGTATATACACGAACTGTTTTGACTGGCAAGCATACGGTAAGCTTTAGGATGGAATCAGTGTAGCCAACTGTGATGATCGTCAAAGCTTAGCTTGTTCAAAAAAACGGACATCTTTATAAAGTTTGTGTAGCTGGAGTAGGCCTAATAGGGGAAGGGGGATACCTTGTCCGTTAGAACAATTTGTGTTCTTATAATGATGATGATGAGCACTAGAAGTACTGTAGTAAAACAGTAATAAATGTGGTTTTGTAAGAATGATTCATCTGCTTACTTCATCAACAACAGTGGGCCATGGTTAAGGTAGACTAGGCTACTACTAGGCCTATAGCCTAATCTAATTCTTCACAGGTCCAAAAAGTTGTACCTGACATGAACTGGAGCTTTGGATATTCTACTCGAACCGAATGATTTTCAAAAAAGAGACCCGATAAGATCGGACCTGAGTGACAAATGAAAAATTATTCAGCTAATTTGCCCTACAGTATGTAAGCTATGCAGAGCTGTGGTCAGGTTCCGGGGGTCCACTCGGATATATCAGCTCTAGTTACATAGACCTGATCCATGACAACTGACAACTCAACCAGACTTGGACCTGAGGGACAAGTTGAATTTTGGACCCGCATGGCACACTAACCTGAATACTGGACCCAGGACCAGAACTCAAACTTGTCCCTCTGGTCCGGGTCTCTTTTTTTCTTTTGTTCTTTTTGCACAACTTTTTGGACCCTTGAAGACCTTCGCCTTCTCATCATCGATTGATAAAAAAAATTACTTGCCATTTTGGAGGTGGCTTGAGGTACGACATGGCATTACGTTATTGCCAAAGATCAGCCTCTCTCCAGAGATTACATACCTCACCAAAACATCTTGGGGTGGCAGGGTAGCCTAGTGGTTAGAGCGTTGTACTAGTAACCAAATCCCCGAGCTGACAAGGTACAAATCTGTCGTTCTGCCCCTGAACAAGGCAGTTAACCCACTGTTCCTAGGCCGTCATTGAAAATAAGAATTTAACTTAACTGACTTGCCTAGTAAAATAAAAATAAATAAAATATTCAGAAGCTGAGAATGGCAGATGGAGGGAAGGGGATCCTAAATTAGGTCCCCTTGTAGTGTGGTAGTCTGTCATCATTAGGACGTTCACTGCTGCTCTGGAGGACTAGAGGGAATCACACAGGCTGTGTGCATGTCAGCAACAGACTGAGATAGTGTGCTCATTAAAGAGCGAGAGACTGTGTGTGTGTGGGAGCTGGGAGAGAACACTGCTGTGCCCCAGCGCGCTCAGTAACCACCGCTTACTGCTGCTCTGTAGTTGCCATGGATACAGTGCCCTCTCTCTCATGGGTATGGAGGGATGGGGTGGAGGAGAGGAGAGGAAAGTAGTGACTCTGGCTGCTGCCTCTGCGTCATATTTATACCATCGGAGAGCCAGCTGTCTCCATCCCTCCTCATCATCTCCGCGGTCCATTACATCTCTCTCTCTGTTTCGTCTCTTTTTCTGGTGGTCTATTTGTCTTTGAGGTTGACCTGGTGGATGTTATAGTGAACTGGCTCTGGTGTTTCTACAGACAAGGACAGAAGACTGGAGGAGACAAAAGGGGGGGAAAAGGTAAGCATGGATGGCGTGTGTGTGCATGTGTACGTGTGCCTGTTTGTGTAGTGAGGTGCCAAGTAGACAGACAGACAAAGAGGAGAGGTAAGAATGATTTTGTGACCTCACCTGAGATGGACTGGGACTGGGAGTTGTTATGGATGTCATGCCTCTCAGGCTAGACTATGCCAAATTCCTTATTTTGTGTATGTGTAAAATGGAATGTTCATAATGAGTGTTTGTTTACCTCCAGAGGTCAACATGTTCTTTACAAGAGGTGTGATGCCTCTCATTCAGTTGTCTTTGTGCAAGTACTTGACTCCTCCTCTGACATTACTGTTGTGCTGTTGCTGCATGCCTTATGACAGAGAAAGACAGAGCGACACCATCTTTGTTTTCGGAAAAGCTGCTTCGGAGGGTGAGAGACAGAGTGTGTGAGCGCCGGTGCGATAAACACTGCCTGTTTGTGCATTCAGCGGTGAAGTATATCTCTAGGCTACCTGGTATATAAACAGGGGCCATTTCTCCAAAGCTGCAGTGGAGACAGACACACAGACATAATGTACATGCACACATGTACATTATGACAGACAGACAGACACACAGACATAATGTACAAACACACAAACAAAAACACACATACAGACACACAATCTCTTTCTCTGTCTGTCTGTCTGTGAAATTACTCATATCTGCCTTCGTTCTCAGTTCTCCGTTTAAAAAACAGAGTTCTACTGCCAGCTGAGATAATTCTGTTTTGGTCTGGCTGGACTGAGAGAGAGAAGGGGAGAGAGAGGCAGGAAAATGAGAAAGCGGGAACAGAGTAGAGAGATGTAAGAGAGCGAGATGTGAGGACTGACAGTAAAGGCCTCAGGGAGGGTGGTGATAGTTCCTCAGAAATGTGTCTAACAGCATGTATGACATTCAGCTCTGATGGCTCAGTCACCGACACGGTGCTTGATAGCATGTAGAGAATGTCGTGTCCCACTTGTCGTTTTTGTGAAATGGTTGTTGTGTTTACTCAACGTATCGATCCTGACTGACAGATAACAGAGCTGTAGCTTGTGAAGAGGAGCCCCACTCCTACTGTGAGTATATGTGTGTGTCACTGCGAGTGTGTGTGTGTATGCATGTGTGTTTGTGTGTTTTTGACTTAATATTCTCTCCTCACCATTCTTGATGTTCTTAAGATATCAAGTAGTGGAGCGAGGAAGAGTAGACATGGGGCTCAGAGGAGTGTGTGTGTGTGTGTGCGTCTGTGTGTCTGTCTGTGCACGTGTGTGTGGTGTAATGTAAGATTATTGGGTTAGAGAGCAGATTTTTTTGTCCATTAAAATAACATCAAATTGATCAGAAGTACAGTGTAGACGTTGTTAATGTTGTAAATGACTATTGTAGCTGGAAACGGCAGATTTTTAAAATCAAATATCTACATAGGTGAACAGAGGCCCACTATCAGCAACCATCACTCCTGTGTTCCAATGGCACGTTGTGTTTGCTAATCCAAGTTTATCATTTTAAAAGTCTAATTGATCATTAGAAAACACTTTTGCAATTATGTTAGCACAGCTGAAAACTGTTGTCCTGATTAAAGAAGCAATAAAACTGGCCTTCTTTAGACTAGTTGAGTATCTGGAGCATCAGCATCTGTGGGTTTGATTACAGTCTCAAAATGGCCAGAAACAAATAACTTTCTTCTGAAACTCATCAGTGTATTCTTGTTCTGAGAAATTAAGGCTATTCCATGCGAGAAATTGCCAAGAAGCTGAAGAAACAGACGCCTCACAAGTCCTCAACTGGCAGTACCCGCAAAACACCAGTCTCAAGCCATATCTCAGACTGGCCAATAAAAAGAAGAGATTAAGATGGGCAAAAGAACACAGACACTGGACAGAGGAACTCTGCCTAGAAGGCCAGCATCCTGGAGTCGCCTCTTCAGTGTTCACATTGAGACTGGTGTTTTGCGGGTACTATTTAATGAAGCTGCCAGTTGAGGACTTGTGAGGCGTCTGTTTCTCAAACTAGACACTCTAATGTACTTATCCGCTTGCTCAGTTGTGCACCGGGGCCTCCCACTCCTCTTTATTTTCTGGTTAGAGCCAGTTTGCGCTGTTCTGTGAAGGGAGTAGTACACAGCGTTGTACGAGTTTTTTTTCTTTCAAAAACAAGGACAGTTCTAAGTGACTCCAAACTTTTGAACAGTAGTGTATATATATAAATATATGTATGTATGTATGTATGTATGTGTGTGTGTGTGTGTCAGAGGAGGCTGGTGGGAGGAGCTATAGGAGGACAGGCTCGTTGTAAAGGCTGGAATGGAATTAATGGAACTGTATCAAACACATAAAAAATCTGGAAAGCACATGTTTGCCTCCGGTCCATTGATTCCATTCCAGCCTTTACAATGAGCCTGTCCTCCTATAGCTCCTCCCACTGTGTTTGGGTGTGTTTAGGTGTGTGTGCGTGCATGTGTGTCTCATTGGTGTCGCAGTGCTCCAGGAGGGCTTTGCATTTTTAATCGATGCTGACTGTAGTGATTAACACTGCTGTTAACACTGCTACACACAAATACAATACAGAGGGAGGACAAGGGAGAGAGTGAGAGGGAGTGTTTTGAGGTTATTCCTATTTACACGAATGAGCATTACAAATGGACGCTCAAGTCAATGAACTGCACATTAAGGTCACCAATTAAATACGAGAGCCAGGCACTAGCTGATCAATGTTTGCAAAGCACATAGCCTCTGCACGACATCATACATTTAGAAAAAAAACAGGAGATTACCCTGTCTGTTGCCCTGTATAATCATGTTGTTGCTGTGTATAAGCATAGTCACTGATACGTTTGCCACAATAAGCGATTTCAAGAGACCTATGGTTTGTCTCCTTCTCTCTCATATCTATCTCCGCCCACCAGTGTTGCAATTTGCATATTATTGAACCAACCAGAGCACTCTATTTCCTACTTCCTGATTCTCAGAGAGAGAGAGAGAGTTCCGATCCAGTTTTGTTTTATTATATTCCCTGTCGTACACCTTTTTTCTCACTCTTCTCCTTGTTTCTTTCTCTCTGCGTGTGTCCAGTGTGTCCATGCGTACGGAGGGAGGACTGAAGGCAGCTGTTTCCAGCAGGGCAGAGACCTACAACATGTGAGAAGATGTCTGTTGGAGGCTGCGCTTGCCCGGGTAAGTCCACCCATCTCTCTCTCTCTCGCGTGCGTTATCTCTCGTGCGTTATCTCTCGTGCGTTGTCTCTCGTGTCTTTGCTGTAAAGGTTTGGTATCCACATATTTGTTTAGAATGTACTGTTAAAAACGTACTTTATACTGTATCTCAAGAAGACTGCACAACAGCGTATTGCTATCTCACATCTGCACACACACACGTATGTGGCTTTCCCCCATGTTGAATGAGGTAAAGATTGTGAACAGAACTTGGGAGCAATGTTTTCTTGCTGGGACAAGTTTAGGCCAGTGGAGCGCTCCTGTGCCCTCAGAACAACGATGTTCCTTATGGAGGGAGGTGCGGGGGGGGTGGTCGAGGAGGAGAGACTGAGGGAGTGAGAGAGAGAGAGAGAAAAGGGAGAGAAAGAAAGTGATAAAGAGGACGCACACACAGTAACTCAGTGGTCCTGTTTGAAAGCTAGTTTGTTTACATTCCTGTATGATGTTTCACTGAGGGATCCTCCCTCAGTGTGTGTGTGTGTGGCTGTGTGTAAGACTGAGTGTGGGCTGTGCTGTGGAACACTGACATGTCTATGTCCTAACTGTCCGTGAGAGTCTGATCTGGAAGTACTGCAAGACAGAACTCACTGCTCTATCATGGTGGAGGTAAAAATAGAATGCCTGTGTGCTAAATTATCCCCCCCCCACACTCTCTCGCACATGCACACACACATGCAAGCTGCTCTTTCCCCTCTCCTGTCTCTTCCTCTAACACTCTCCTCTCTTTACCTCTCCCACTCACTCCCTGTTGTCGCTCTCGCTTTCTCACTCTCTTTCAACATCGGTGGCACCAGCTCATGCAGAACGTCACATGGTCTGTCTCCTTGATTGAAGGGAAAAGGACTTAAAGCAGAACTAAGATGGCAGACAGGGGGAGTGAACCGATTCACTCTTTCCCCGATAGATTGGTACTGCCTCTGCTGACTGATACCACTCTCCCATTTTCACTGCCCCCCCCCCCCGTCAGAAAGAATGCAGTAAGAAGAGGGATGCAGAGAGGAGAGGGGGATGCAGAGAGGAGAGGGGGATGCAGAGAGGAGAGAAAGGGATACAGACAGCTTTCGATGTGATGTCACGTGCCGTAGGGAGAGAGGAGAGCAGAGGAAAGTTGGCATGAGCCACTGACTGGAGAGAAGAGAGGAGGAATGAGAAAGGGGTTTTCTACATGGAATAAATTTAGATTACAGGTAAACAAAGTCACTCAGTTGAACACAATCCATCCAGTGTTCAGAGAAAGCTTAGTTGTGAGGAATAGGTGAGAAGAAGAGCACTACAACAACAACAAAGCTAGTATTGCATAGCTTTATATAATAATTAGCCAGTGAGGTATGTGGTTTAGCACTGAAGGAGAGGCAGCCTATGGTGAGTAATACAAGCAGAGACAGCAACTATTTGCTGTGTTTTTAAATTCCATCTCAGTGGATCATGTTTGTGCGTGCGGTGACGGTTACTAGGCATGCCCATGATGGTGCCCGGCCTCAACAACCCCTGCTATCCCATATAGACTAGATAGAGTAGATATACAGTGGGGCAAAAAAGTATTTAGTCAGCCACCAATTGTGCAAGTTCTCCAACTTAAAAAGATGAGAGAGGCCTGTAATTTTCATCATAGGTACACTTCAACTATGACAGACAAAATGAGGAAAAAAAATCCAGAAAATCACATTGTAGGATTTTTTATTTATTTATTTGCAAATTATGGTGGAAAATAAGTATTTGGTCAAAAACAAAAGTTTATCTCAATACTTTGTTATATACCCTTTGTTGGCAATGACAGAGGTCAAACGTTTTCTGTAAGTCTTCACAAGGTTTTCACACACTGTTGCTGGTATTTTGGCCCATTCCTCCATGCAGATCTCCTCTAGAGCAGTGATGTTTTGGGGCTGTCGCTGGGCAACACGGACTTTCAACTCCCTCCAAAGATTTTCTATGGGGTTGAGATCTGGAGACTGGCTAGGCCACTCCAGGACCTTGAAATGCTTCTTACGAAGCCACTCCTTCGTTGCCCGGGCGGTGTGTTTGGGATCATTGTCATGCTGAAAGACCCAGCCACGTTTCATCTTCAATGCCCTTGCTGATGGAAGGAGGTTTTCACTCAAAATCTCACGATACATGGCCCCATTCATTCTTTCCTTTACACGGATCAGTCGTCCTGGTCCCTTTGCAGAAAAACAGCCCCAAAGCATGATGTTTCCACCCCCATGCTTCACAGTAGGTATGGTGTTCTTTGGATGCAACTCAGCATTCTTTGTCCTCCAAACACGACGAGTTGAGTTTTTACCAAAAAGTTCTATTTTGGTTTCATCTGACCATATGACATTCTCCCAATCCTCATCTGGATCATCCAAATGCTCTCTAGCAAACTTCAGACGGGCCTGAACATGTACTGGCTTAAGCAGGGGGACACGTCTGGCACNAACATCACTGCTCTAGAGGAGATCTGCATGGAGGAATGGGCCAAAATACCAGCAACAGTGTGTGAAAACCTTGTGAAGACTTACAGAAAACGTTTGACCTCTGTCATTGCCAACAAAGGGTATATAACAAAGTATTGAGATAAACTTTTGTTATTGACCAAATACTTATTTTCCACCATAATTTGCAAATAAATTCATTAAAAATCCTACAATGTGATTTTCTGGATTTTTTTTCCTCATTTTGTCTGTCATAGTTGAAGTGTACCTATGATGAAAATTACAGGCCTCTCTCATCTTTTTAAGTGAGAGAACTTGCACAATTGGTGGCTGACTAAATACTTTTTTGCCCCACTGTATAGGCTTAATGCTTTCTCTCACTCTTTTTCATCCCCATGTCTCCCTCTTTCAGCTTCTAACTACCTGCTTTGTTTGCCATTCTATTCTGTTGGCCTCCTTGTTGCTATCACAACCAGTGAGCAGCTATGACAATCCTGACGGGCTTGTGTTTTGATAACTGTATGTAACTAAGCGGTTATATAATGGTAACTTAGTCTGAGCTTAATCGTCTTTTTTTTTTTTTCATCGTAAGTGGACAAACAAAACGGACACACTCCAACTATTCTGTTTCTCTGAGACCTAAAACCTGTAGACATTTAGAAGATAGATTCACAGGGTGTGTGTGTGTGTGTGTGTGTGTGTGTGTGTGTGATTGATTGTGTGTGTGAGAGAGAGAGGTGTGTACATATGGTCTTTGTATGTTGAGAGAAATTGTCAGTGGCTTTTTGTACAGTTCACCTCAGTCACTTATCTCATATCAGTATCTTATCAGGGTCAGTTTCATTTGCAAATACAAAGTCTGTCCAAGCCTGAATCACTCTATTCAGAACAAGCATGATGCCTACCAGGGCGTGGGAGTCAACATCCGTCCCTTCAGGAAGTGAATTAAAATGTAAATAATGACCTGAAAAATCATCTTAATTCAATGATCATTAATTGCTTAATGGAATTTGCCTTAACCTTGCCGCCTGTCAAGTCAACACAGCTATTGGAGGGGACATTTTGTCATGTTGCAAAAGAGTCATGATCAATAGGCACCAATTGGAAGGAAGTCGACAAACAGGGACTACCTGAAGTATCAATAGCAAACACTAATCCCAGTAACAAATGCCAATTTTAGATTCCCATTACAAAACATTTTCCATTGTATGCCATACTAATACATATCCCCCAGATCTGTGTAGATGAAAGCCTGTTGGCCAGTGAAGCACACAGCGGCGTCCATCATCAGCTCTGCCTAACCTTTTACAGGAAACAATGAGAGATAAGAGTCTGAGTGGATGGAGATGGAGTGATGTAAGACAAGACACATGCGTCAGGCTTCTAGGGTAAAGGTTAGGCTTGTGAATGAGACTACAGTGAGCCCGCTTTTCAGCGAGGTCTGTCTGGGTTTGAACCTGGGCCGTCTGAGCTTCACTGTGAATTTTCCATAGGGCATTCAAGGTTGTAAATTCCATCAGCATTCCAGTTGAATACAACAAAGTTATATTGAGCATTCGGATATGATCTAGATGGTTTGATGAAGCAGAGCACAGTAAGGAGATATTCAGCACGATCACAAGAGGACGCCAAATCATCCGTTTCATGCGTGACATGATTTCTAAAATACACTACATTACCAAAAGTATGTGGACACCTGCTCATCTAACATCTCAATCCAAAATCATGGGCATTAATATGGAGTTGGTCCCCCCTTTGCTGCTAAAACAGCCTCTACTCTTCTGGGAAGGCTTTCCGCTAGATGATGGAACGTTGCTGCGGGGACTTGCTTCCATTCAGCCACACGAGCATTAATGAGGTCAGGCACTGATGTTGGGCGATTAGGCCTGGCTCGCAGTTGGCTTTCCAATTCATCCCAATGGTGTTTGATGGGATTGAGGTCAGGGCTCTGTGCAGGTCGGTCAAGTTCTTCCACTCCGATCTAGAAAAACCATTTCTGTATGAACCTCGCTTTGTGCACAGGGCATTGTTATGCTGAAACAGGAAAGGGCCTTCCACAAACTGTTGCCACAAAGTTGGAAGCACAGAATCGTCTAGAATGTCATTGTATACTGTAGCGTTAAGATTTCCCTTCGCTGGAACTAAGGGGCCTAGCCCGAACCATGAAAAATAGCCCCAGATCATTATTCCTCCTCCACCAAACGTTACAGTTGGCACTATGCATTGGGGCAGGTAGCGTTCTCCTGGCATCCGCCAAACCCAGATTTGTCCGTCGGACTGCCAGGTGGTTAAGCGTGATTCATCACTCCAGCCGACGCTTGGCATTGCGCATGGTGATCTTAGGCTTGTGTGCGGCTGCTTGGCCATGGAAATACTTTTCATGAAGCTCTGGACACAGTTCTTGTGCTGACGTTGCTTCCAGAGGCAGTTTTGAACCTAGTAGTAAGTGTTGCAACTGAGGACAGACAATTTTTAAGCGCTAACAGCACTTACAGTTGACCGGGGCAGCTCTAGCAGGGCAGAAATATGACAAACTGACTTGTTGGAAAGGTGGCATCCTATGACGGTGCCACGTTGAAAGTCACTGAACTCGTCAGTAAGGCCATTCTACTGACAATGTTTGTCAATGGAGATTGTACGGCTGTGCGCTCGATTTTGTACACCCTGTCCGCAACGGGTGTGGCTGAAATAGACAAATCACAAAATTTGGCGTGTCCACATAATTCTCTATATGTAGTGCCCCCTAGTGACACTGTTTAGCAACATAACCAATGCGTGCTTAACTATGGAGTAAAACAGACAGGGTTGGCTTAGACTTTTGACAACATGTAGACTATATTTCTTCTCAAAATGTTTATTGAAAACATAAATACATTTGCACAATGAGCATCTGTTGTCTTTTAAATACATTATTACAGTTTTGGTTAGCTCGGTAGTGAATCTTAGCCATATTAGCATAGACATGACATCAGGCAAAACAAAAAATGGTATCAGTAACAAGATGGAACAAGCTGAAACGAGCCACTTACAATTCTCCACATGGCAGCTTCTTGTCATTGTTGCTAGCTATCTGAACGTTCAGATTCATAACAATGCACGCTACCCGGCCGTATCTATGCACGCACATAATTTCTGTGACGTTGTTAGCCAAGCCGTCTATTGTACTGAACACACAATGGTACAGTGGAGGGCATAGGGATTACTGGCTTTAACAGGCCGTGCTGGCATACCAGCACATTGTCCTGCTGTTTCCAAGAACTCGCATACGCACGAGCGCAAGCTTGCACACACACCCTCCCACAAACACACGCACACACACACATGCACACATGCATGCACGCACACATACAACCATATTGTTTGTGTCTTCCTCTGTCTCTGAGATAGCTCCAGCAAAGAACCACAGAAATGCCAAGCTGTGTGTGCGTGTGTCTACAGTATTCTACTTTCTCAGCCTGATGTGACTTTTATTCACCAGTGATGTACAGTCCTCAGAAAGTAAATTTATTTTCACCAATCTAAACACAATTTCCTAATGATAACAAAGTGATTTTTTTGTTGTTGACATTTTTGCTAATTTATTGAAAATAGAGCTATCCCCATTTAGTCGACTGGTCGATTGTTTTGTTGATGGGCTGTTGGTCGACCGAGATTTCTTTAGTCGAGCAAAAAATATATATAATCATGGGGTGCAAGACATCTGTCTGAAAAATTACACTACCGTTCAAAAGTTTGGGGTCACTTAGAAATGTCCTTGTTTTTTAAATAAAAGCACATTTTTGTCCATTAAAATAACATCAAGTTGATCAGAAGTATAGTGTAGACATTGTTAATGTTGTAAATGACTATTGTAGCTGGAAACGGCAGATTTTTTGAAGGTAATATCTTCAGAGGCGTACAGAGGCCCATTATCAGCAACCATCACTCCTGTGTTCCAATGGCACGTTGGGGGGGTTCTAAGCTGATATATGGAATTGTTTTAAGATGGTCGTACAATGGATCATTTAGCTATTTGATTTAGAATTTTAGGAGCCCTTTAGGTAAAACATTTGATAAAATATTGAATTTGGCCTTTACTACTATAGCCCAGAGAAATCCATTAAATAACACATACATGGGAAAAACGACAGTCAAGAAATAAATCATAAGAATCAAGGTTTTGAAGTGTTTGTCTTATATATCCAGGAGATATAAGAAAGCTCAGGAAATATATATATTTTACACCTACAGTATTTAAGCCCTTTATTGGCTAGGTACAAAACTACTTTCGTACTTACATGAATTTTTTAAAACCGATACCGGTTACCTTCAGACGAGTAAGAGCAAAACAGAGAATCTCCCCTTTTCACAGTGGGGTCACATTAGTTTGTAGCCCAAATGGTTCGGATGCTACAAACAGAAGTTGGCACATCGACGGTCCCGACACTTGTGGGGTTCTAGAGCAAAACTCAGACCAACATCGTGTTCGTGTGTCTCCCCTGTCAATAGAATGGTCATAATAGTTTGTAGGTCAAACCGTTCAGATTCTACCGATTTTTCAGGATGTCTGTCCAACACTGCTCTAGCTCTGCCACCTTTCACGACATCGGCGGATGCGGAGGATTGAGACGCATCCAATGCAAAAAGAAAATAATATCTCTAGTTTTATTATGTTACTTAGATTGATGCACCAGTGTGTCAATCGACTCTAGGGGGTTAAACACAGAGGGGCAATGTGTACAGCTGTGTACAGCTGTCCCGACGCTCTGTAACCATTCATAATCACAGCGTGCAATACAGTTTTGGAAACCTCAAAAACTCTACTTTCATATCGCCACAAAATAACTTTACAAATACAAAAGATCCATTTACTGTGTAACATTTTAACACATATTCCCACGAAGGTGTTTTGCGTTGTACTTCCTGAACTAATTGAAACTCTGGAAGGAAAAATAATAATAATTTCCATCAAGGATAAATTGTTTCTAGATAGAGCATTTCACACTTGACCAAATCACCTCCGCTATTAATCAAAAGGGACTTTTTGGCCCTGACGGAGACAATGATCACCCCAAAAAACACTGCTACTCCAGTTGCTCTCTATTCATCTTACTATGTGTTTTCTCATAGTCTGAGAGCATCTGGTTGTCATGGTGGTGGCACAGGGCTACTCATTTCTCCTAAGTGGATATTTTCTCTTCTCCCCCTCACATGTCCATCTCCTCATTTGAATTCCATGTTGTCATGGTCCACTCAAGCTTCACATTGTTGTCATCTATCGCCCACCGGGTGCCATTAGAGTTCCTCAATGAGCTTGACACCTTGATAAGCTAATTTCCTGATGATGGTTCGCCACTCATTGTACTGGGTGACTTCAACCACCCGACGTCTGCATTCGATTAATTGATTTCAACCTCTTTCTTTCCACTCCTTTCCTTTTGACCTCACCCGTTCCCAGTCCCCTCCCACTCAAGGCAGGCCACTTTACTATATGCTGTTCACCTACTAATCTCACTGCAACCCCCCTCCAGGTCTTTGATTACTACTTAGTTTCCTTTTCTGTCTCCCTCTCCTCCAGCCCCTACCGAGATGGTCAGGTGTAGTTGCAATCTTAACTCTCTATCTCTCGCCCACTACTCTCTCCTCTTTTCCAATCATCTCTCCCTTCTGCTAAATCCTTCTCCCTCCAGTCTCCTGATTCTGCCTATTTGACCCTTCTCTCCTCCTGTTTCGCATCCTATGACTCTCACTGCCCCCTTTCCTCTCAGACGGCTTGGCCCTCTCCTCCTGCTCCGTGGCTGTGACGACACCATTGCGAGATCACAGAACAGGGTTGCGGGTAGCTGTGCAAAAATGGAGGAAACTTAACTTCCGGAGGACCTATCATCCTTTCTCTACCTTCTCTTCCTCTGTATCAGCTGCTCTTTGCCACCTTCTCTCTTCCTTAATCCTCCAACACCTCATTCCCCTCCCTCTCTGCAGATGACTGTTAACCAGTTTGAAAAGAAGGTTGACGACATCCGCTCCTCATTCACTCAGCCTATTGAGTCCACTGGTCCCTCTCACACAGAACAACCCTATGCCTTGGCCTCTTTCTCCCCTCTCTTTCCAGATGAAATCCTTGCGACCAAGTGAAGTCAGTCCGCCCAACAACCTGCACATTCAACCCACTCCCCTCTTCCCATCTCCAGACCTTCTCCTACAGTTGAAGTCAGAAGTTTACATACACTTAAGTTAAAACAAATTTTTCAACCACTCCACAAAATTCTTGTTAACAAACTATAGTTTTGGCAAGTCTGTCAGAACATCTACTTTGTGCATGACACAAGTAATTTTTCAACAATTGTTTACAGACAGATTATTTCACTTATAATTCACTGTATCACAATTCCAGTGGGTCAGACGTTTACATACACTAAGTTGACTGTGCCTTTAAACAGCTTGGAAAATTCTAGAAAATGATGTCATGGCTTTAGAAGCTTCTGGTAGGCTAATTGACATCATTTGAGTCAGTTGGAGGTGTACCTGTGGATGTATTTCAAGGCCTACCTTCAAACTCAGTGCCTCTTTGCTTGACATCATGGGAAAATCAAAAGAAATCAGCCAAGACCTCAAGAAAATGGTAGACCTCCACAAGTCTGGTTCATCCTTGGGAGCAATTTCCAAACGCCTGAAGGGACCACGTTCATCTGTACAAACAATAGTATGCAAGTATAAACACCATGGGACCACACAGCCGTCATACCGCTCAGGAAGGAGACGCGTTCTGTCTCCTAGAGATGAACGTACTTTGGTGCGAAAAGTGCAAATCAATCCCAGAACAACAGCAAAGGACCTTGTGAAGATGCTGGAGGAAACAGGTACAAAAGTATCTATATCCACAGTAAAACTAGTCCTATATCGACCTGATAGGCCGCTCAGCAAGGAAGAAGCCACTGCTCCAAAACCGCCATAAAAACGCCAGACTACGGTTTGCAACTGCACATGGGGACAAAGATCATACTTTTTGGAGAAATGTCCTCTGGTCTGATGAAACAATAATGGAACTGTTTGGCCATAATGACCATTGTTATGTTTGGAGGAAAAAGGGGGAGGCTTGCAAGCCGAAGAACACCATCCCAAACGTGAAGCACGGGGGTGGCAGCATCATGTTGTGGTGGTGCTTTGCTGCAGGAGGGACTGGTGCACTTCACAAAATAGATGGCATCATGAGGATGGAAAATTATGTGGATATATTGAAGCAACATCTCAAGACATCAGTCAGGAAGTTAAAGCTTGGTCGCAAATGGGTCTTCCAAATGGACAATGACCCCAAGCATACTTCCAAAGTTGTGGCAAAATGGCTTAAGGACAACAAAGTAAAGGTATTGGAGTGGCCATCACAAAGCCCTGACCTCAATCCTACAGAAAATGTGTGGGCAGAACTGAAAAAGCGTGTACGAGCAAGGAGGCCTACAAACATGACTCAGTTACACCAGCTCTGTCAGGAGGAATGGGCCAAAATTCACCCAACTTATTGTGGGAAGCTTGAGGAAGGCTACCCGAGACGTTTGGCCCAAGTTAAACAATTGAAAGGCAATGCTACCAAATACTAATTGAGTATATGTAAACTTCTGACCCACTGGGAATGTGATGAAGGAAAGATAACCTGAAATAAATCATCCTCTCTCCTATTATTCTGACATTTCACATTCTTAAAATAAAGAGGTGATCCTAACTGACCTAAGATAGGGAATTTTTACTAGGATTAAATGTCAGGAATTGTGAAAAACCTTGTTTAAATGTATTTGGCTAAGGTGTATTTAAATTTCCGACTTCAACTGTATATCCACAGTAAAACGAGTCCTACATCGACATAACCTGAAAGGCCGCTCAGGAAGGAAGAAGCCACTGCTCCAAAACCGCCATAAAAAAGCCAGACTGGTTTGCAACTGCACGTGGGGACAAAGATCGTACTTTTTGGAGAAATGTCCTCCTGTCTGATGAAACAATAATGGAACTGTTTGGCCATAATGACCATTGTTATGTTTGGAGGAAACAGGGGGAGGCTTGCAAGCCGAAGAACACCATCCCAATCGTGAAGCATGGGGGTGGCAGCATCATGTTGTAGGGGTGCTTTGCTGCAGGAGGGACTGGTGCACTTCACAAAATAGGGAATTTTTCCTAGAATTAAATGTCAGGAATTAAGAAAAACTGAGTTTAAATGTATTTGGCTAAGTTGTATGTAATCTTCTTGACCCTAACCAGCCAGGATTCAATATGGGTCACTCAACTGAGACTGCTATCCTCTGTGTCACGGAGGCTCTCTGCACTGCCAAAGCTGACTCTCTCTTACCTCTGTTCTTATCCTCCTTATCCATATTAGATCTCATCATCTCTCTTTCCCTCTGATACTGTAGCAATACATGCTCCACAATCTCTGTTTCCTGACAATAATCACAATAGTCTTTTTCAACCGGCTGTGTCCCACCCTTAATCTTGTAAAGAATTGCCTCCTCTCTTCTGTCCCTTTCTGCCGTCCTTCCCTCCCCGACTTTCCTCTGTGCTTTAAATAAATGCCTGCCCTTAGTATCTCTTTTCCATTGCTCCTGCCATCTCTGCACCATCACTGTCCATATCAGGCTTTTTGCCTCTGCCTTGCTCATTGAAACTACAACATCAACATCCCCACTACTAAGTGCTTGTTTAGCCAGTACATCAACTGCCTCGTTCCCCTCCACCCCCACATGGGCTGGGATTCAAGTAAATCTTATCTGTATACCCATCTGTCTAATCCAGCCATGGGTTTGTAGTACCTCATAAAGCAGGTCTTGTCTGTTATGTGAGCTAAAGGACTGCAGATTCATCAACAGTGCACATGAATCAGAGCAAATAACTACTCTGTGTGGCTTGACTTCCTCCACCCACTGCAAGGCCAACAGTACGGCCATCAGCTCCACCGTATATACAGCCAGATGATCTGGAATACGTTTCCTGACACCCCACATTCCTGCACTACAAACGCAGACCCAGTACGTCCTGTCCTTGGATCTTTTGAACCATCTGTATATATGGCCACAACATCCTGATACACAGTATCCAGACGTCTCTTAAACAAATCAGATGGATCAACACCCTCCCTATCTTTCTGTAGTCCCTCCAACACTTCTTGATCAACTACTGGAGGTGGGAGTAGCCATGGTGGATTTACAGGAATAGCTACTGTTGGACTAAACTCCCTTCCATACAGTCCCATCTCCTTCGCCTGGGCATTACCCACCCACCCAAAGCTTGTGTTCTGTTCTTGCTCATGTTCCTAGCATGCCTGTAAAATCCCTTTCGTAAGATGAGACACCCATGTCCCTGTAGGTTGACCCAATAATTCATTGCCAGCTTCTGTCTCCTAATCTGCAATGGCATATCCCAACATCTCCACCTGTACCCCAGCCACTGGAGAGGTCCGAAACGCCCCAGTACATATTCTGAGCCCTTGCCTCTGTATGACATCTAGCCTTTCCAACGAGGTCCGGGCTGCCGAACCACACGCTATACTGCCGTAGTCTATTACAGATCGGATCAATGCAACATACATGGTCCTCAATGAGGAACGCCCAGCCCCCCACTCCTTCCCTGTCAGACAACACACCACATTTAGCACCATCTTACACTTTCCCACCACTCTCTCAATGTGTTCTGCCCAGGTCGGTCTGGTGTCAAAGTATACCCCAAGGAACCTAAAGGACCCCACCATCTCCAAGTTTCTCCCATATAACCTCAAGCATACCTCATTTCCCACTTCCTCCTGGTAGAGAACACTGTCTGAGTTTTCTCTACAGAGAACCTGAATCCCCCACATTACGTAGAGGCTAACTTCCTGAACCCACTCTGATGTGACAACTAGTCCCTGCTCTCCAGGAAGTAAGTTAGCCTCTACGTAATCATGTGTTCCATAATCTTACATACATGTGATGTTAAAGCTATTGGCCGATAGCTTGTTGGCCTCATTGGGTCCTTCCCTGGCCTCCGGATTGGTACCACTACGGCCTCCTTCCAGCTTCCTGGTAGTTTCCCCTCCTCCCACACTGTTGTACAACACCAATACCTTATCCAGTGCCTCATCACTAAGATGTGACAACATAACATAGCACACCTCAGCTTTCCCAGGTGAAGTTAACCCAGTCTTACTTACTGCCCTTTTCATCTCTTCCATGGTAAATGGTGCATTCAAAGCAACATTTACATCCTCGCTCCTATCCAGGTGCTCCTCTCTCATTCTCTCTCTCCTCTGCCCCTCCTCTGACAAATCTCTATCCACACAAACCACTACATACAGTGGGGCAAAAAAGTATTTAGTCAGCCACCAATTGTTCAAGTTCTCCAACTTAAAAAGATGAGAGAGGCCTGTAATTTTCATCATAGGTACACTTCAACTATGACAGACAAAATGAGGGAAAAAAATCCAGAAAATCACATTGTAGGATTTTTAATTTATTTATTTGCAAATTATGGTGGAAAATAAGTATTTGGTCAATAACAAAAGTTTATCTCAATACTTTGTTATATACCCTTTGTTGGCAATGACAGAGGTCAAACGTTTTCTGTAAGTCTTCACAAGGTTTTCACACACTGTTGCTGGTATTTTGGCCAATTCCTCCATGCAGATCTCCTCTAGAGCAGTGATGTTTTGGGGCTGTCGCTGGGCAACACGGACTTTCAACTCCCTCCAAAGATTTTCTATGGGGTTGAGATCTGGAGACTGGCTAGGCCACTCCAGGACCTTGAAATGCTTCTTACGAAGCCACTCCTTCGTTGCCCGGGCGGTGTGTTTGGGATCATTGTCATGCTGAAAGACCCAGCCACGTTTCATCTTCAATGCCCTTGCTGATGGAAGGAGGTTTTCACTCAAAATCTCACGATACATGGCCCCATTCATTCTTTCCTTTACACGGATCAGTCGTCCTGGTCCCTTTGCAGAAAAACAGCCCCAAAGCATGATGTTTCCACCCCCATGCTTCACAGTAGGTATGGTGTTCTTTGGATGCAACTCAGCATTCTTTGTCCTCCAAACACGACGAGTTGAGTTTTTACCAAAAAGTTCTATTTTGGTTTCATCTGACCATATGACATTCTCCCAATCCTCATCTGGATCATCCAAATGCTCTCTAGCAAACTTCAGACGGGCCTGAACATGTACTGGCTTAAGCAGGGGGACACGTCTGGCACTGCAGGATTTGAGTCCCTGGCGGCGTAGTGTGTTACTGATGGTAGGCTTTGTTACTTTGGTCCCAGCTCTCTGCAGGTCATTCACTAGGTCCCCCCGTGTGGTTCTGGGATTTNCCTCTTAAAGAAGAAGTTACAGGTCTGTGAGAGCCAGAAATCTTGCTTGTTTGTATGTGACCAAATACTTATTTTCCACCATAATTTGCAAATAAATTCATTAAAAATCCTACAATGTGATTTTCTGGATTTTTTTTCCTCATTTTGTCTGTCATTGTTGAAGTGTACCTATGATGAAAATTACAGGCCTCTCTCATCTTTTTAAGTGAGAGAACTTGCACAATTGGTGGCTGACTAAATACTTTTTTGCCCCACTGTATCCCTGTATGATAAACTCCACAGTCGGTTTGAGCCATGTTTCTTGCACACAAATCACATCAGGATTAGCTGGCATATCCACAATGAACTGCTGGAACTCCTGCCCATTAGCCAACAGGCTTGGAGCATTCCATTGTAGTATTACCACCATAACTAAGATCCAGTAATACATGACTCCAGCCTCGGCTGATTGAGGTAATCTCAAACCACTTCCCATGTCAACCCTGTCATACTCAGATGTCTCCCAGCCGCTTTCACTATTAGCTGAATCCTCCCTGTTGTAGTCTCTACTTTGGCAGTTATATCGAGAGCTCCTGCTATGAATGTCACCAGCTTTCTCTTATCTATGTATGCCATGTCACCACCCACCTACCCTGTAATCCCCGGTCTATATGTTCACGCCCACCGCACCTCTCTGATTCAGAGGGGTTGGGTTAAATGCGGAAGACACATTTCAGCTGAATGCATTCAGTTGTACAACTGACTAGGTATCCCCCTTTCCCTTTCCTATCCATCTCTCCATTGAACCTGTATCTCCCTGGACCTGGAGCACCCTCACTTCCTCAGCATATGACTCCCTTCTCTCCACTCTCACTTGTTGCACCTCCACTGCCTGCTTCATTGCCTCACACCCACCATATGCCACGCTATGAGAGCACCCCCACAGCTGCAACACTTTGGTTGTACACCATCATTACACTTCTCATACTCCCCTCCGCATCTGGCACACCCCTTTTTCTCTTTATAGGCTGTTGCCACATGCCCACATCTCTGGCAGTTAGAACATCTTAAAGGCTTCAGTTCATACACCCTCACATAACATCTCATATATCCTATGGTTACTTTATTTGGCAGTACCCTGTCCTTGAAGTGTAACAGAATAGACAAGATATCTACCCTAACTTCACCCCTTGTTGCTTGCAATCTTTGAACATTCAAAGGAAAGCCTCCTCAAGTTGTCGCTTACCTCTTTAATGCTGACACTCACAGGCACTCCTGTTATCACCCCTTTAATCCACTGCTTCCCTGCTTGATAAGCTCGACACCTTACACTTAATAAGGAGACGTATACTTGGAATCATAAGGAGACGTCTACCTGGAATACAGTGGAGGAATGGAGGGAAAAAGAGGCAGAGGAGGTCTAAGAGAGAGGGGGAGGATGAGTTTGGTTTGATAAAGAAGAATGGTAGAAAGTGTAAGCAGAGTGAGCTGAAGAAATGGAAGTGAATGAGGTTGAAGTGTCGGTTGTGGTAGGTGTGGTGAAGTTCTTGGAGCCCGGGGCTCACACTGAGGGTTAGGATAAAGATGAGTCTGTGACTGTTTTTTTTTTGTTGAAAAAGTGGACCCCTGCCTTTTGGCTGATCCCTTTCTGGTTTCAGGGTGGGTGAAAACAGATTTGGGTGCTGTGGAATTGGTGAGGGTAACCAGAAGTGGTCTTGGGATAATTGTTTGTGTTTCTGCTGGTCAGAGGGAGAAGGCGCTCCTCTTTAAACGAATGGGGGAAAGAAATGTGAATTGTTTTGCTCTCAAGAAAAGGGTGCCATTGAAAGGAGTGATTACTGGGGTAGCAGTAAATGTAAAAATTGACCAACTGCAGGGGAATATTCCCGGTGTTTTGTGATGCTCGTCGTTTGGTGTGAAGCAGACAGGGTGGCGTGAGTGGTGAAACAGAAGAGTCGTCGGCTGTTCTTTTGAGCTTTGATGTTGAGTCTTTGCCCGACAAAGTGATAAGATATACACTACAGTTCAAAAGTTTGGGGTCACTTAGAAATGTCCTTGTTTTTGAAAGAAAAGCTATTTTTTTTGTCCATTTTAAAATAACATAAAGTTGATCAGAAATACAGTGTAGACATTGTTAATGTTGTAAATTACTATTGTAGCTGGAAATGGCTGATTTTTAATGGAATATCTACATAGGTGAACAGAGGCCCACTATCAGCAACCATCACTCCTGTGTTCCAATGGCACATTGTGTTTGCTAATCCAAGTTCATCATTATAAATTGAATTAGCCAAAATTGAATTCGCCAAATTCTAATGGCTAATTGACCATTAGAAAACCCTTTTCAATTATGTTAGCACAGCTGAAAACTGTTGTTCTGATTAAAGAAGCAATAGCCTAGTTGAGTATCTGGAGCATCAGCATTTGTGGGTTCGATTACAGGCTCAAAATGTCCAGAAACAAATAACTTTCTTCTGAAACTCGTTAGTCTATTCTTGTTTTGAGAAATGAAGGATATTCCATGTGAGAAATTGCCAAGAAACTGAAGATCTCGTACAATGCTGTGTACTACTCCCTTCACAGAACAGCGCAAACTGGCTCTAACCAGAATAGAATGAGGAGTGGGAGGCCCCGGTGCACAACTGAGCAAGTACATTAGTGTCTAGTTTGAGAAACAGACGCCTCACAAGTCCTCAACTGGCAACTTCATTAAATAGTACCCGCAAAACACCAGTCTCAACGTCAACAGTGAAGAGGCGACTCCGGGATGCTGGCCTTCTAGGCAGAGTTCCTCTGTCCAGTGTTCTTTTGCCCATCATAATCTTTTCTTTTTATTGGCCAGTCTGAGATATGGCTTTTTCTTTGCAACTCAGCATCCCAGAGTCGCCTCTTCACTGTTGACGTTGAGACTGGTGTTTTGCGGGTACTATTTAATGAAGTTGCCAGTCCCATCCTTTCAGGTTGTTGGCCTGAGGTAGGACTACATAGATTTAAATAATGGAGTTGGGTGGTATTTCTTTTCGTTTTTTTTTGTGAGAGTAGTGTTAGATGGTAGGGTATTTCTTTCTTTATTTTTTCAAGCAAAGTATAAGGGAGTTGTACTCCAGTCTAGTAGGTGGCGGTAATGCAATATTTATTAGATGCCAACCGCTGTTAAACCTCATCGAAGAAGAGGAGTCAGGGGGGGGGGGAGAAAGTGCAGAGACGGGGGGGCATTGTTCGCTGCTGGCTAGGAACAAAGGGTTTGGCTCCTTCACCACTTTTCAACATCTGTGTTGCTCCAAAATAAACGCTGCCTTGGAGGGGCAAAGATAACGCAACTGAGGGAATACTAATTATTATTGACTTTTGTTTTGCTTTTTCGTTTTGTTTCGGAGGAGAACTGAAATACCGGCTATTTTAAGCTGAGCCTGAAGGTGATTCTTATTGGGACATCTAGCATTCAAGCTAGCCTGCTAACCGAGCAGTGGTGTTGGGGGGGGAAAAACCACCGCGTTTCGTTTAACCATTCGGTGCAGGTATGGTGGCTTGAAGTGTTCGCAATTAACTCCAGGTACTAGTCTTGTTGCAATTTAAGTAGCAATGAATTATTATGATGCAAAGGTGAAATTTCGACTGCGGCCCGTGCAGCTAGCTAACGTGCCTAGTTACTTCACAGTTAGATGGCTAACGCCAGCTAGCTAACTTCACTGCCGCTGGTCAACAGACAATCTTGCTGTTATCGCTGGCTTGCTATCAGCATCCAGTCAAACCTTTGTTCAGCTGGTCTCATGCGTCAGTATTCATCAAGATAAGACCATTTAATGAAGAATTCACCATGTGGTTGGCTGCTAGCTTCTCAGCTCGGTGACTTCGATGTTTAACTAACGTCATCCGTACTAGGTTCATAATGCTGTCTTTCGGGGTGTTTTAATTGAGCAAATGTCATTTGGCAAATGATTTGTTGTATTATTCAATTCTCGTTCTAATCAACCATAACCCCCCGCCTACGGATGGAGTATAAGCTCATTCAAATCTCTGAGTGGAAAATTCAAAACAGGCCCTAGATCAGTTTCTCTAGTAGTAGAGGCAACTTCACCCCACTCCAAGATAGGGCAATGGCGCTATCATTGGATAGTGTGTCATCTGGGGAATATGGGAGAGGTTGTCTGTTACTCCTCTATATATGACATCTCTTCAGACAGTGATGTGATGCTCCTCTGTGTTACTCTATGCTTCTGCCCCAGATCTCTGGAAGCTTGGACTGATGTCATCCATCTACATCTGTCATAAAGACATTAAAACTCCCTCCGTTTTGAGAATTAGGGTTGACCCCAGAGTAGGGTGAGTGGATGCCGCCAACTGCTTATCCATTCTATTCTCATGTTGTCTATATTGTCATGTTGGCATGGCTATATGCAGAGGTTGAAGGCTTGAAGCCAGTCTGTGCAATGAAAAGTATTTTTTTATTGATTGTAGGATGATTAATGAGTTCTGTAATATGACGTATCTGGCTAGCCTAGAGAAAGGCTGGGTGAATACAGGGGGATGTCTGGGGCTGATGTCTGGTCCACTGGGGTTTGGGGTTGCTGCCAGGTCAAAGGTCATGCCAATAGAACTGCAGTGAATCCTGTAGAGAAGGGCCAGGGAGGAGAGGGGAGGATAGACCGCCTCTCTGGGGTGCAGTAAAACAATGGGGGATTTGAGTGTGCTTTTTTTGGGCGGGGCTATTGGGGGGGGTATATAATATGGGTAATGTTATTCTCCCAACAATGCTTTATTGGTGAGATGCAGTATTCTGCTTTTAGGAGCATATTAGAGTTGTTGTAGTGGAAGCTATTCATTGTTTTTCCTGTGTCAAGGCCTCAGCATGCTTGAGTTCTGCTGGTGCCTAGCCGAACTCGACTAACCGAACATGTGTACTGGCATACTCCCTTAAAAGACCTTCGCTTGAAAAACGAGAAAAAAGCGGCAGTAGTACTGTTTGTCCGTATTGAGAATCCGTAGCCAGATCCTCAAAAATTGTCCGAATTAATCTACGATAACTCAATATATCTGTCATTAATTTTGACGCTTTTGCAAAGGAGATCTTAGTCACACAATTTTACATCTAAATGAGATTTTTGGTGCCGTATTTCTCAATGAAAAAATGTTTGAAAACGAGTCATCTCTCCTTGAAAAACAATACTTTATTGAAGAATCCCTACTGTTGACCAATTACAGAGGAAGGGGCGTAGACTTCAGCTTGCCTCCAGAAAAAATGTTTACCCGAACAGCCAAACAACCCCTCACAGAAGTCCAAAACGAAATAAAACATAAAAAATATATGCAAACTCTTCTGAACAGTTTTGGCTGGGAAGCATTCGGATGACTTTATAATGACCTGGGCTGGCTGAGTTGTGCAATAGAGAGGAAGGAGGGCAGGGCAGCTCAGGACAGTGCACATATCCCCATCTCTCTCTCTCCCTCTCTAATCTCTCTCTTTACCCCCCCCCCCCCCCTGTTGTTGACGAAGTAGGCCACAGAGAGTAACCTATTTTTTTTTTTGTATTACATCCCATACTTCTACAGATGGACATGTGATGTTATTTAATACAGATTGAGACTCAATGCAGTGTTTCTTTGTCTTCAAATTCAGTAAGCCTTTGGGGTGTTTAGTTACAGCAGCGTTATAATGAAGGCCCGGGTGTTTCAGTATGCACAGATCATCTAGGCAGGAGAATGTTAGCACCACAGCAAGCTAAAGGGAGGGGTGGGGGATGGGCAGGACACACACAACAGTACTGTGGTCACATGATTTTAGGCTGCTGTATGCAAGAGAGGGGCTTAGTGTTGTATGGTATACTGAAACTTCTGAATGTTTTTTTTTAAATTGTATTTTTAAAAGCTGTTTGGTACTAGAATTTGTTACTTTCGGCACTTCTGTCAAATGTGTCTCGTGCGATTGAGGATCAAGCCTGTCAATCAGTGCAGCCCCTTTTTATAGAGCAACATACCTGCTCCACTTACTCAGTAATTGCAAGAGCTGTCTGGGCTGCGTTGTTAGCTCCTGACTCATGCTGCACATAAATTAACACACTTGAATAATGCAACATGGCATGTACAAATTTAAACAGAATTACTGTTGGCCAAACAATGTGCATACAGGCAAGAACACTTACAATGCATGCTGATACTAGCTTTAATTGTAGGCTAACTTTACTTGCTAGCTTACAGCTGAAGCAACATCAATTCACTACCCTAGTACTTTCTTTGTGATAACGCTCAATGCATTCACACACTCTTATTGAATAATATGCATTCATCTGTATCGTGAATAGACCTAGACTACATCTTGATTTACCCAGTTTATCAATAGAGATTTAGAGTAATTCCATAGTAAGGTCAACTTGAGCATGAAATATCTAATTTACTAAATATTTACCTAGAATGTGTGTATTTTGAAGTAGACTACATTTGGCCTTTTATATTTGCCTAGTTTAATGTTATTTTTTACTACGAAGTAGGATACAAAAGTCTCCAAGTATTTTCAGTCAACCAGATTGCATAGCTTTTGGCAATGGCTCACAACTTGTTTTGGTACACACTTATTTTAAAATGATTATTTAACCTTTTTAACTAGGCAAGTCGGTTAACAAAGGATTATTTACAATGACTGCCTACATCTGTCCCCGTGTTTCTGACGAAGTAAGAAGGTTAATGGAAATGGAATATCACAGTGCTACTATAGAATTCTAAAATCTAGTGAAGATACGACATTGTGATGTGACAGATGATACTTGATATATTATTATATATTTCTTTACAGATTAAACTATTTGAACATGACTGGCCCCGCCGGAGTCAGGCAGAGCACATCAGTGTAGCTCACAGCCGGGTGACAAATGACCTACATATTCCTATTTACCGTAGCCTTTTTCAATAAATATGTAGGTTTACTTAACCTACTATTAACACAATGAAAGAGTAGGCCTAGAATGTAGATTGTGAGCGGAGAGTGCCAAAAGCTGCACAAAATGTCAGCATTTCTCTCGCTCACCTCTCCAATGTCCGATGATCATGGGCTTTTTCAAGTCAAGTTTTATTGGTCACATACATGTTTAGCAGATGTTATTGCTGGTGTAGCGAAATGCTTGTAACAAAAATTCCTTTTGCAGCGGACACGCCGTTGTCTGGCTTGTTTTAAATTCATTTCCCTTTTTGTCCCAATACCCATTTTATTTTAATGTGAATTGTTGGTCGAAGTATATCTTTCATGATCAACTTTCAAATGAATCTAGGAGGCCAGTAACAGAGTTATGTTTGTGAATTGTCAGAGAGAGAGAGCAACTGTTTGCTCAGCTCAACACGCAAACTTGATCTCAGTTGAAATTGTCCAAAATCACCATTGATGGGGTCTTGTTTCACACTGTAGGCATACAACATTTGGTTCCAAATCACCATTCAAAGTTATCGGTAGCACATATCTCCATATGATTGGTTTGTATTTATTTGCACACAAGAAAATACAGTATTGGTAAGATTTCCACAATGTAGTCAACAATTATTATTTTTTAACCTGTTTTCTCATCTGTTCTCTGAAATATGCTATAAATGAATGTTATTTCAGTCAACCTACCTGGTAGAGTGTAAATAAGATTAAAGATGCATATTTGTCTAAAGGCTGCTTTCACACATGGGAGGGGCAAAAACAAGCAAGTAAATTAATTTGTTGTAGCGGGCTTAATCGTGGAGCGTGTTGGTGCGAGGTTGCAATTCATTGGTTGATTTTTTTTTTGTTAGCACGGGCTGTGTACGGAGCCTCAGGCTGTAATCCCATTGTCCAAATCGCTCAATCGCTCTTTCTCTTTCTTTCGATCTCTCTAGGCTGTTCGTCTAAGTCGTTCAAGCTGTACTCCCCCAAGGAGCCCGGCCCTAACGGCAGTGCCTTCCCTCCCTTCCACCCCGGCACCATGCTGGACAGGGACGTTGGGTAGGACACACACATTTGCCACTTAGCTCATACTGTTAGTACTGTACGTTTATTAGTATTAGTACCTATATAGTACTGGGTTGTTTTAATTTGGACTCTCTCCTGTCTTTCCGTCTGCAGGCCAACACCAATGTACCCCCCATCATACCTAGAGCCTGGCATGGGGTGAGTACACAGGCTGACGATCACAGCATCAACCTTGACCCCCTCAGGCCTCCAAGTAGTGTTAGAGCAAAACGTTGAATTAGAAAAATAAATTTGTTGTGCCTTCAAGTCCAGTCCATCTGTACTGACCCTGCTCTGTCCTGTTGCAGGAGACCATCACCATACGGCAACCAGACAGACTACAGGATATTTGAGCTCAACAAACGGCTACAAAACTGGACAGAGGTGAGCGACGATGGCGATTTGGCTGTGCCTTTAGTCTGTGGTGGGATGTTGATTTAGTGAATGATTGATTCACTGCTGGTGGGAATAT
The DNA here is from genome assembly GCA_003317085.1 of Hucho hucho. Classification (NCBI taxonomy): domain Eukaryota; kingdom Metazoa; phylum Chordata; class Actinopteri; order Salmoniformes; family Salmonidae; genus Hucho; species Hucho hucho. The sequence goes on from QNTS01002238.1 coordinate 163,501, forward strand.
CTTCTCTCTCCTTTACTGTTGGACTGATTTGGTTGTGTGTTGTAGGACTGTGACAATCTCTGGTGGGATGCCTTCACCACGGAGTTCTTTGAGGATGATGCCATGCTCACCATCACCTTTTGTCTGGAGGACGGGCCCAAACGATACAGTACGAAACATTTTGAATTTCATTTAAATTGTATGCTTTACTATGGGATTGCATAGATTTCACCCCCTGTAACCGTAACGTGTTATTCTGCATTTGATACAAAATAATTTGATTGAAACAGTAAATGTATCCTCTCCCTAGCTATCGGCCGGACACTGATCCCGCGGTACTTCCGGAGTATCTTTGAAGGCGGCGCCACTGAGCTGTTCTACACATTAAAGCACCCTAAAGAGTCCTTCCACACTAACTTTGTGTCTCTGGACTGTGACCAGTGCACCATGGTTACACAGAACGGCAAGCCCATGTTCACACAGGTACGAAAATACACTTTCTGGTACATTTTGAACATTTGCAAATACACATTACATTCCCCATTTTTACAATTCCACAACGTGTATTTGTCTCTTTTACCCCAACTCTTTTTCTCCCCCTATATTCTATCCACTGTATGATAAGAAACCTCTACCTTGCTCTAGGTGTTTGTCCTCTAACCTCTCTCTCCTTTAGGTGTGTGTGGAGGGCCGTCTGTACCTGGAGTTTATGTTTGACGACATGATGAGGATCAAGACGTGGCATTTTAGCATCAGACAACACAGAGAAGTCCTGCCTCGCAGCATACTGGCCATGCACGTGAGTCGCAGACACACACACAAGGGTTTCCGTTAGCCGGTAATAGCCGGCGGTTGGTCGATAATACTCATCTGAAGATTTGATACATTTTTAATTGGCGCCGGCCAATTGTCCCGGAGAAGAAGAGCGAAATCCTATTGTGAAATAATGGTTTTTAGTCTATTAATTGATTGAAATACGAGTCGATCTGTCTTTCTTATCGGTCTATAGGTTAATTTGCATAATTTTGTTGTTTGCGTACAGTATATTCGTTATGTTTCAGCATACAGATGCAGAGCTTTTGAGTGGAATGTCTGTCAGGCAGCGCTAGAGCTTCTGCTACAGAATCTCAAACAAATGCGTAGGTAACGGAAGTTGGGCTTCATCATTGCGTCACACGACTTTACACTGAGCTGGAGGCAGTATGCATTTTGAAAACATACAGTGCCTTCGGAAAGTATTCAGACCCCTTGACTTTGTTCACATTTTGTTACGTTACAGCCTTATTCTAAAATTCATTAAATAAAAAAATATCCTCAGCAATCTACACACAACACACAATGACAGACATTTTTGCAAATGTATAAAAAAAACCATACCTTATTTACAAGTATTCAGACCCTTTGCTTTGAGACACGAAATTAAGCTCAGGTGCATCCTGTTTCCATTGATCATCTTTGAGATGTTTCTACAACTTGGGAGTCCACCTGTGGTAAATTCAATTGATTGGACATGATTTGGCACACACCTGTCTAAATAGGGTCCCACAGTTGACAGTGCATGTCAGAGCAAAAACCAAGCCATGAGGTCGAAGGAGAAGATGAACGGAGCAAAGTACAGAGATCCTTAAATGAAAACCTGCTCCAGAGCGCTCAAGACCTCAGACTGGGGCGACGGTTCACCTTCCAACAGGACAACGCAGGAGTGGCTTCGGGACAAGTCCTTGAGTGGCCCGGACTTGAACCCGATCGAACATCTCTGGAGAGACCTGAAAATATCTGTGCAGCAACACTCCCCATCCAACTTGACGGAGTTTGACAGGATCGGCAGAGAAGAATGGGAGAAACTCCCCAAATACAGGTGTGCCAAGCTTGCAGCGTCCATCCAAGAAGACTCAAGGCTGTAATCGCTGCCAAAGGTGCTTCAACAAAGGTCTGAGTAAAGGGTCTGAATACTTATGTAAATGTGATATTTCTGTTTTTTATTTTTAATACATTTGCGAACATTTCCAAAAATCTGTTTTTGCTTCGTCATTATGTGGTATTGTGTGTAGATTGGGGGGGAGTTTAATCAATTTTAGAATAAGGCTGTAACGCAACAAAATGTGGAATAAGTCAAGGGGTCTGAATACCTTCCAAATGCACTGTATACTTAATTGTTTGAAACCGTAACATTTTAATACGCATTGAGGCATGTCTTACCTTGCTTCAAAGTAGCCTACCCAAAATCAGACCATATCCGTGGAGGCAATTATTTTATATAAACTTTCTTTCATTGTCCAGTCGCCAAAGGCACAATCCTAGTCATATTAGCAACCCATGCTAATTGTTGCAGATTAGATCTCCCCTCTTTCAAAATGTCTAACTGATATTTTCATTTGTCACATGAAACCGCTCGCATGTGCGGTGCGCTTTGACAATGGTGTTATCCCCTCTATGGAATGGACATGGCTGCGCTAGTGATTTTGCTGTTACTCGTCTTGTTAGCTGAAGAAAATATGGCAGCCCAGGGGAGTCAGAGGTGAAGCTCACAATAAAATAAGACCGTGGGAGACTGTTTTGCGGTGCTTAAACAAAAGTTGTACCTTAATAAAAAAAAAAATTGGGAATGGGGAGAAATATAACTGAAAGTCCTCAGGTAACGGGTGGGTCACTCGGTGTCCGGCGTGGTGGCTCCTCTGACCGCCTGTGGTAATGAAACACAGAGAGAGAGCGATGAGTCCGGGGTTTCAATACTTGTTCTCAACTTGCACCAGGTGGCGTGCTTCCCAGGAATGGGTCCTCTTCTCCAGTTCTTCTAAGGTCTAGGCATACCCTCTGCCTGTCTGCTCAAGTGCCCGAGTGACTGCACCTCTACTTATACTAATTTGGGGTAACGAGGGACAGGTGGGACCAATTCCAGGTGCCGATTGGTTGCAGCACCTGGACTGGGTAGTATTGGTGTTGAATCACCAGCCCCAGTTGGTAGAGCTGTCCATGGTGCTGACTCACCTTGGCGCCTCTAGCCCTCTGGAGCTGACCATGGTCCTGCTCCTTCCTTTGTAGCTCCCTGCTGGCCCCCGGGTTGCCACAAAGTAAATGTGGACAGTTATTCTAACATCTTCAAAGTACGCATCAGAATTCAGTAAGAAGGACTGCACATCGTTGGATCCTCGACCTGCATGTTCTGTTAATATGAATGACCATAATCTAAATGTGATTTCTGTCATTCTGAGCACGGTGGGTGGACGCCCTAATCAGGTTACGCAATGCATATGGTCCGGTATATATCTCAAATTTCCAGCACCACATTTTCCTAACGGAAACCCTGACACACACCCACAGATTTGGTGGATTGATCTTTAATTGATTTCCAGACCAGTGTTACTGACCACCTTCCCCTGTTTGTTCTCTGCTCTCTTTCCACCCTTCCCTCTTCACTCTCTTCCAAGGTGCAGGACCCTCAGATGCTGGATCAGCTGGCTAAAAACATCACAAGATGTGGCCTGTCCAACTCCACACTCAACTACCTCAGGGTATGTCCAGTCCAGTGGAGGCTGGTGGGAGGAGCTATAGGAGGATAGGCTCATTGTAATGGCTGGAATGGAATTAATGGAACTGTGTCAAACGTGGTTTCCATAGGTTTTATTTTGTTTGATACCGTTCCATTCCATTGCAGCCATTACAATGAGCCCGTCCTCCTATAGCTCCTCCCAAAAGCCGCCACTGGTTGTCTCATTCAGTGCTTTAGTCAGTGGAATGGTAAATGTGGTTAGAGATGCTGGTACTTAACTTCTTAAGGAGCGGTGGTGCGCTAGCGCCCCACTCCCGACACTACCCGGTGAAATGCAAGGCGCCAAATTCAAAATCCAAAAGTTTAATTATTAAACATTCATCAATATACAAGTGTTGCATAGTCATCAAAATATCACAGCGTTGTCAGATTTCAAAAAGGCTTTACGGCGAAAGCACCACATTTGATTGTTTGAAGATAGCACCTCACATATTTTTCCCATTACCATAAATTCATAAGCCATCGCGGTTCACACAACACATTTCACAGCGAAAACAAATCAATTACCTTTTGAAGAACTTCTGCTGAGGGCTTCCCAAGTGTCCAACGAAGACAATCCATGGTTCTTTTGTTAGAAAAAGTCATGTATTATATCCATAAATCTCAGTTTGGTTGGCGCGTTATAATGAGAAAATACAGCGTCGACTCGTCCATTGAAATGTGAAGAGAACTTGTTCAACTTATACCTATAAACTTGTCCAAGAACAATCAAACATAATTGATAATGTATCCTTAGGAACACTTTTATGTATATGTTGTATAATATTTCAACCGGAATATAAACTGGGCGATAAGAAAGGAAAAAACCACAGAGCGCGCCAGCCGGGAACGCGTGCTCGCCTCTTGTTGACATCTGTGAGACCACTTCCTAATTCCTCTTCTTCTGCCATTTAAAGCATCTAAACAGAATCAAAACACTTTCTCGAGACTGTTGACATCCAGAGGAAGCAATAGGTACTGCATTCATATACCCTTATATGGGCATTTTCATAAGGGAGGGGTTCCAAATGAGGCAATGTGTCAAAATCACTTTTTTCAGGACAGAAATTCCTCGGGTTTTCGCCTGCCATATCTGTTCTGTTATACTCACAGACAAAATGTTAACACTTTTAGAAACTTCAGAGTGTTTCCTATCCAATGGTACTAAATATGTGCATATCCTATTCTCTGGGCCTGAATGGGAGGCATTTTACTTTGGGCACGCCAGGCTCTCCAAAACCGTCACCTCGGGAGCTGCTCCCTAAGAAGTTAAGCAGTATTGGTAATCTGTTTCTGTCTGACTGTCTTTCTCTCATCTAGCTGTGTGTGATCTTGGAGCCGATGCAGGAGTTGATGTCCAGACACAAGACCTACAGTCTGAGTCCCAGAGACTGTCTCAAGACCTGCCTCTTCCAGAAGTGGCAACGCATGGTGGCCCCACCAGGTAACAATCAGACTTTACACACACATACACAGACAATCCACTTATACACATGTTTGGTAGGGACATTTTTTTACTGTTCTAGTACTCGCGTGATTTTATCTTCTTCTGAGTACTCAAATATTTAATTTAATTTATTTTTAGAACGCAAGGCCCGAACTGGAAAATAAATATGCAATGGCAAAGCCTTGCTTTGTTAATTTAGCAGGCAAGATGCTCTTATTTCCTGATCCCTTATCAGTCAAGACACCTTTTTTTATTGTATAAAAAAAAATATATATATGTAATACAACAGAATAAAATATCATATTTTTCCAAATGAAAAAACTAAGTGATGCGCATCTGGAATAGTTATTCTCAGTGATAGCAAGTTGAAAGAAGATTCAGGGTTACAAAACAATCTGTCTTCGATATACAGACGTCTAATTTATTTTGTTCTGCCTGTTTTTTTTCTTTTTTGAAATGGATTAAGAATTTCACAGTAATTACGGCCATGACATCTGTTTGGTGAGTAGGCCTAGGCTTAATGATTCTGATGAAAACACAATTTTGTGTATTTTCAGTGTGCAACCTGTATGTTTAGGGGGTTATAGCATAGGCTAACCAATTTTAAATGGCACTCGCAGTTCGCGGAAAATAGACGGGACACAATTATTCCAAAACCGCAGTTCGTTGTTGGATCACATATCTTCCTACTTCAATCAACCAGTCCATTTTGGATGTGATAAAACTGTCGCCATTTGGCAATGAATGTAGCTTGTGTATCCTATCAGTTAGATATGTTTTTATAGGCTTTTATTTTTGTAGGCCTAACGGGAGCTTGTGTGTTTTCTCAGCATTCGTGTGTGTAGGGAGCAATGTTCCCTCTAAGCCAGGGGTTTGTAAACGTTTTGCCTCGGGCCTCATCGGGATTTTGAAATTCAACGGGGGGATGCATTTTTTGGGGGGACCAATTGATTGTTAAAATCAATTTGTGGGGGCCTCCCAAGTGGCACAGAGGCGTCACTACAGAACCGGGTTCGATCCCAGGCTGTCCGGGTTTGGGAGAATGAGATGTTGTCCCATCGCGCTCTAGCGACTCCTGTGGCGGGCCGGGTGCATGCACGCTGACACGGTCGCCAGGTGCACGGTGTTTCCTCCGACACTGGTGCGGCTGGCTTCCGGGTTAAGCAGGCATTGTGTCAAGAAGCAGTGCGGCTTGGCAGGGTTGTGTTTCAGAGGACGCACAGCTCTCGACCGTCGCCTCTCCCGAGTCCGTATGGGAGTTGACGCGATGGGACAAGACTGTAATATCCCACGGGCCCGGATATGGCCCGTGGGCCTTACTTTGCCCCCCCTTGCTCTAAGCTGTGTACAGACGTGCAGCTCCCCGGGACTGCCGTGCAGAAGAAATATCAGCCCACGCAGAGAAGCACGAGATTGAACTTCACTCAACTTTCTAGTTAACTCTATCAACGTTTCTCTCTACTGTGCGAACTGTGGTCGAATCAACGCAATATTATTCACTTTCAATGCAACATACCAAAACTAACAATCCAAGAGATTTTCTTGTAGTCACAGAGCATTGGAGTAGGATTCTATTGCATTGACGGGCACGACTCAGGCCTATACTCTACACAGACTGGTGTGCCATAACCAATCAGATCTGCAGTTTCCCTATATGCAAATAAACCATTGCCACATGGATCTGTGCCATTCACTTTGAACTAGACTGTGTTTACAGCATGTGGTTGCGAGTAGATGCACTTGCTTTGAGATCAAAGCGAGAGCTGCATGTAGCCAGCTGTGTACATTTGTTCATAATCTTTGCTAGTTAGTGAGTTATTAGCCCAGTTATAGCTAATTTCTAGTCAGCAATGGGGGAGTGGTTGCTTCCTACAAGAGCACAAAACCTGTGCATTTCTAGCTATCTTTGAAAAGCAAGTCTGATAGAGCTTTTAGTTGTATGTTGAGTTAGGCTTGAATAAGCCAATTGGCAGAGGGTAGCATAATTTGTGGAAATAATGAATTGTATTTTGCATCAAACAACACATTTTCAGTCACCTTGTCTGAAGTACAAGTGGATAAACAGGTTGTCAATCCCTGCATGTTTTTTCATGGAATGTAGTCCTACATTGAACGCCACACATTTGGCTGCTACTGTTGGCTGAATGATAGAACAGCTATTTCCATGTTAAAATGTTATTGGATGCATTTTCCCCATTGTTTTTGATGGTAGGCCTACATTATGATCAAATAGCCACAGTAGCCTACTTGGCCACTGTTAAAACTGTAACTTAAAGCGGGTACAGCTTCAATGTTCACAGTGAACACGATCCAGTTGCACAGAATTTTCACAACGTTCAAGTTTGCGCTCAGCAGACCTGAAATTTGCTCAGTGCCCAAAGAAATTTGAGGGAACATTGGTAGGGAGCAGTTGGAACACAATTGAGTGAATGAGACACAAAAGGGAATTTAGGGAGAAGAACTGTGACGCTTGGTTTCTTTGTGTCCCGCAAATTAACATTTGTCTTCAAGAGACAATAAAACTTTTCACTTGCCTGTTTGGGCAGCCACAAAGGACATTCCACCAAATAGTTTTACAAAGTTTTTTTTATTTCTGGTTAAAGATCGAGCTTTGATGTCCGTTCAAGTCCTCGATTACTTGCCCATCCCTAATGTTGGGTAAACCACACAACCTTACTTGAGAACCCTTTAGCTTGTTGCACAGGAGAATCCGATACTCTCTCTCACGTACACACAGCATATGTTTAACTATCCTTGTGGGGACATAACATTTTATTTCCCATCAAAATCCTATTTTCCCCAACCCTAATTGTAAGCCAAAAATAGCCTTGGGGAATGTCCCAACAAGGGCAAATTTTCCTTGTTTTTCTATCCTTGTGGGAACGTTTGGGACTCCGGTACCCACGAGGATAGTAATACAAGCCACACACACACTCTGCAGATCTGTTACCTCTCCTCCTATTTCTCTCCAGCTGAGCCGGCCAGACAAGCGCCCAACAAGCGGAGGAAAAGGAAGATGTCTGGCGGCAGCAACATGAGCGCTGGAGGAGGAAACAACAGCAAGAAGAAGAGTCCTGCAAACAACTTCCCTCTCTCCACACAGGTACCTGTAAGCATCCCATCTTTACATATTATTTTTGTTTGTTTTTAATTTAACCTTTTATTTAACTAGGCAAGTCAGTTAAGAACAAATTCTTATTTACAATGACNGGGGGGGGGGGGGGGGGATGGTATAATAAGGTTTTAGACAGGTTTGTTGGGGATAGGAGAAGCCAGGATATGGGTTGAGAGGAAGAAGGGTGGAGGTGGGGCCTTTTGGGTTTAGGATCAGTTTGGGGAAATAGGCTATTGGGAATGGTGGAAGTGTATTGTGTTTATGGTGCCAAAGACTCCCTGTCTGACGTGAGCCAGTGCTGGGCAGTCCCTGGTCCTCTGGCCTACGGGTCACACACATACAGGAGGTAGACATTACCACTGCTCCTGGATCATATACTATATCAATCCTCTAAATGTTAGTTAGGAGTGGAGATGCACCAATCTGATTCTAGGTCTGTGGTTAGGGGTAACTTCTACTTGGAGCAGGTGAGACATTCTGCTCAATCTGCTTTATTGTCCTACAAACTTAGGCACAGCGGTAGTAGCTGGTTTTATCAAAACTTAGAATTCACAGACAGCTTAGGTGCTATTGGTTGGTTAAGTGAGCCAATGAGACCCGAGGTGGAATGAAAACCCCCATGATGCAGCCCTCGAGGATCAGGGCTGCCCACCGCTGACCAATGGGTGAAGGGCAATACTACCCAAATCCCTGGAACAGAGGCTGGCATTGGGCCTGGTGTAGATGGTGTTGAATATTTGGGCTGTGTGCCTGAAACCCAGAGCTATGTCTGGTTGTGAGTGGGGTGAGCATGGATGGACACACACTGAAACATGAGTTATCCTTATTTTCATAGGTACCGAAAGGCTTCATTTTAAAATGTCCATATCATTTTAGGCCTTCAAGGATATGTAAAATATTAATCATAAGTGTCATCTAGCCTAAAATCCACCATTACATGTAACCACGGTAGTCCCAGCCCCATCCATCCCATTTTCGAAGTCCTTTGGGATCGTCCATGCTCGGTTCTCCCCCATGGTTATGGGGATAATGTTCCGGCCCTTGCTGTCCCTCTCTAGGACGTGATGATGGTGGGCGAGCCCACTCTGATGGGAGGGGAGTTCGGAGACGAAGATGAGCGTCTGATCACGCGGCTGGAGAACGGCCAGTTCGACACGGCCAACGGAGCGGGGGGCCTGGAGGACGAGGACAGTTTTGGTAGCTCCCCTGCTCTGGGGGGCGCACACTCCCCCTGGAACAACAAGACGCCCAGCAGCCAGGACAGCAAGAACGACGCACAGTAGAGCCACAACCATAAACCCTAACTCACCACCCAGATACGCTACTCATCTACCTGCAAAATAAATCCCACTCACGCTCTCTCTCGCACATGCTCAGTGATGCTCAACCCCGGCCCTCTTCCCGTTGCTCATCAGCGCTAGGCCTGACTGTTCTGTTAGTGTGTGTGTGTGTGTGTGAGAGAGCCTGTGCTTACTGGTCAGAGTGTTTGAGTCAGAGCTGGGTTCGGCCTTCTATGATCAGTGCTAGCCTTGTTGGCCATTTTGCTGGCGGACATATTGGCGGGTTCTTGTTCCAACCTCGGGTCTCTGGGTGTGTTGCCTTAACAGCGTACCTCTTTCTGTTGTGCTCACCTTACAGGGAAGGAATACCTAGCTTTATTTATTATCTCTTAGATTTTAGCAGAGTAAAACGTATTGTGTGCACTACAGCATAAATTCAACGTTCAGTTTTTTTAAAAACTAAATTATTTGTTTTGTAGGACCTGGTTGGAACAAAAACCTGTACACTGCCGGAGCTTGAGGACCGGAGTTGAGAACCGCTACGCTAAACCTAAAACACACACACAACACACGCACGCAACTCGCACGCACACACACACACACACACACACACAGACACTCTGAGGTACTGGAGAGAGGTCCTACTTCCCCACCTGGACCAGAGCACCAGGCCATACAGAAGTGGGTTTTAATTTTCTATGTTTTTAGTTTGATTTAAATTTTTTATTTTTATATCAATTTCTAAAAATGAAACAGACAAGCAAACAAATAAATGAAACAAAGAAACACCCCAGAATATTCTTTGCTGTTTTCCACTATCTTCAATCTATTTTTCTTATGAATTGGTGTATTTTGTTCTTTTTATTATGGCTTATATAAAGAAATTGTAAAGCATCAGAAACCTGTGACCTGGAGAGGAGAGTCTACGGTATGTAACTGTATAAATATTACTGTTAGATCATTTGTATTATTGTCATTAAGATTACTACATCTATGTAATATTGAATTGTCTATGCCTGATACAGTATGTTGCCTGTCAGTGTCAGACATGGTAATGACGTTAAAACGAATCCCAGTGATTCGGATCTGAAGGGAAAAGCCACCTCTTTTAATGTCCCAAGCCTGCACCTTAAATAGCACCATATTCCCTGTGAACTACTTTTGACAATGACCCATAGGGCTGTGGTCAAAAGTAGTGCACTATATAGAGCAGTGGTTCTCAGCTGGTTTTTCCTGGGGACCAAATTTTAACCAGGTCTGTCGCGGTCCAGTATTTGCATTGCGTTTTTTGTTGCCAAAATGCATACTATTTTTAATGCTATATTTATAGTAAATGTATCAATTATATGACAAGGGAACCGCAGTCCCACCTACATCATTCAATTTTGCCCATATTCTTGAAGAATGTTAAACTCACTGGTTTGAGACTACAAAATCAACCCAATCTGCTAAATAGTGCTGCTAATAACACTATATTGAAAATACTGTGATTTAAGAAAAATTGTTCAGAGGTTAAATTAAATCTAGGTTAATTATAATTTTGTCGTTTAACTTCAGACTTGAGTATGTATTTTATTCGCGACCCATTCAAAACCTCCCGTGAGACCCACCAGTTGAGAATCGCTGATCTAGAGGATAGGGTGCCTGTTGAGACCCATCCCAACTCCCTGTCTACTTAATTGCTCAGTACCTCACGTCCACACCTCGGATAGTACAGACACGTATTTTATCTCCGATATTCTATGAAAACTTTTGAAGATTTTGGCACAGCATTGTAAGATATAAGAAAACAACACATTTTTGTATTGGCTTGCGTTTCCCAATAATTTGTAATCACTATTTTTGAAAGCTACAAACCAAGAAGCTACTTTGCAAGATCCTTTTACATATTGATCCCCAATATGCTATTTGTTTGTATTAAGAATAATTTTGTGCGCTTTTTCCTCTTATGTCTCTTATGTCTTTGTGCTTGTATATTTAAGGTAGTTTCTGTATAATTGTTATTCTACGTATTCTTCCTTAGATCAACACCCTAAGGCATCTCTCTAATGTAAAGAAAAAAAAAATATCTTTTTTTTAACTGTTTGGAAATGACATTCATGGGTACAACCACCATTCACGAGAGCTCGGCAATGAATTTTTGTTCTACGTACAATTTATTTATTTTGATACCGATGCCAATAGCTAGGTTTCCATCCACTTTGCAACAGATTTTCATGCAAATATTCTAACATCTGCATTAAACAATATGTGCATTTTCCTGACGGATGTTTCCATCAAACTGACTTTTTGCTGATAAAAGGCTGTGCGCGATGACGACGTAGACAAAAATAACTTTTGCAGTTAAATTCCCATGTATTCAAGTTAAATAGGTTTCCATTGCATTTTCAACTCTACTATTGGTTTTGTCACAAACATTGTTGCGTTTATATAGCAAATGTGCACGCTCTGGTTTTGACACGTGCACTCTAGCCAACAGCTCACAGATACAGTGCGGGTAGGCTACCTACATTATAAGATGATTATGGATAAGAGCGATTAATAGTTTATTGGTCAAACTGCAGCCAAGCATCTTTCATCATTTCACCAGAATAAGACCCTCAATATTTAGTGGAAAGGATCATCAAGTTCATCACCTTGCACATTCACCACCCTATGAATTTCATTTATTTAATCTGTAGCCTAATTTAAACTGAATGGTTTCCCGAGTCGTAGTGGGAGAACCATATACCATATCATCACATGACTCCCAAGTTTACTATAATATTATGGTTATTATTTTTGCACAATTAATTTTAGAGGCACAAAAAGATGCCACCATGTCGAACAAACAAATTGGCTGTCGGCTTTTATAAAATTGTACCAGCATTTCCTGTTTCCGTCAGCCCTGTCAATACTTAGATGCGTCAGGTAATTCATCTGCATGAAATGGTTGGATGGAAACCTGGTTAATGAGTTTGCAAGTTCATGTACAATATCTATGCCTTTGCCCCCAATGCCATTTTGTAGACTTTGCTAGGCTTTTCTGGCTATGTCATCTCAACTATACTTCACCTTTTTCAATAATGGACCCTAATGTCACGATCAACATTCAGATGTCTGAAAAGACTAGAGAATTACATTATTTTCACATGGTGTTCCATAAGTTTCTCATAAGTAACTTTACATGATTTTCAGTCAAGTCAATAGGAAGAAATCCCCATAGGGAAAAAAAAAAGATTATAGAAAAAGTACTACTTAAAAAGAAATCTATGTAAAATTCATCAGGACCTAAGTTGAACGAGTAATGCATTTCTCGCTCTCTATATATTAATCTTTAACGCTGCATTGTTGAAGGGCCTGTAAGTAAGCATTTCACTGTTAGCCTACACCTGTTGTTTAGGAAGCATGTGACAAATAAAATTTGATTTGACAGTGATGAATGATTCCTCTGCTTTCTCTGTACATAACTTGGTGTAGATACTTAGTTTCACCACCAGGGGTCTCTCCAGAGCTTGAGCAGCCCACAAGTCTGCAGGATCAACCCTCTTTCCTAACTCCCAAACTGTCTCTAAATCCATTCAGACATCATCAGACTTAACTGTATAATGTTTTCAACTTTCCAATCATGTTCTCTTCAGCAGGCTGACTGAATAGAAACTGTGGCACGTCTCAAATCACACCATATATAGGGCACTATCACGTATAGCGCTGGTCAAAGTAGTAGTGTCTGAGTGGTGTGACGTACCCATACATGTCCCTGTTAGTGTATCATAGGCATGGTTTGATATACTGTTAATATTATATTTTGCAGAGTTTCTGCCATTTATTCATGTAATGGTATCAATAAAGACACTTTCACTTAAGCGCAGTTGACTGAGGTTTTTCACTTGCTATGTCTGTTATAAGCACAGAGGCAAATCCGTTTAAGTCAAGTTTTCACTGTCTTGCATTGCTGTCAATGGGAGACAGTGAAAATGTGACTTAAGTGGAAGTTAGGATTTGCCCTAGAGTTAGCGGGTGGCTTTGGTTGGGTAAATAAGTGTTTTAGATAGTAGCCTCAGGCCTTCGAAGATATAGACAGACAGACTTTGGGCAAATTGTCCTTCATGTTAGCACGGAAAGCTCCAAGACTAGAATGCAAATACCAAGAATGTTATTTCCGTTCTAAAATATCACATGTGGTTATCAGAAGACCGTTGATACGTTTTGGCAGATGTGACGTGGGAGATGATAATGAGTAGGCTTGATGATGACCGACATTTCCTCACCAGGGTGCCACTTTGGTTTTTGAAGTGAGGGGGGTCCTCCCCAAGGCATCTAAAGCAAATTTCCTGCATTTTTACATAATCCAATATGCCGTCTCTATTTAGAACAAAATGTAAGCAAAAATGCCCACAGTCATCAAGCTTGGTAAGAGATTATTCAATGTAATAAGACTGAACTAGATCAAAGATAATTCAATAATACATATTGTGTTGTACCTTTAACCAATAGCCAAACAAATGAACAACTCTTAAAAAACAAAGACTTTTGATTGTCTTTTTTAATACATAATTATATCAATATTCAGCCAGACCGACCAGCCAGCCCGAACCGCCTGCACGCCAGACCCCCACCAGTGTAGTCAATAACTCAACTCTCTCCCAACACAATTTCCTTCCCAGTTCACAAGGCTTTGAAACAAAAAACAAAACCCACACCTCAAATATACATGAACACACAGAAAATCAGAAAAGCCACCATATAATGAATAGTAATAGTACTGTAGCTCTCTTTTTACTTGCACACAATATAGCTGTGTTGCCCTGTCCAGTTCCTAGGGGTCCACCACCCTGCAGCGCCCCAACCCAACACACCCCACTCGGCTTTAGGATCTTAGTGAAACATTCGTTATTGGTTTCGGGTGTGTTAGGCCAAGGCCAGAATGACAACCCATAGGACGGCTGACCCCCAGGGCCAGGACTGAGCAGCTCAGCAGCTAGGGATTGCATAAATAGGTATCTCCCCTAACGTGGGCAAGTTTTCAATACAGACTCCTTTAGTCGCACTGTATTCCATATAAGGCATCCAGGCCTTATGAAAGTTGCACCCTTAATCTTGTAATAAATCCAATCTAGTGATACATAACTTGACATTGTAGGAGGATAACCAACCTTCCAATTAATGGTAATGCATTTGTAAGCCGCTGTAAATGCTAGCAAACAAAAACAGGGAGAATGGCGAATCTGTAGACATACTGAGATAAAAGAACATACTCTTTGCCAGAATTCAGCCAGCCTCCAGCAGAGGAATGACATTTCTGAGTGCATGTAATTCAGTTTCACTGGCATGTAGTACGTTCTATGGATGGTCTTAAACTGCAGTCATTTATATCTGAGATTATATGAACATGACTGGGCATTCTAACATATCGGTATTCATTCATCATCATCAGTAGCTTCTACCAGGTCTTCCTCACATTTTTGCTTGACATGTTTTGTGTCATTGGGAAAAGCCTCTCAACCCTGGATACAGTTTGGAAATCAACTTTGGAGGTTTGTCAGACTGCCTTAAAATAGCATCTGGCTTGTCCAGTGTTTTCTGCACAAGCCAGAGAGAATGAAGTGTTATCTGCAAAAATGCACCTCACCTCTGTCACAGACTGGTCTTCCCTGGCTGCCTGACCCTGCTGAGACCCCTGTCACAATCTGATCCTCCTAAAATGAGGCATGACAAAGAATTACATTGGTGTACATTGAAATGACCATGATTCCCATATCCCAGACTATAGATTTAAGCTGCTGTCCTGTAGCTACTGTAGGTCTACCCATCAATTCAAGATGGAACTTTGTATCATTCACTGATATTAATATACTGCAAAATTCACCTGAGCTCTGTAGACTGGTCATCGCTGGCTGTCTGATGCTGTTAAATCATGATGAGCATAGTGTTGTGTACTGACTGCACTAGATGTATTCCCACGGGATGCCTGCGGGACCTGCGCGCGAATGGCATTTTTCATGCTGCCGGTCATACAGACGACTTCGGGATTTTGTTGTCCAACAGATTATTTGGAAACGGTCCTGTTTCTGCTTTGTATGAGTTAGCCTACCTATTGTATTAGACGCACACATTGTTCACACGCACATAATTCGCTGCTTCCACTTCAGTAGCCTACCTCTCCTAGTTGGGCGTGAGAGTGGGCCTAGTATGTGTGGTCTCATTGAAATAGAGTAGGCTGCATGGGCGGAGAAGCACGTGGCAGTTAACTTGGATATGAAATTAACTTCAATATGATTAGACTGTAGTTTTACTGCAGTGTCTGTAAATACATATTGATCATGTAAAGAAGGGGATGGCGCTCAACCAACGTCAGTCAAAGTACAATACAAAAATGTAATAACGGAAAAGGCACAACGCGCACATAAGTTAGGCTACTATGGTGAGTGAGCATTGCGCCTTTTCATTTTCAATAAGTATTGATGACCTATTTATTTGTCTCTGCCTGCAAATCGTGCCCCTAAACACTAGGCTATATCCTATAGGTCTATGCAAAATGTAGCAAGTGTCGTCATCATTCTCGGTGCTTCCCGTTCAGTAACCATACCTGCGAGATCAGGTGCGCGTGTGGTCTCAATTAGAATAGACTATGCGTGGGCGGACAGGCACGTGGCAGTTATCTTTCCAAGGAAATGAACTTCCTGAATAGGCCTATGATTAGGCTATACTTTACTACATTGTCTAGAAATAGGCCTAAATATTGATCACCCATATTTCTCAGTCTGAAAATCTTCCCACTCCTAAAAGGTAGGCTATAAAAATAGCTCAAGAGAAAGTGCAAGTCTCTCCAACTCTGCTCTCTTCAACCTACATCTAGCATATAGGCTGATATAGCCCAGTAATACAATGTAAGGGCCATGTGAGAACCTCTGGTAATTTAACCTATTTCTATATTGCCTATAGGGCGCAAAATGGCTGGGACCATGGTTGGCAAGTGAGCTGTGTCACATACTCCTAAAATAACATTGCAGGACTGTGGTTGGGTTTGGGACCAGTTCTTGTGGGAGTCGGACAGACAGCCAGGCGGGAGCGGGATAAAGAAATTGGTCCTGTGCAGACCTCTACTGTACACCATGACAATGAAGCCTATAAGGTTAGCGCTGTTTATGTCTGTGTGAAAAGTAGGGAATTGGCTAGGGAAACTGACAGATCAATAACGTTACATTGCCATACGGACTAATAAAACTCATATTGCACTGAAAAAACTTCAGGATATCAATATTCAATTGTTTGGCTGACAGTTTCATTGTTTAATTCAGGTCTAGTGTGATTGAGGCAAAAATAATAGCTAACGTTAGCCAACTTTTGGCCAGCTCTCTAACGGTACATCAACTGGCGAAAGCTAGCCAAGTTAATTTACTTCTGAAACAGGACAAAACACAGGCTACAAAACATTTCTATACAAACAGCTGTTTGATAGCGATATGTGGCTATTATTATTATCTGAAAGATAACTAGAGGCTAGAGCTGACCTGGCTGTGGTAGCTACTAGCTAGCGTAGCTTATTCATTCACCTCAATCGAGAGGGGATGAAACATTAGCTAACATCACATGTCAGTTACAATACTAGCTCAGCACTGCGAATAAACACTTGTTTAGTTGTTTTCTGTTAAGTTAAACAGCGGTTACCTTGCCAGCTACATCAGTACACTAAATAGTAGCCAGTTTCTGCTCTGCTTGCTTTTACAACTCAGTGAAAGAGCGCAACACATACACGCTGAGCTATGCTCAACTCTCCCATGCTGGTCCAGCCAGCTTTCCAGAAGCCTTCACACAGCCTAAATCCAACCAGCTGAACACTCCAAACAGCCTACCTGACTACCCGAAGTCATCCGCATGGTCCTAAAGCACACTGTTGCCACTTTTTGTATCACATTGCAGTTATAAAACTGGAGAGGGGATGCAGTTTCAGAATGTGGGGGGGACATGACCCCCCCTGTCCCCAGTGAAAGTTGCACCCCTGTTCTCATTCCCACGAATGAGTGATGAGGGTGGGTGTGTGAGTTTTGGCAGACGCTCTCCTTTGCCAAGTGTATGCTTCAGATTATGGTGAAACTGACTGCATAGCATAAATGTGCTATGGGTATATAAATGTGTAAAGTGATCAAATTAAGTTAGTTGTGAAAGACATTTTCTAGACAACAATATGTAGCATATTGTTTTTTAACGTTTGCGTGTTTTCTTCTCTGACAAAACAAAAGCTGATTCAAAGGGGGTGTGGCAAAACTATACTCTGTGAAAGGTGGCGATCGAGGAGGGAAGGACACTTCCGTTCGCCTACTAACAAATTGACACTCTCCTCGACCACTTATCGGTTTCCAGGTCTCGGAAGAGAGAGGACAGAGGACAGTCTTTTGGCCCAAACTAGAGAACTCCAGGGCCTGTGTGTTTTGAGGCTAAAGGGTCATCGGTCACAATCAGCAGTGGCTGCTGGCAAGTTTGGTTAAGGGATCAGTATAGCTAGGCTATCAGTCTGCTCAAGTAGAGCGATGGCCTGATTAACAGACTCCATGGGTGGGAACTTCAAGACCCACGACAGAGGATAGAGAAAGGGGGGTTGATGGAGGCTCACATCAAGGGATCTGCTATATTTTAATTTAATTTGACCTAGGCAAGTCAGTTAAGAACTATTTCTTATTTACAATGACGGCCTAGGAACTGCCTTGTTCAGGGGCAGAACAGCAGATTTTTACCTTGTCAGCTCGGGGATTTGATCTAGCAACCTTTTGGTTACTGGCCCAATGCTCTAACCACTAGGCTACCTGTCGCCTCAAACCTCTTTAAAAGACAGCTTAAATTAAAACTGGACCTTGAGGACTAAAACCAAATCCGTGCCAACTATCAGAGGGAGCGGTTAACAACATCCCAGGATCTGGGACTGTAGGAGGAACACAGATAAACATTTCAGTTTTCTACGTTAAACTCCCTTCTCAAAGGGAAGTTTTTGAGGCCGCATCCACCTCGTTGGTAGCGTGTCCTGTCATCTACTACTCTCACCTCTGACTCAAACAGGAGCACCCTACACCTAGGGTCACATATCCTCAGGTAAGGATACTCTCTAAATGACACTAAACAACACAACACATCATAATGTTCAAACAAAACGTTCATGTTCTATTTTAAAACAGTGTTTTATTGTTTTAGTTAAATAAAGGTTAAATAAAACATTTGCGCTGGTCCTTATTGCAAAGTGCCTCTCAGAGCCACTGAGCTACTGGTTATATGGCCACTCTATAAAATCGATATTATATTCCAGTAGAGGCATGTTCTTTTGACAATGATGGCTTTTATATGTGATATCAAAATTTTATATAATATGACCTTTTTAATTGACTTTTTCCATAATGCACATAAAACCAAGTGATGGAAGAGCGGTTAGGTGAGGCCTGGGCTGTGTTCGTTAGAGCACGTAAAAGAAAACGAGTGGTTCTTATATACAACAACAAAAAATCATGAGCGGTTCTTATTGGCCAAGTCCAGGTAGTCCCTCGCTGTTTCAGTCCGTTTTCTTCTGTTTGGTACCTAATGACCCACGACCCTTTTGTTTTGACACTGACTGCCTCTGTCATAATGATGGGAGGAAATGCGTCACAAACATCATGTCTTATCTAGTCAGGTCAGATCTGCTGTTATGTTCCATTAAAGACCCAGTTCAATCAAAATTCAGTTTGTCCTGTGTTGTATATTATATTGTACAGCTGATGAAACCAACACTATAAAAGTGTGAACACATTTTGATTAGTGTTATATCCTTCAAAAATAAAATATTTGACACATGCGCCGAATTCAACAGGTGTAGACTTTACCTTGAAATTCTTACTTATGAGCCCTTTCCCAACAGTGCAGAGTTAATGTATTGTATTGTGTGCGTGTGTGTGTGTTGGAGTGTCAGTGTAGTATGTGTGTGGGTAGAGTCCAGTGCAAGAATGTCAGTTAAAAAAAACAACAGGCGGTCAATGCAAATATTCCGGGTGGCAATCTGATTAACAGTTCAGCAGTCTTATGGCTTGGGGGTAGAAGCTGTTAAGGAGCCTTTTGGACCTAGACTTGGCGCTCCGGTACCGCTTGCAGTGCGGTAGCAGAGAGAACAGTCTATGACTTGGGTGACTGGAGTCTTTGACAATATTTTGGGCCTTCCTCTGACACCGCCTAGTATATAGGTCTTGGATGGCAGGAAGCTTGGCACCAGTGATGTACTGGGTCGTACGCACTACCCTCTGAAGTGCATTGTGGTCAGATGCCGAGCAGATGCCATACCAGGTCAGGATGCCCTCGATGGTACAGTTGTAGAGCTTTTTGAGGATCTGAGGACCCATGCCAAATCTTTTCAGTCTACTGAGGGGGAAAATGTTTTGTAGTGCCCTCTTCACGACTGTCTTGGTGTATTTGAACCATGATAGTTTGTTGGGAATGTGGACACCAAGGAACTTGAAACTCTCGAACCACTCCACTACAGCCCCGTCGATGTGAATGGGGGCGTGTTTGGACGTCCTTTCCTGTAGTCCACAATCAGAGATTGTTATCCTGGCACCACACTGCCAGGTCTCTGACCTCCTCCCTGAGGGGACCCAGTGTTGAGGATCAGCATGGCAGTTGTGTTGTTGCCTACCCTTACCATCTGGGGGCGGCCCATCAGGAAGTCCAGGATCCATTTGCAGAGGAAGGTGTTTAGTCCCAGGGTCCTTCGCTAAGTGATGAGCTTTGTGTGCACTATGGTGTTGAGCTGTAGTCAATGAACAGCATTCTCACAAAGGTGTTCCTTTTGTCTAGGTGGGAAAGGGCAGTGTGGAGTGCGATTGAGATGTGGATCTGTTGGGGCGGTATGCAAATTGGAGTGGGTCTAGGGTTTCCGGGATGATGGTGTTGATGTGAGTCATGACCAGCCTTTCAAAGCACTTCATGGCTACCGACTTGAGTGCTGCGGGGCAGTAGTCATTTAGGCAGGTTACCTTCACTTTCTTGGGCACAGGGACTATGGTGGTCTGCTTGAAACATGTAGGTATTACAGTCAGGGACAGGTTGAAAAGGTCAGTGAAGACACTTGCCAGTTGGTTTGCGCATGCTCTGAGTACACATCCTGGTAATCCGTCTAGCCCCGCGGCCTTGTAAATGTTGACCAGTTCACATTGGCTACGGAGAGCGTGATCACACCGTCGTCCTGAACAGCTGGTGCTCTCATGCATGCTTCAGTGTTACTTGCCTCGAAGAGAGCATAAAAGGCATGAAGCTCATCTGGTAGGATCGTATCACTGGGCAGCTTTCAGCTGGCTTTCCCTTGTGATATTGATATATAAATGTTTGCATTGGGCCTTTAACATTTATTTTTAAATGTAACCTTTATTTAACTGGGCAAGTCAGTTAAGAACAAAATCTTATGTACAATGACACCCTACCGGGGAACAGTGGGTTAACTGCCTTGTTCAGAACGACAGATTTCTAACTTGTCAGCTCAGGGTTTCGATCCAGCAACGCTCTAACCACTAGGCTTTCTGATTCGAGGGAATCTTTTGTGTAATAGGATATCCCATACAGTACTATTTTTAGCACAGTGCAGTGTACATTGTAGTCTCTGGTGACAGACTGTTAAAACAAACAAGTAAGTTACAGCCATATGAGTTACCAAATCGTGTAGCTGGCCAGCAGGCATGTGGGATTTGGTTCTGGGTTCTCAATATTATACATTCCTACTCCATCTCCTCACATAACGATAGTCTTGTCATTAAAGGTTATCACTGAAATGACTGAGTATATTGTTTGTTATTAATATTTACAAGACAAATGAATGACATTCAAAGGTAACTCACATAGATTAAAATAGTACATTAAAAACGAACTTCCTGAAACCCTGCCCTCATTTCCTCTATATTTACCTGCCTATGTTCCTCTGGTCACTACCTGCATATTTGGGCTTTGTTACACTGGTGATGTGGATTAGTGGTGGTATTTCATCAGAGAACTTATATCTATTCCAAACCCTTTGTCTTATTGTTTAGCCAGTTGAATGAATGAATGAACGAGTGAATGGGTAACACTTTTTTTTTCTTTTTTTTTCTGCTTGGGTAAGATGGGAAGACGCATCCGTCTTCTGCTCCAAGAGAAGGATCTGAAGTTAGGACAGCTGCTTACTTAGCATTTAATTAGATTTTTTTAAGAAGGGAGTTTCCCTTTACTGCATGCTTGTGACAGAATTTTGGGCATGTTTTAAATAACTACTTATTTAAAGTAGTAAGTCATAAGCATTTATAACATTTAGAATAATTTATGAAGCATTTATAAGCATTTATAATGGCATGTTTATGTGTTACAAATGAAGTTATACATATTGTGTGGCTTTGTGTGACCCATCCCTTTATTGGACACAGCTTCAGTAAATCAAGTTACAATGATAAACATACTTTGAGTGATACATGATACCGTGTGACTTAGGGATACATGGATGTACTTGAGACACAGTATATTACCATAAACTATAAACAGTGTCATATCCCGTTATGGCCAGGAGAGTCATTAACTTCCTCTGTAAACTATGTTGTTATTACAATATACTTCTCTTTTTCTAAGTCTGGTAAATAACAGTGATGTCTCTGAGTAACGTTCACATTTTCAAACAGACTGTAATTTGTGGACTGTAGTTGACATTTCCTAGCAATGTTCTATTGACCACTTGGGTTTGATCCAAGACGAGGACAATCACTTCTGTATAGTAGCCTTTCACTGCTTAGCAGTGGTGGAAAAAGTACCTAATTGTTATGCTTGAGTACAAGTAAAGATACCTTAATAGAAAATGACTCAAGTAAAAGTCAGTCACCCAGTTAAATTCCACTTGAGTAAAAGTTTAAAATATACTTAAGTATCAAAAGTAAATGTCATTGCAAAAATATACAGTACCAGTCAAAAGTTTGGACACACCTACTCATTCCAGGGTTTTTCTTTATTTTACTATTTTCTACATTGTAAAATAATAATAAAGACTGTAATGAGTAATGTAATGAGTACTTTTGGGTGACGGGGAAATGTATGGAATAAAAAATACATAATTGTCTTTAGAAATGTAGTGAGGTAAAAGTAGTCAAAAATATAAATAGTAAAATAAAGTACAGATATCCCAAAAAACGACTTATTTAAGTAGTACTTTCATGTATTTTTACTTAAGTACTTTACACCACTGCTGCTAAGCGACCACCCCCCTCAAAGTATTTGTTTTGCTCCCACCCTCTCCCCACCTTCCCAGTCTCTCTCTCTCTCTTTCGCTCTTGTCCAGTTAAAACCCTCCCTTTCTCCCTCCTCCAATCCCTTCTTCCCTCCCTCTATTCTCAGTGCCAGTATTTCACAGGCAGGCAGGGAGAGAGGGAGTCAACTTGACCTTCACCGCAGCAGTTGTAGACCCTATCAGAATTATCAAGGAAGGGACGAATACATACTCTCTCACACCGGACACACACATACAAACACACTAGTGGGGAGACCAGGGCAGAGACCGGACACACACACTCACTCACCTGTGCTTTGCAGATTGGAGACACACCTGCAGTCCAGGAAGTGGACACACACACACTCAAACTCACCCATTCACCTGGACTATATTCTTTACGCTCCAGCTCTACTGGTTCACCTCTTTCCTGACTCGACTGAAGGAACAACAGGTAAAGTCCTGTTTTCGGTCCCTTCCTCTCTCCGATATCGCTCTCCTCTCTAGTCTCCAACACACTCTACTTTCTTACCTCTTCTTTCCTGTCCTCTCACTCTCCTGTTATCTGTCTCCCCTTCTCCTCCACACACTCCCGGAGCCTCATACAGGAACAGGGAAAGTAGGCTAACAGCTCTGCAGTTAGCTCCCAGAGATACTGAAGTAAACACCCAGAGGCAATATCAGTAGTTAAAAGTGTTGAGGTAGCTGTACAAGTCTGCTGTTGTAATTGATAAAGCCACTTTTCTATGGAAGAGCTATGGAGTAGTTATATACAGCTGAAGCAGCAGTAGTTTTAGAGCGTTGAACTCCAGGACTGGTTGACTGTGTGTTCTGACTGTGTTCCAATAGTAGTGTGTGTAGTGTACAAAGGAGCCTGGCATCCTGCTCTCTCTCTCTCTGCTCTACTCTCAACAGAACTCTGCTTACACTGTGGGGAAGTGAGTGAGAGCTTTTCAGTCTGTACTTTCTCTCTTGCTTTCTTTTATTCTTTATTTTTTACTCTCTCTCCTTATCTATGTTCTCTCTCGATCTATTTTCTCTCTCTTTCCGTTGTCCTAGTATTGTGTTATTAAGTGACAATGCCAGAGAAGCCGGTGTTTGGAAGATGTATTGGAACGGGTGTTGTTAGGCCTGACTCTTTTCCTCCAATCACCGGCTCCGAGGGCATTGTCAATTTTATACAACGGGTTACCCACATATTCAAATAATGATTGACATATTTATATGAAAAACATTTAGAATTTAGTCATACTATTTCATCCTTCCACACGATATAATCCCGACACAAATCTAGGGTTGCTACCCAAGCCGGCTGGTCGTTTGTTCTATCGGTTCGGTTGTCAGAGAGGCGACCCAGTCGTTCAGTCTTTTTGTTCTGTATCTATGGAACAAAAACACCCAGTCCATTACTGGCTGGCAACATTCTTATCCCTTGCTTACTAGCTAGCAAACTATGGATAACTTACAGCCACGTCAAACAGTTAGAATAACAACAGTAGTTGCATTTGTTTAAGCTGTTTTCTAGTGACATTTATTTGAATACTTCCATAACAATGAGCTAATGAGGCTTGATTTCACCTGGCATAGAAAATGTGCTCTCTCGTTAGGACACTGTTGTTCAGAGGAGCTAGCTAACAACCTAGCTAACACAATCACTTCAAACTGAAGCTGGAAAGACTGCAAACTAGCTGCACTTCGTTTCGTTTGCGATTTTTTTCAATTGACATTTCTTTGTATATATCCATAAAAATTATGCCAGCTGATTCATGTTTCCGACTGGCTGAGAAACGTGGCCTGCTTGTCTGTCACGTTCATTACTATGGGACAGCTGGAGATCGAATTGGAATATTGAAACAATGTTGCAAATGTCTGATAGACAGACAGCAATATACTCCGCTGTTGACAACTAAATATTAGTCTGAAAGAAATGTGAGATAATGTCTAGATGCTTTTAATAGTGGAGATCAAGTTTATACATTTCCTGGCTGGGCTGATCAGAAAGTGGACTGCGCAGTCTGATGGAAAAGAGTAAATAGGCATATTAACGTCATAGATTTAGCCGGTGGTAACTTGTGGCATAGACACCGGCACGAATGCGGTTTTAACCAATCAACATTCAGGAATAGACCCACCCATTGTCTAAAGAAATATAATGCACTGAAACTTGTTGGACAAACATTGACATTGCAATACTGGGTTTGAGCTTATGCAAAACCAGTAAACGCTTTTCTCTTTACTTTACAAACAGAATACCGGAATGTTCAGTCACACAATCTTCTTAGTAAGCAGGACCAAGATCAAGTTTTTTTTTTGTCACATGCACAAATACAGTGAAATGCCTTTCTTGCAAACTCAAAACCCAACAATGCAATAATCAATAACAATGTAATACAATAAAAAAACACAAGAAATAAGAAGAAATATGTAAGTAAATAAGCATACTATATACAGGGTCAGTTCCAATACCGTATTTACAATGTGCAGGGATACTGTAATGATGGAGGTAGATATGAATAGGGGTAAGGTGACTAGGCAACAGGATATAAGATAAACAGAGTATCTGTTTGAGTGGCTGTGCGTGTGTGTAGAGTCAGTATAAATGTATGTGCATATTGTGTGAGTGAGAAGATGATGGAGTGTGTGTGTGTAGAGCTCTGTGAGTGTGCAACAATAATAATAAAAGGTCAATGAAGATACACGGCGAACTCCGATAATCCGTGTAGCTATTTTGTCTTATTGCTTGGTGATAGAAGCCGTTCAAGAGCCTGTTAGTTGATGCACTGGTACCGCTTGCAGTGCTTGGGTGGTTGGAGTCTAACAATTTTCCGGGCCTTCCTTCTACACCGCCTGATATAAAGGTCCTGGATGGCAGGGATCTCGGCCCCAGTGATGTACTGGGCTGCCCGCACCACCCTCTGTAGCGCCATGCAATTGAAGGCGGTGCTATTGCCATACTAGGCAGTGATGCTCTCAATGGTACAGCTGTAGAACTTTTTGAGGATTTGAGGGCCCATGCCAAACTTTTTCAACCTCCTGAGGGGGAAGAGGCTCTGTCGCGCCTTCTTCACGACTTTGCGTGTGTTTGGACCCATTAAAGTCTTTAGTAATTTGGACACCGAGGAACTTCAAACTCTCAACCTGCTCCACTGCAGCCCCATCGATGGGGATGGGGGCGTGCTTGCCCCCCCATCCCCTCGTTTCCTGTAGTCCACTGTCAGCTCCTTGGTCTTACTAACTTTGAGGGAGTGGTTGTTGCTCTGGAACCACACTGCCAGGTCACTGACCTCCTCCCTGTAGGCTCTCAATACTGTGTTTGAGCTTATGCAAACCCTGTAAAAGCTTTTCTCTTTACTTTACAAACAGAATACCGGTATGTTCAGTCACACAGTCTTCTTAGTAAGCAGGACCAAGATCAAGTTTCACGTTTCTTTTGTGTCACATGGTCATCCCCAAAGCCAACACCTCATTTGGCCGCCTTTCCTTCCAGTTCTCTGCTGCCAATGACTGGAACAAATTGCAAAAATCACTGAAGTTGGAGACTTATATCTCCCTCACTAACTTTAAGCGTCAGCTGTCAGAGCAGCTTACTGATCACTGCAGCTGTACCCAGCCCATCTGTAAATAGCCCATCCAACCAACTAGCTACCTCATCCCCATATTTGTTTATGTTTTTCTGCTCTTTTGCACACCAGTATTTGTACTTGCAAATCGTCATCTGCACATATATCACTCCATTGCCTTACCTCCTTACTTCATTTGCACACACTGTATACAGATTTTTCAATTGTGTTATTTACTGTATGTTTGTTTATCCCATGTGTAACTCTGTGTTGTTGTTTATGTTGCACTGCTGTGCTTTATCTTGGCCAGGTCACAGTTGTAAATGAGAACTTGCTGTCAACTGGCTAACTGGTTAAATAAAGTGGAAATAAAAAAAATAAAAAAAATACTGTGTAATGTGGTGCAAATATGCATCGGGGACTACTTCAACAGGAGGTAGCTAAACTCACAGCCACGTTGTAATCTTTGAGTCCTTGAACATTTGATTATTTACATGTAATTTATCGACCACTAGACGAACATTCTGCTTCTCTGCTCGGAGCCTTTTGAAAGTGGGGTACAGGGCACGTCGTCTCTCCACTATTTCATGAGGAAATTGTTCATTATTAGAGAATTGGGTGTTCTTCAATTCTATACCCTTTTGTAACAAGGCAATTTTCATTTTGTAGTGGGTTAGCATAGCTACGATCAGACGGGGCCTTCCCTCTGCTCTGCCACCAAAACGGTGAGCTCTTTGAAAATCAATCGTTTCCACCTGTTCGTCCGTCATCTTGAGATTACGTTTCATGAACACCTTGACTTTTTCCTCCATTGACTGATAGTGTTTGTTTTCATCCTCCTTTATTCCCAAAATAACAATATTATTTCTCATACTTCTGCACTTTAGATCAAGTAATTCGGCTTTCATTGTTTTATTATCATACTGTAGCCTCTCTGTCTTTTAGGGAGTCCACGGTAGTTTTCAACATCTTATTTTCAATATCTTCCATCATTTTATTACTGTAATCCATTCCTGTTTTTAAGACCTCAACCTCCCCCAGTAGCCCAGGCAATAGATCCAGTTTTTTTAACTGCTCGTTCATGCTTGTAAGCAATGCTCTATCTTCTGGAGACATAGTTATAAAAACGTCCCACTCCAATGTTAAGGAATTGGAATTTTAGACAGCGGCTTTCCTCCCATTTCGATCGCTGAACTCAAGGAAAGGTCTTCTCTTGTTCGCTTCGATGTATCCGCTTCTTTTTCGAGAATATCAAAATGCTGATCAATAAATAGTTCCAGATTCTCTATATTGTCCAGAATGTTTGTTTCGTAGTTATCAGCTAATCCTACATTTTGTGATTAATTCATGGGACAAGCTGTGCCTACCACGCTGCCACCTGCCATGTCATCACCCTACGGCCCTGTTTGTAACCTCAGGTTAGCACTGTGGAACATCCAGATGATCTTTTGCGAAATTCAGATGTACAGCAATATTTTTTGGGGACAGCAGTGGCTTCTTTCGTGGTGTCCTCCCATGAACACTATTCTTGTTTAGTGTTTTACGTATCGCTGACTCGTCAACAGAGATGTTAGCATGTTCCAGAGGTTTCTGTAAGTCTTTAGGTGACACGCTGATTCTTCTTAACCTCATTGAGTATTCTGCTCTGTGCTCTTGCAGTCATCTTTGCAGGACGGCCACTCCTAGGGAGAGTTGCAACAGTGCTGAACTTTCTCCATTTATAGACAATTTGTCTTACTGTGGACTGATGAACATCAATACTTTTAGAGATATTTGGAGGGTACAATGGTTTTGAACGCTAAGCTGTAGTAAATTAACAGCATTCTCTCATAGGTATTCTAGGTGGGTGAGGGCAGTGTGGAGAGCAATTGAGATTGCAGATCTATGGATCTGTTGGGGCAGTCTTTGTTTTTCTACAAACATTACAGATTTTCTGACTCAGAATACAGTGTGTTGTGTGCGTGGTTTTGCGTTATGGAACTTTTTTCTGTTTTTGGTGATCTTTCTCAGGGTTTTATGTGTGTCTTCTTTATTGATATAGGAAGAGGACGTGGAATTGCAAGATTCAAGTAATGTATTATGTGTTGGTGGTTAATTGATCAAAACTCAAGTCTTTAAAGACGTTGATAACCTTATCAGTGGTAGTTCAGTTGGTAGAGCATGGCGCTTGCAACTCCAAAATCGTGGTTTTGATTCCCGGGACCACCCATAAGTTAAATGTATGCACGCATTACTGTTAACAGCTTTGGATAAAAACATCTGGGTCGTTCTTGAATTGTGGTGGCATTTGGTAATGGAATTTTGGAAAAAATTTACTAAATTGTTCTAGATTTAAAAAAATCTGGGTACATCTTCCCATTCTAAATAAACAAATATGGTAGCGAAGCTCTTTCCACTCACAGCCTCTGTCATCCCATATAGGGGTTGAAAATGGCAGATTTTGTCATTGATAAGCTACTAAATTTGAACGCAGTGGCTGTACAGTAGCATGCTGTGCATGATGTCAGAGCTCAGGTTCTCCACCACAGCGCTTTATTGGTTTTGACTAATAGCCGTTAAAAACTTGAACACAGAGTGCGACAAGAAGATGCCCTCATCCCTCCCGCTAATTGGGCTACTTTTGAACATTTGTTGTTGTCTGAGTCAGGGAAATGCTGTAAATCGAGAGAAGTCTGTGTTCTGAAAGATGAGACGTTGAGGATTAAAATAAAAACCACTTTGTTGTCATACAAGCAAACCACACACCCATGAGTCCAAATTTGCATTTCACATTTCTATATTTGAAAACCTGTCTTGCTATATTTTATCCACAGATACAACCAGGACATGCGTTATACCCTGGGTTGTCCTGAAAAGAATGAGCCTATGTTTGTCGCATTGTGAAGAAGAATTGCCTCGGAACACGCACTTGAATGCACTCAAAACTCCATTCTATGCGCACCAAAATTACAATCTGTTTGTCTGAAGTGCCTTTTGAAAGCTTAACACTGCAACATCATATTTTATAACTTAGCTAGCCATGTTGGCAATAGAATAAGCTTTCAAATTATGCCCACCTGACCCAGATACTGATTTATAATGGACAGTTTTGGGATTGAGTAAAGAACAACAGTAATTGTGTGACGGTAGGGAAGCAGGGCTGTTTTCCAAACAAAAAACTTGCCTCAGTTCCTCAATGTCAAAGCTAGGAGAGATAAAAAAAAAGAGCACTTTATAGTTAAAGGCTCTTTCCTTTTGTCATAAAAGTTCATTGAAATTACTCAAGAACTGTGCACAGTTTGCAGAGGTGTGTGGCCACTTAGAGACACTGGTTAAACCTCTCACTCAAACACTTGTAATCCACTTGTAATCCTTCATTGTAAATTCCAATGAATATTATTATTATTATTATGTTACTGAATGTTTCCACAGTATTTTCAGATGTCATTATTGACAAATGCTGTGAAAATGACAATGAATGTAAAATGCACATACAGTTGAAATCGGAAGTTTGCATACACCTTAGCCAAATACATTTAAACTCAGTTTTTCACAATTCCTGACATTCAATCCCAGTAAAAATTCCCTGTCTTAGGTCAGTTAGGATCACCACTTTATTTTAAGAATGTGAAATGTCAGACTAATAGTAGAGAGAATGATTTATTTCAGCTTTTATTTCTTTCATCACATTCCCAGTGGGTCAGAAGTTTACATACACTCAATTAGTATTTGGTAGCATTGCCTTTCAACTGTTTAACTTGGGTCAAACGTTTCAGGGAGCCTTCCACAAGCTTCACACAATAAGTTGGGTGAATTTTGGCCCATTCCTCCTGACAGAGCTGGTGTAACTGAGTCAGGTTTGTAGGCCTCCTTGCTCGCACACGCCTTTTCAGTTCTGCCCACAAATTTTCTATAGGATTGAGGTCAGGGCTTTGTGATGGCCACTCCAATACCTTGACTTTGTTGTCCTTAAGCCATTTTGCCAACTTTGGAAGTATGCTTGGGGTCATTGTCCATTTGGAAGACCCATTTGCGACCAAGCTTTAACTTCCTGACTGATGTCTTGAGATGTTGCTTCAATATATCCACATCCTTTTCCTACCTCATGATGCCCTCCATTTTGTGAAGTGCACCAGTCCCTCCTGCAGCAAAGCACCCCCACAACATGATGCTGCCACCCCCGTGCTTCACGGTTGGGATGGTGTTCTTAGCTTGCAAGCCTCCCCCCTTTTCCACCAAACATAATGATGGTCATTATGGCCAAACAGTTCTATTTTTGTTTCATCAGACCAGAGGACATTTCTCCAAAAAGTATGATCTTTGTCCCCATGTGCAGTTGCAAACCGTAGTCTGGCGTTTTTATGGCGGTTTTGGAGCAGTGGCTTCTTCTTTGCTGAGCGGCCTTTCAGGTTATGTCAATATAGGACTCGTTTTACTGTGGATATAGATACTTTTGTACCTGTTTCCTCCAGCATCTTCACAAGGCCCTTTGCTGTTTTTCTGGGATTGATTTGCACTTTTCGCACCAAATCTCTAGGAGACAGAACGAGTCTCCTTCCTGAGCGGTATGACGGCTGCGTGGTCCCATGGTGTTTATACTTGCGTACTATTGTTTGTACAGATGAATGTTGTACCTTCAGGCATTTGGAAATTGCTCCCAATGATGAACCAGACTTGTGGAGGTCTACAATTTTTGTTTCTGAGGTCTTGGCTGATTTCTTTTGATTTTCTCATGATGTCAAGCAGAGGCACTGAGTTTGAAGGTAGGCCTTGAAATACATCCACAGGTACACCTCCAATTGACTCAAATTAGCCTAACAGAAGCTTCTAAAGCCATGACATAATTATCTGGAATTTTCCAAGCTGTTTAAAGGCACAGTCAACTTAGTGTATGCAAACTTCTGACCCACTGGAATTGTGATACAGTGAATTATACGTGAAATAATCTGTTGGAAAAATTGTTGGAAAAATGACTTGTGTCATGCACAAAGTAGATGCCCTAACCGACTTGCCAAAACTGTAGTTTGTTAACAAGAAATTTGTGGAGTGTTTGAAAAACGAGTTTTAATGACTCCAACCTAAGTGTATGTAAACTTCCGACTTCAACTGTAAAATCAACAGTGTAATGTGTGGATTCAGTCTTGTCAGGTGAACTGTTGTGTCCTCGCCTTTAGTCGGATAATTTCCACATAATCTTCAGTGTTCTCTTTCAATTGCTACCATGGTTATGCATATGCTTTTTATAGTTCTTCTTTTAAACATTTCAATTTAGCCCTATCCATATAGACAAATTTCCACGAGTGTAAGGGGTTAATGACCTTGAATAATTTTTACCATTATGATAACATTGTGCCACCAGTAGGAGTAGTAACACCCATGATGGGATCACCAATGAAAAATTGGTTATTGAGGATTTTCTTAAATGGAGGCCAATAATTTCCCTTCATTTAAATTGAGTAACATCAAGTGCTTTTTCACATTCAAGTGACACATTTAGACACCAAATTATCAATGGAATCCTCAAATATATGACATACTAAAAGGGTGTGACTAGCAAATAATTTTCTTCAAAATAGACCCTTCCCCCGATAAGTTTGCTACTGGAGGGAATGATTTTCAAGGTGGTAACACCAATGATATAAAACTGGGGAACAGACAATATACTAGTAAAAAACATTTGGTATTGTAATAGCCTTCGTTTTTATTGATCTATACAATATATTAAATACTATTTTTTTACTTTCTAGCATTCAAAATAATAGATACAGTTGAAGTCGGAAGTTTACATACACTTAGGTTGGAGTCATTAAAACTTGTTTTTCAACCACTCCACACATTTCTTGTTAACAAACTATAGTTTTGGCAAGTCGGTTAGGACATCTACTTTGTGCATGACACAAGTCATTTTTCCAACAATTGTTTACAGACAGATTATTTCACTTAAAATTCACTGTATCACAATTCCAGTGGGTCAGAAGTTTACATACACTAAGTTGACTTTGCCTTTAAACAGCTTGGAAAATGCCAGAAAATGATGTCCTGGCTTTAGAAGCTTCTGGAGGTGGAGGTGTACCTGTGGATGTATTTCAAGGCCTACCTTCAAACTCATTGCCTCTTTGCTTGACATCATGGGAAAATCAAAAGAAATCAGCCAAGAAAATAAATTGTAAACCTCCACAAGTCTGGTTCATTCTTGGGAGCAATTTCCAAATGCCTGAATGTTCCACATTCATCTGTACAAACAATAGTACGCAAGTATAAACACCATGGGGCCACACAGCCGTCATACCGCTCCTAGAGATGAACGTACTTTGGTGCGAAAAGTGCAAATCAATCCCAGAACAACAGCAAAGGACCTTGTGAAGATGCTGGAGGAAACAGGTACAAAAGTATCTATATCCACAGAAAAACAAGCCCTATATCGACATAACCTGAAATGCCTCTCAGCAAGAAAGAAGCCACTGCTCCAAAACTGCCATTAAAAAAGCCCATACTACGGTTTGCTACTGCACATGGGGACAAAGATCATACTTTTTGGAGAAATGTCCTCTGGTCTGATGAAACAAAAATAGAACTGTTTGGCCATAATGACCATCGTTATGTTTGGAGGAAGAAGGGGAGGCTTGCAAGCCGAAAAACACCATCCCAACCGTGAAGCACGGGGGTGGCAGCATCATGTTGTGGGGATGCTTTGCTGCAGGAGGGACTGGTGCACTTCACAATATAGATGGCATCATGAGGATGGGAAATTATGTGGATATATTGAAGCAACATCTCAAGACAGTCAGGAAGTTAAAGCTTGGTCGCAAATGAGTCTTCCAAATGGACAATGACCCCAAGCATACTTCCAAAGTTGTGGCAAAATGGCTTAAGGATAACAAAGTCAAGGTATTGGAGTGGCCATCACAAAGCCCGGACCTCAATCCTATAGAAAATTTGTGGGCAGAACTGAACAAGTGTGTGCGAGCAAGGAGGCCTACAGACCTGACTCAGTTACACCAGCTCTGTCAGGAGGAATGGGCCAAAATTCACCCAACT
The DNA here is from genome assembly GCA_003317085.1 of Hucho hucho. Lineage (NCBI taxonomy): Eukaryota > Metazoa > Chordata > Actinopteri > Salmoniformes > Salmonidae > Hucho > Hucho hucho. The sequence goes on from QNTS01002238.1 coordinate 196,638, forward strand.
TATTGTGGGAAGCTTGTGGAAGGCTACCCGAAACGTTTGACCCAAGTTAAACAATTTAAAGGCAATGCTACCAAATACTAATTGAGTGTATGTAAACTTCTGACCCACTGGGAATGTGATGAAAGAAATAAAAGCTGAAATAAATCATTCTCTCTACTATTATTCTGACATTTCACATTCTTAAAATAAAGTGTTGATCCTAACTGACCTAAGACAGGGAATTTTTACTGGGATTACATGTCAGGAATTGTGAAAAACTGAGTTTAAATGTATTTGGCTAAGGTGTATGTAAACTTCCAACTTCAACTGTATCTCTAAATCCCCAAAACATCTCTCTGCAACTCTACACATTACTACTGGGACAAGCCAATTTTCTATCCCTAAGTACTTTAAACAATGCATAAAAAAGTTTTGCAGTATGTTTTATCATTGATAAACAGTTCAATATAAACAAAAACATGTATTATGTGTTACTATTTGTCATTTTAATTTTTTTTTCATGGTTGCGTAGGCAAGGGACACAAATTCCCCCGCAATTCAAGAACGACCCGTCTGCAAAATGGCATATACTATGGTAGAGCCTAAGACAGACATATGGTCTCTAGAATGATGCTGTGCCAAATGTTTATAGATCAATAGGGAAGTGCTTTACACATGAACAGAAGAACACATTTATCAGATAACGTTTCACTTGCCATCACATTTATGGTTTCCCTCAAGGCAGGATTTCTTACAATTGCTATACAATACTTTACTATACAATACTTTACTATACAATACTTTATTATACAATAAGTGTATGTGTTTCCTTTCCAGTGCCTGCACCTTTCACAACAATCTCTTTACTTCTGTGTTTATCTTGGCTTTCTCCTCTGTATCCGTGTGTGTTTCCACTCTCACTCCAGTCTCTCTTTGCTCTGTGCTTTTGCAGGCCCAGCAATACTGAGATTGTGCCATAAGTTGATTGCTCCACAGTCATTTCTCCAGCCTTACCCTAGCACACCCTCTGGCCCTGTCTCCACCTGCAGTGATGGGAGCATGTAGGAGAGTTTGGAGGTTGGGGGGCTGCTTCGGGGCGGTGTTGGCCTGGATCGGGGCACTGTTCCTGGGTTCCAGCTTGGCCCAGCTTCCCGCTGACTCCTGTCCTACGGGAGTCATTCCCATGAACCTGAGCCAGCCCCGGTACCAGTCAGTCCCAGGAGCAGACACAGGCTTCATGTCCGGGGTGGTCCAGTCCTTCCTCCACACCGTCCAGCCCAACCCCTTCCCCAAAGGTCAGTCTAGGGCTGAATTTGTCTGGTCAAAAGTAGTGTACTACAGTATACAAAGGGAACAGTTAGTTAAAAATAAAATAAGTGCACTATAAAGGGAGTATTGTGCCATTTTGGACATAGCCTAGTGTGACAGCGCTCCTTTTCAACAGCAGTCTATATATCGTACTGACCTCATACTGACCTAGGCAGTTGTGTGTAACCACTATGTAAATTCCGTACAAATACGTGGGCTTCCTCCAATTTGCGGAGGGAAATTGGTATAGAACTATAGCAGAAGTATATTATATTTTTTCCTTGTGTTGCTAACTAATCTCTTGTGAACAGATTACGTAAACATTACACAATATTTTATTTCTAGCTTAACTGAGATTAGTTAACGTCTGGAAAGGCATCGTTTGCTCTACTCCTAACTCTCCCCAAAGATTTAAGCATCTTTGACTATAGTGATGTGATAGGTTAAACATTAGAGCTAACCAGCGCTCTTTAACCATAGAAACTGGTGACGAAGGTAGCTAATAAGTATGTTAATGGGAATGCCTTTAGTGTGTTGTGGGTCAGGCTGTCAATGGTTAACTACTGTAGTCAGATAAAAGTATTTGTAGATGGTCTGTTTCCTTATATTTTTATTTAGTGAGTGACTCACACTTATGGTTAACCCAGAAACCACACAGGGGAGCAACACTGTAGACCTGTGTCACGTTTGTTATTGACAGTACATTTCATTATGATTTCAGAGCTGGCTCAGTTTATCTATTGCTTCCTTGTTAGAGCCATTATTGATTCTGTTTGACAAACAACAGTGAAGGTCCCTCAGGTACACACACACACACACACACACACACACAAGTTAATCAGTCATTGACCTTTGCCCAGGTGAAACTCGTCTTAGATCAGAGAGCTCTCAGGTTGCTATGCACGGATTGGACAGTGATAGTCTCTTTGATCATGGCGCATGTTTTGGTTTTATGTTTGTTGAGAACATTTTGTCTGTTATTATGAGCCAGGCAATGAGCAGTAATTTAAACTTTTAAGAACTTTACATTTCTGAATCCAACTGTAAATACTGACTGATCCACTCTCTGTTCGAATCCTATCCTAAGACACTCTCCCTCTCTGTGTCTGTCTCTCTCACTCTCTCCTCAATCACTCTCTCACTGTCTTTCTGTCTCTCTCGTTGAACATAGTGACAGTAGCCTGTTCTAAGCTTTATTTCTTTGGATTTATTGTACATTTTATTATTTAGGTTTTATCATAGAATCACACAGAGAGACAAGTGATGGTGACACAGCTCTTCTGTAGTTGATTTATTCAACATGTGTGGTAGTGAAACAGAGAAGAAAAACACTCATAAAACACTTACCTAGTCCGTCAGCATTCACTAGACTGTGAATGGCTCTGTGTGAGAGAGAGACAGAAAGAGGGAGCGAGAAATGCAGAAATAGAGAGAGAATGTGAAAAAGCAGAATGTCCCCCTTCCCACCTAGACAATGATAGATCTCCCCTGAAGTTTCTCTCCGGAATGCCAGCCGTTGGTGTATGAACAATAAGCTTAACTACCAGGGTTAGACAAGACAATGGAGGAGGAACAGTTCTTTAACGTGTGGTTGGCTCAGGTTTTACAACATTGGTATGGTTACCCATGGTTTCATGATCCTTAGGTTAGGTTACATTTAAATAACATACAGTAGGTTTGATTTCCTATCTCACTGTTGTCAGAGAGAGGAGAGAGAGAGGAAGGAAGAGAGAGAGGGTGAGGGAGGAACGAAGAAGAGAGAGATAGGGAGGAACGAACGAAGAGAGGGAGGGAATGAGAGTGAGAGAGATCAGAGGGTTGATGTAAAATGTGACACCTGATCTCCATTCAGACTGTGGAAGTGTGAACTCTGATCCTCTCACATGAACAAGCCAGGAGATGTTTATAAACTCAGCAAAAAAAGAAACTTTCCTTTTTCAGGACCCTGTCTTTCAGAGATAATTCGTAAAAATCCAAATAACTTCACAGATCTTCATTGTAAAGGGTTTAAACACGTTTCCCATGCTTGTTCAATGAACCATAAACAATTAATGAACATGCACCTGTGGAACGGTCGTTAAGACACTAACAGCTTACAGACGGTAGGCAATTATGAAAACTTAGACACTAAAGAGGCCTTTCTACTGACTCTGAAAAACACCAAAATAAAGATGCCCAGGTTCCCTGCTCATCTGCGTGAACGAGCCTTAGGCATGCTGCAAGGAGGCATGAGGACTGCAGATGTGGCCAGGGCAATAAATTGCAATGTCCGTACTGTGAGATGCCTAAGACAGGCCTACAGGGAGACAGGACGGACAGCTGATCGTCCTTGCAGTGGCAGACCACGTGTAACAACACCTGCACATGATCGGTACATCCGAACATCACAACTGCGGGACAGGTACAGGACGGCAACAACAACTGTACGAGTTACACCAGGAACGCACAATCCCTCCATCAGTGCTCACACTGTCCGCAATAGCCTGAGAGAGGCTGGACTGAGGGCTTGTAGGCCTGTTGTAAGGCAGGTCCTCACCAGACATCACCGGAAACAACGTTGCCTATGGGCACAAACCCACCGTTGCTGGACCAGACAGGACTGGCAAAAAGTGCTCTTCACTGATGAGGAGGTGGAGGGTCCGTCATGGTCTGGGGTGGTGTGTCACAGCATCATTTGACTGAGCTTGTTGTCATTGCAGGCAATCTCAACGCTGTGTGTTACAGGGAGAGGGATTGGGGCCATTCCCCCCTCCCTCATGTGCTACCCTTCCTGCAGGCTCATCCTGACATGACCCTCCAGGATGACAATGCCACCAGCCATTCTGCTCGTTCTGTGCATGATTTCCTGCAAGACAGGAAAGTCAGTGTTCTGCCATGGCCAGCGAAGAGCCCGGATCTTAATCCCATTGAGCACGTGTTGGATCGGAGGGTGAGGGCTAGGGCCATTCCCCCCAGAAATGTCCGGGAACTTGCAGGTGCCTTGGTGGAAGAGTGGGGTAACATCTCACAGCAAGAACTGGCAAATCTGGTACAGTCCATGAGGAGGAGATGCACTACAGTACTTAATGCAGCTGGTGGCCACACCAGTTACTTTTCATTTTGACCCCCCCCTTTGTTCAGGGACACATTATTCAATTTCTGTTAGTCACATGTCTGTGGAACTTGTTCAGTTTATGTCTGTTGTTGAATCTTGTTATGTTCATACAAATATTTACACATGTTAAGTTTGCTGAAAATAAACACAGTTGACAGTGAGAGGACATTTCTTCTTTTGCTGAGTTTATGTTGAATATATGTTTTGTACTGATATCCAATCATTGTGAGATGAATGATGGCTGTTTGTGTTTCTGTGTATAGAATTGAGAGAGGGAATGCCAATAAGAACTGAAAAAGTTGCCTTTCAGTCAGTCACATGGTATATCATACTATGGGGAGTCAACGACCAATCATATTCACCTGAAGAAAACTGAAATCACGCCAAATGGGCCAATGGATGCCGAGCCCGCCCTCGGAAGCCCCGACTTCCTGGATATAACACTGGATGGATGGAAAGCTGGCAAGTTACTTAGCTCCAGAGGCTAATCCTAGAACGATGCTTCCGAATACATAGTGCTGGTTCTCGGCGGATCAGCTGGACAAAGTGTACCACACGGAGGGTGTGGCGGACACACGGTTGTCAAGTAGTGGATATGAAAACAAGCATGACAAAAACATTTTTATCCCAGTTCTCAGGGTGTTGCTCTGCCCCTTCAGGAGACAATGCATGGGAGACTGGCCGCGTGCTCCGTCCAGTGGCTGGCATGCACAGTTTCACCATGGGTGATGAGGATGGTGACAAGGGGGTACAGTCTGCAGTTCGTTGTGCGTCCTCCTTTTCGCGATGTCATTATGTCAATGGTCAACGAGGTCCTAGCACCTGTCTTGAGAGAGGAGATTTCCTCTCTCCTTCAAAAGCAGGCTATTCGGGTGGTCCCCGTGTCAGTTCCCAAGAGCGATGCAACTTTGAGTCCCATCCTGGACTTGCGTGTTTTAAACAATCACTTCAAGGTTTGCAAGTTCAAAATGCTAATACTTCGCCGGCTATTGCAGTCAGTGCGTCCCAGCGTTTGGTTTACGTACATAGATCTGAAGGATGCATATGTTCATGTGACTATACATCCTCCCCACAGAAGGTTTCATTTCAAGAGGCTTCATTTCGAGGGTGTGGCCTACGAGTTTCTGGTCCTACCTTTCGGACTCTCCCTATCGCCCTGCACCTTTTCTATGGCAGTGGAGGCGACTTTGGCACCGGTGCAGTGCCAGTGGATCAGAGTATTGGCCTTTCTGGACGATTGGCTGGTCATAGCGGAGTTGAGGGAACAGGTGGAGCTCCACACTGCCACGCTGGTTTCCCATATTAAGTCTCTGTGGTGCATAGTGGATTACAAGAAAAGTTGTTTGACTCCGGCTCAGTGCTTTCAGTGTCTGGGTCTCATTCTGGACACGGTTCTGAATCCTGTGTTTATTGTCCCAACAAAGGAGGGTGGCATTCCAGCTCTGTCTGGCACGGTTTCAGCTGGGGCACTCTGCGCCTTTTCGCTTGTGCCTGCGGTTATTGGGTCTGATGGCCTCTATGAAAGCTGTGGTGTCTCTAGGACTTCTGTTGAGGTGTCTGTTTCAGCGCTGAGTGATTGCTATGTGTCTGGAGGCATCTCGCTACTGCCATTGATTGCTCAAGATTGCTCAAGGTTGATTGCTGATTATGTCTATACAGTCGGCCCGTGCGCCCTGTACGAGAGGATTGTATACATATAAGTGGCGTGCGTTTGAGGTTTGATGTCAGGTTAAAGGAGTTTCTCCTTTTCTCCTTTCAGACATTTTGATGTTCTTGCAAGAGCTTTTTGAGCAGGGCCTTTCTTTTTATACATTTGAAGCTTATGTGGCAGCCATCTCGGCGTGTCATGTAGGTATTGGCAGTTCTATCCCAGGGTCTCAAATCAAATCAAATTTTATTTGTCACATGCGCCGAATACAACAAGTGTTGACCTTACAGTGAAATGCTTGCTCTCATCCGCTGGTGGAGCGGTTCCACATTGAGTGAACCTCCGTTTAAACAATTGGAGTCTGTGGACCTGAAGGTCCTTTCCTACAACCCTGCCCTGCTCATGGCCTTGGTGTCGGACATGCGTGTTGGATATTTCCACACGCTATTAATACACCCCTTCCTGTTTGGAGTTCGCTCCTCATTAATCTAGCTCGGGGTAGGGTGCTTTATTTTTGTTGTTTAAAAAATGTATAATTGTGACCTACTTTTTATTTAGTTGTCTATTTTGGGGCAGAGGGCTGGTTACAGGTACAAAAAAACCAGAAGGAATGCACACAGAAATGCACCACCCCCCCTCCTGTGTGTGCATGGGCTGTCATAGGCGTGCTAGGCTTGGGGAGTAATTGTATGTTCCCATAGTATGTTATACAGAGTGACCAACTGAAAAGGAACGTACAGTTATGAATATAACTACTATTCCCTGAAGGAGGGAGCGAGGTATAACATATTGTGTCCCCGAGCCTACAGGGGAATTGGGCTTACTGTTGAGCCGTACTTAATTGAGGAAATGTATGCGAGACCCAGTATTATAGTCAGGAAGGCAGGACTTCCGAGGGCGGGCTCGGCATCCGTTGGGCGTGATTTCAGTTTTCTTCAGGTGAATATGATTGGTTGTTGACTCCCCATAGTATGTTATACCTCATTCCCTCCTTCAGGGAACATTAGTTATATCATAACTGTACGTTTTCATAATTGCTTTCATATGCCGTATGATTTCAAGACCCTTACACTTGTACGTATTGTGTAGTGCTTATCCAGATCCTCCTCCTCCTTTCTTTTTTTCTCTCTCTCCCTCTACCTCTCCTTCTCCATCCCTCTCAGATTTGCTGGTTAATTTATTGGAAGAAAATGGCAATATATACAATGACAAAAAGACCATTAAAGAGGTGAGAACAGATGTGTGTGTGTAAGACTCCTGTCCACATTACAGTCAATCTATTGTCCAGTGATATTTGACAGAGTGTGACGTCACATCGAACAACAATGACTCTTCATTGTTATAGATAGAAGATTGGTCTAATTAATATTTCTGGTAATTCAGTTTTTGTAATATTGCATTAGTAGTAGATGACAGTGTAAAGTACACTAATATTACACAGTAATGTACAATGTTAATATATTTGAGCAAAGCGTCACCATCTTTCTCTTCACCAATGTTGAATCAGCCAACTTTTCTTATTATTATTATTTACACTGTGTTAATAATCCTATATATCCTGCTAGTGTATCTGTGTGTTTATGTTAATGTGTGTGTGTGTCTGTGTGTTAACTGTGTGTGAATCTCCTCAGGTCCTTCTCTATGAAGTTGGTTTCCTAGTGTGTGCTGCTATAGGGATTGTATACATTATCCTGATGCCCCTGGTTGGGTTCTGCCTAGCCTGCTGTCGCTGCTGTGGACACTGTGGAGGACACATGTACCAGAAGCAGACTAAAGCTGTCCACTGTCACAGGAGAGGATTCTACTGGGCTACGCTACTCACCACGCTAGTCATACTGTAAGTGTGTCTGAATATTTAAGCATTTGGATAAGACAAAACAAGCATTTTGATATGAAGTGAAACAATGAAAACAAACTAACTTTTCTGTGCATGTGTGTGTAGTTCAGGGAACATCTGCATGTTCTTCAGCAACCAGTTTCTGAAAGGGAGTGTCGAGGACAGCTCTGTAGAACTCAACAATACACTTGACAACCTCCAAACCTACCTCACAGCTGTCCCACAGGTGGGTGGGTGTGCGTGCATGCGTGCGAGAGGACTTACCTATGATTTTCAGAAGGGAGTAGAAAACCTAAATAATAAATGAAAAAGGAAGACCAGTTTAGTTTCTAAAACATTATAGACATGTCAATACATACAGTTTTTTAGATAAACAGTGGGGTCTGAAATTAATAATGACTATACAATAAATAATTCAAATACTGGAGCTATAGAGTATGCTCTACAGGCAGCAAGTGGCACCTTAATTGAGGAGGACGGGCTCATAGTAATGGCTGGAAGGAATAAATAGAAGGGTATTGAACAAATCAAACATGTTTTCCATGTGGTTGATACCATTCCATTCTCTCCATTCCACCCATTATTATGAGTTGTCCTCCCATCAGCTGCCCTTGGTATGCAATTTTTTTGGGGGTAATTATATTATTTTATACTAATACAAACTGCCCAGAGAAAGAGATTTTGTTGAACAAGTAATATTTATTTTCCTCAAAAAGGTAGGGTTCAAATTTATTGACACCCCAAAAGATTATTATGAATGAAGTTGTCTCAGGTTAAAATTTTGGGCCCCATATTCCTAGGACGCAATGACTACATCAAACGTGACTCTACAAACTTGTCGGATGCATTTGCAATTCATTTTGGTTGTGATTCAGATTATTTAGTGCCTGTTAGAAATCAATGCTAAATATTGTATTCTTGTTTTGGAGTCACTTTTATTGTAAATAAGAATATAATATGTTTCTAAACACTTTTACATTAAAGTGGATGCTACCATGATTACAGACAATCCCAAATGAATCGTGAATAATGATGAGTGAGAAAAAACTGTGGGTCAAACATCATACCCCCAAAACATGCTAACCACCCCTGTTATTGGCAATGGTGAGAGGCATGTCTTGGGGGTAGGATCTTTGACCCTCTGTCACACCATTAGTCTTCCATTCACCTTAATGGTTAACTGACTGTCAAGCTTGCACTGTCAACACTTTTATTTGGTACAACAGAGGGAGAGGGACACCGGGGGAAGAGAGGGAGAAGGGTGAAAAGGGCAGAGGATAGAGAGGGAGAGAAAGGGAGAAAGGGGCAAGACTGGGGAGAAGGAGAGAGGATGAGAGGAAGAGAGGAAGAAGGGGGGGAAAGGGAGAAAGAGAGAGGGAAAGGATGGAGAGAGAAGGATAAGTTAATGGTAGGGCCGGTCGTGTTGTTAGAACTGGTCAATCATTCACTTTGGCTGTCGGTTGTGGCTTTGAAGTTTCAGTTTTGTGTTAAAATGTGTTTGAGGGAGTTTCCTCAATTTTAAGTGTGTGTCTTCTATCTCTCCTCAGCAAATTGATAGTGTGCTGATAGAGAGCAATGAGACAGTGGATGAAGTCACCAGAAGCCTCAATAGTGAGTACCTGAGCTTCTAGTCACATAATGCATCACAAGTTCTGCAAAGTACAAACACACTGAAACAACTGTAATGCCAATCGTCCTTTTGACCCAGAAGTGACTAGCTGCCATTCACTATTTGGGAAACACCGGTCAACAATTACATACATCTCTAACTTCTCTCTCGCTCCCAGATATAGGTAATCTGCTGGGCAAGGAGATCCAGAGAAGACTAGAGGGCCCTCTGAACACTTCCCTGCAGTCTGTCAGAGATATAGCCAATGGTACAACTCCATCCTGTGTGTGTGTTTTTGTGTGTGTGTGTATTTCTCTTCTGATATTCTAACGGGTTTTTCTGTTTCGGTGCACTTGTGTGTGTGTGGTGTTTGTGTGTATTTTCCTCTACTGATATAGTTTAATTGGAATTATCTACATGAATTGTTTAATAACGAGCTTTTTAAAGTTTTCTGACATTTTAATATGTGTGTATGTTGTATTTGTACCCTAGTTGTGAACAGTACCAGTGTCCTGCTGGTGAGGTTAGACTCTACACTAACCCAGTTCCAGTCTGATGTATCTGTGGTCCAGGCTAATGTTAGCTCTGTCAGAGACCGCATCAACAGCACACTGAGAAACCCTAACTGTACTGAGTGCTCTGCCTATCAGTCAGAGCTACAGAAACTAACATTTGCCACCACTATCGCTGTGAGTACAACTTTGTTTCGTGTTGCCGCCTCTATTGTTTCGTGTTGCCGCCACTATTGAATGCCAATTCCATGGTGGTTCTGGTACCCCAGTTATCACCCTGTACACACCGTTGTGTCTTTTCATCCTACTAGTTTGTTCTTGATAAGGAAGGATTCAGGCCTTTTGTTTAACACAATCAAGCTCTTGTGTGTTCCTGATAACACGTGTGTGTGGTTTTGGACAGTTTGTGGTGTGTAGTGATGGACTGTGTTTTGAGGAAATTGCCTTGCAACAGGAGGAACACATTACTGGGTTAATGAGATCGATATGACACAGGTAAATGAGTAGAAATGGCTCATGGTGTTATCTTTTTATGTCAGGTTTCAGTGTGTTAGCTGACCTGACTTGTCCTTTCTTCCTCCTACTCCCACTGACGCGCTCTCTCCTCTCCTTTCATCTCCTCCCCCCTCTCAAACAGGCTAGCACAAATGAAGGCTTGGGTTTCAGGAAAAATTACAGCTCATAATGCATGCTCACACGCACACACACCTTATCAGTAATGCAAGACGAAACCAGACATTTCTGTCTGTTAGCAGTTGATGTTACTCTTCAATAACACAGACCCCCAAAACATGTCAGGAGGAGAAAAATTGGTTTATTCAAAGAGGACAAATCCTAGATGTTATGCCTTGAGGTAGATGTTCATTCTCCCCTGTCCTCAGAACAAAGGGACAGGATGTCGTTTTATAACCCAGCCCTAGCCTGTGGTTGACCAATTAGAATTCCTTCCAATACAACTGGGCCAATGGCCAAGTAACAAGTATCCTATTTCAGGCTCAATGTATACCAATGAGAATTTGCCATGTAGCTATGAGTCCCGGACTGAAATTCCTCCCATGTCTCTGACCCATTGATCTTTAATCCCCTATTACAGAAAAAACACTATTTCCATTGATCGTTAGTACTCTATTGACTTTTCGTCCTCTTGACCTTTAGTACTCTATTGACCTCTCGTCCTCTGCATTGTGTATTTATCTTCAAAATACTCCTACATGTCCAACAAAAGGCCTGAATAGTTCCGTATAAATGTTGCTTTTAGACATCAGTTTATTTTTATCATAGACAATGCAGTGTTTCATTCATCCCTATCACTGATCTACTTCGATAACAAGCATAAGCGTAGCAAGCATCCTTTTAAAATGTGATGATCTAGATTGGTTGGTGGAGTTTAAACACTTGATCGATGTATATATCATAGAAGAGTGTAATTGTCTTTAGGACAGTTGTTTTTAGTCAAGACTTTCGTGCTTTTTAACGTAATATGTAATTGTTGTACTGTATGTGTGTTTCTAGTTTTGTTTAATGTTGTGTTAGTGTCTGTAAGTTGTTTCGTCTGAAACGTTGTTCCCCCTGCTGCTATTGGACCAGGTCTCTCTTGGTAAAGAGATGTTATCTCAATGAGAAAAACACCTGTATAAATAAAGGTAAAATAATTTAAATAAGGCAGGCAACGTCAGCATAGTTGATAGTTCTGGCTTTGCTGCCCCCTTCTGTCAAAACATAATAATGAAGATTAAGAGCAGTTTGCAATCTAAAGTGTGTGTGTGTGTTCCACAGATCCCCAGTCTGAGTGAGCTGCAGTCGGCTGTTAATAACGTCACCAAGGCTGATCTAAACTCGAAAGTGAAAGAGGTGAGTCTGTCTGGACCAAATCGACACATTTTTGAAGACTATGTATTTGGAAAGTTCCATATGGGCTATGGAAGCTAGAGACCCATCAATTAACTAGTTGATTTTATATGCAACAAATGTTCAAAATCCAAATTAGGTGTTTTGTGGCATGTCATGCAAAGTAATCATACACAACGGCACCTTTCTTGCTGTGTCAGTATTGCGTACTGTATGCCATTGTGGAAAACATAATTATGAGTAGAAATAAGTCAGGTCAGTCGGTCAGTGACCACAGATAATGTAACTCAGATTCATAATCAATGGGAATCCCTCTTTTGTAAGTACAGGTTAAGGTAACCTCTGGATGGAAGAGAGTGAGTTAGTGTGTGTGTGCTTTTAGAAGAATGTCGCCGGAAGGGATGGCTGCTGTTTTAAGGGCTCCTACCCAATTGGGCTATTTTGTGTGTTTTTCCGCATTGTTTGTAACTTATTTTGTACATAATGTTGATGCTACCATCTCTTGTGACCGAAAAGAGCTTCTGGATATCAGAACAGCGATTACTCATCTCGAACTGGATAAAGATTTTTTGTTTAATGACACAAAGGATATAATGTTGCTCCCAGACAAGGCCCAAATCCCCGTCATTCGCATGAAGAAAAGAAGGAAATACAGGGGGCGCAGATCAGGGTGCCTTGTGAGAATTTATCGGCAAGTGGGTAACCCACCTCTACCATCCATTCTGTTGGCCAACATGCAATCACTGGAGAATAAACTGGATGAGCTCCGTTCGAGACAATCCTACCAACAGAACATTAAAAACGCTAATATCTTATGTTTCATCGAGTTGTGGCTCAACGATGACACTGATAATATACAGTTTTCCGTGCATCGGCAGGACAGAACAGCTACGTCTGGTAAGAAGTCGGGGTCGGGGTGTGTGTCTATTTGTCAGTAACAGCTGGTGCGCAATGTCTAATATTAAGGTAGTCTCGAGGTATTGCTCGCCTGAGGTAGAGTACCTCATGATAAGCTATAGACCACACTATCTACCAAGATAGTTCTCATATATATTATTTGTTGCCATCTATTTACCAACCACAAACCGAGACTGGCACTAAGACCGCACTCAACGAGCTGTATAAGGCCATACGTGTCAGAATGCGTGGTGTAGTTGGTGGAAAAAGTCAGGCGCAGGACAGCAGAGCTGAGCAACACAACGTAGTTTACTCAAGAAATAACAAAAATGTAACAATACCAAGTCCACCAAATGGACTGACATAGATATGAACATTAACGCACACAAACATGGGGAAAACAGAGGGTTAAATAATGAACACGTAATTGGGGAATTGAAACCAGGTGTGTATAAAACAAAGACAAAACCAATGGAAAATGAAAAGTGGATCGGCGATGGCTAGAAGGCCGGTGACGTCGACCGCCGAACGCCGCCCGAACAAGGAGAGGGACCGACTTCGGCCGGAAGCTCCTAGTTGCCGGGGACTTTAATGCAGGCAAACTTAAATCAGTTTTACATAATTTCTACCAGTATGTCACATGTGCAACCACCTTTACTCCACACACAGAGATGCGTACAAATCTCTCCCTCGCCCTCCATTTGGCAAATCTGACCATAATTATATCCTACGGATTCCTGCTTACAAACCAATACTAAAGCAGGAAGTACCAGTGACTTGCTCAATATGGAAGTGGTCAGAAAGGACTGTTTTGCTAGCACAGACTGGAATATGTTCCGGGATTCATCCAATGGCATTGAGGAGTTTACCACCTCAGTCACCAACATCATCAATAAGTGCATCGACGACGTCGTCCCCACAGTGACCGCACGTACATATCCCAACCAGAAGCCATGGATTACAGGCAACATTCGCATCTAGCTAAAGGCTAGAGCTGCCGCTTTCAAGGAGTGGGACACTAATCCGGATGCTTATAAATAATCCTGCTATGCCCTCAGACAAACCATCAAACAGGCAAAGCGTCAATACAGGACTAAGATTGAATTCTACTACACCAGCTCTGACGCTTGTCGGATGTGACAGGGCTTGCAAACTATTACAGACTACAAACCGCCCCTTAGCACTCACATCGGTAGCCATGAAGTGATTTGAAAGGCTGGTCATGGCTCACATCAACACCATCGTCCCAGAAACCCCTAGACCCACTCCAATTCGCATACCGCTCCAACAGATCCACAGATGACGCAGTCTCAATCGCACTCCACACTGCCCTTTCCCTCCTGGACAAAAGGAACACCTACAGTGCCTTCCAAAGTATTAATTCCCCTTGGCGTTTTCCTATTTTGTTGCATTACAACCTGTAATTTAAATAGATTTTTATTTGGATTTCATGTAATGGACATACACAAAATAGTCCAAATTGGTGAAGTGAAATGAAAAAGGTCACTTGTTAAAAAAAAAAATAATAAACGGAAAAGTGGTGAGTGCATATGTATTCAACCACTTTGCTATGAAGCCTCTAAATAAGATCTGGTGCAACCAATTACCTTCATAAGTCACATAATTAGTTAGATTGCCCACAGGTGGACTTTATTTAAGTGTCACATGATCTGTCACATGATCTTAGTATATATACACCTGTTCTGAAAAGCCCCAGAGTCTGCAACGCCTCTAAGCAAGGGGAACCACCAAGCAAGCGGCATCATGAAGACCAAGGAGCTCTCCAAACAAGTCAGGGACAAAGTTGTGGAGAAGTAGAGATCAGGGTTGGGTTATAAAAAAATATCAGAAACGTTGAACATCCCATGGAGCACCATTAAATCCATTATTAAAAAATTGAAAGAATATGGCACCACAACAAACCTGCCAAGAGAGGGCTGCCCACCAAAACTCACGGACCAGGCAAGGAAGGCATTAATCAGAGAGGCAACAAAGAGACCAAAGATAACCCTGAAGGAGCTGCAAAGCTCCACAGCGGAGATTGGAGTATCTGTCCATAGGACCACTTTAAGCCATACACTCCACAGAGCTGGGCTTTATGGAAGAGTGGCCAGAAAAAAGCCATTGCTTAAAGAAAAAAAATAAGCAAACACATTTGGTGTTCTCCAAAAGGCATGTGGGAGACTCCCCAAACATATGGAAGAAGGTACCCTGGTCAGATGAGACTAAAATTGAGCTTTTTGGCCATCAAGGAAAATGCTATGTCTGGTGCAAACCCAACACCTCTCATCACCCCGAGAACACCATCCCCCCATTCTAGAGATTTGAGGCTGGGACGGAGGTTCACCTTCCAGCAGGACATTGACCCTAAGCATACTGCTAAAGCAACACTCGAGTGGTTTAAGGGGAAACATTTAAATGTGTTGGAATAGTCTAGTCAAAGCCCAGACCTCAATCCAATTGATAATCTGTGGTATGACTTAAAGAACCCAAGAACCCAACCCATCCAACTTGAAGGAGCTGGAGCAGTTTTGCCTTGAAGAATGGGCAAAAATCCCAGTGGCTAGATGTGCCAAGCTTATAGAGACATACCCCAAGAGACTTGCAGCTGTAATTGCTGCACACGGTGGCTCTACAAAGTTTTGTCTTATATATTGTTTGTTTCACAATAAAACATATTTTGCATCTTCAAAGTGGTAGGCATGTTGTGTAAATAAAATGATACAAACCCCCCAAAAAATCTATTTTAATTCCAGGTTGTAAGGCAACAAAATATGAAAAATGCCAAGGGGGGTGAATACTTTTGCAAGCCACTGTATGTGAGAATGCTGTTCATTGACGACAGCTCAGCGTTCAACACCATAGTGCCCTCAAAGCTCATCACTAAGGTAAGGACCCCGGGACTAAACACCTCCCTCTGCAACTGGATCCTGGACGTCCTAACAGGCCGCCCCCAAGAGGTAAGGGTAGGCAACAACACATCTGCCACGCTGATCCTCAACCCGGTGGCCCCTCAGGGGTGCGTGCTTAGTCCCCTCCTGTACTTCCTGTTCACCCACGACTGTGTGACCAAGCACGACTCCAACACCATCATTAAGTTTGCTGACAACACAACGGTGGTAGGCCTGATCACCGACAATGATGAGATAGGGAGCCTATAGGGAGGAGGTCAGAGACCTGGCAGTGTGGTGCCAGGACAACAACCTCTCCCTCAAAATGAGCAAGACAAAGGAGATGATTTTGGACTACAGGAAAAGGAGAGCCGAACACGGCCCCATTCACATCGACGGGGCTGTAGTGGAGTGGGTCGAGAGTTTCAAGTTCCTTGGTGTCCAGATCACCAACAAACGATCATGGTCCAAACACACCAAGAAAGTCGTGAAGAGGGCACGACAACACCTTTTCCCCCTCAGGAGACTGAAAATATTTGGCATGGGTCCCCAGATTCTCAAAAAGTTATACAGCTGCACATCAAGAGCATCCTGACCAATTGCATCACTGCCTGGTATTGCATCTGCTCGGCATCTGACCGTAAGGCGCTACAGTGGGTATTGCGTACGGCCCAGTACATCACAGGGCCAAGCTTACTGCCATCCAGGACCTCTATACCAGGCGGTGTCAGAGGAAGGCCCAAAACATTTTCAAAGATTCCAGTCACCCAAGTCATAGACTGTTCTTTCTACTTCCGCACGGAAAGCGGTACCGGAGCGCCAAGTCTAAGTCCAAAAGGCTCCTTAACAGCTTCTACCCCAAAGCCATAAGACTACTGAACAATTAATCAAATGGCCACCCGGACTATTTGCATTGACCCCCCTTTTGCTTTTACACTGATGCTACTCGCTGTTTATCTATGCATAGTCACTTTACCCCTACCTACATGTACAAATTACCTCGACTAACATGTACCCCCGCATGTTGACTTGGTACTGGTACCACCTGTATATAGCCTCATTATTGTTATTTTATTATTCTTTTAATTTTTTTACTGTAGTTTATTTAGTAAATATTTTCTTAACTCTATTTTCTTAAAACTACATTGTTGGTTAAGGGCTTGTAAGTAAGCATTTCACATTCGGCTCATTTGACAAATTCGGCGCATGTGACAAATACAATTTGATTTGATTTTAGTGTTTGTGTTCGTGGGGGGAGGGAGAAATACACAAAGCACTGAGGTTAACACACAGTTGCAATGGATTAGTGAAGTTTTACTGACAGTAGTATGCATGGTCCAGTTCTGAGGGGGAAATTGAGATCCATGATTGTTACTACATTTTTCATGCAAGTCCTCCATTGACTTCTATGCATCATTTATGCTGGGAAACTCCTTGGAGTGTTACTGAGGATGTTTCTGACTGTGTGTGTGTCAGGGAGAAGACTTCTTTGCCAGTATTCCCCAAAAAGTGACCAATGACACCAAGGACGTGGTACAGAGTGAGTATTCACCTTCAATGTCACTACTAACTGTTATAGGACTAAGACACTGCAAGTACTGTGATTATTATTTGACCATGCTGGTCATCTATGAACGTTTGAACATCTTGAAGAACGATCTGGCCTTAATGGCCATGTACTCTTATAATCTCCACTTGGCACAGCCAGAGAGGAGATCTGGGCACGCCTCAGAGCCTGGTTCCTCTATTTTTTTGCCCTAGATTCCTGCCTTTCTAGGGAGATTTTCAGAGTGACCGTGCTTCTACATCTGCATTGCTTGCTGCTCTGGGTTTTAGGCTGGGTTTCTGTATAAGCACTTTGTGGAATCTGCTGATGTAAAAACTGCTTTATAAATCAATTAGATTCAGTTAAACTTCTACCTTGTATAGGTCATTATACACACCCACACTATCAAGAGTCTATGTATACTAGCCTTATAGCCACATCTTATGCTTTAACCTTAACTAAATACAGTTGAAGTCGGAAGTTTACATACACCTTAGCCAAATACATTTAAACTCAGTTTTTCACAATTCCTGACATTTAATTCTAGTATAAATTCCCTGTCTTAGGTCAGTTAGGATCACCACTTTATTTTAAGAATATGAAATGTCAGATTAATAGTAGAGAGAATGATTTATTTCAGCTTTTATTTCTTTAATCACATTCCCAGTGGGTCAGAACTTTACATACACTCAATGAGTATTTGGTAGCATTGCCTTTAAATTGTTTAACTTGGGTCAAACATTTCGGGTAGCCTTCCACAAGCTTCCACCAATAAATTGGGTGAATTTTGGCCCATTCCTCCTGACAGAGGTGGTGTAACTGAGTCAGGTTTGTAGGCCTCCTTGCTCGCACACGTTTTTTCAGTTCTGCCCACACATGTTCTATATTATTGATGTCAGGGCTTTGTGATGGCCACTCCAATACCGTGACTTTGTTGTCCTTAAGCCATTTTGCCACAACTTTGGAAGTATGCCATTGTCCATTTGGAAGACCCATTTGCGACCAAGCTTTAACTTCCTGACTGATGTCTTGAGATGTTGCTTCAATATATCCACATAATTTTTCATCCTCATGATGCCATCTATTTTGTGAAGTGCACCAGTCCCTCCTGCATCAAAGCACCCCCACAACATGATGCTGCCACCCCCGTGCTTCACGGTTGGGATGGTGTTCTTTGGCTTGCAAGCCTCCCTCTTTTTCCTCCAAACATAACAATGGTCATCATGGCCAAACAGTTCTATTTTTGTTTCATCAGACCAGAGGCTATTTCTCCAAAAAGTGCGATCTTTGTCCCCATGTGCAGTAGCAAACCGTAGTCCGGCTTTTTTATGGCGGTTTTGGAGCAGTGGCTTCTTCCTTGCTGAGTGGCCTTTCAGGTTATGTCGATATAGGACTCGTTTTACTGTGGATATAGATACTTTTGTACCTGTTTCCTCCAGCATCTTCACAAGGTCCTTTGCTGTTGCTCTGGGATTGATTTGCACTTTTCGCACCAAAGTCCGTTCATCTCTAGGAGACAGAACGGGTCTCCTTCCTGAGCAGTATGACGGCTGCGTGGTCCCATGGTGTTTATACTTGCGTACTAATGTTTGTACAGATGAACGTGGTACCTTCAGGCGTTTCGAAATTGCTCCCAAGGATGAACCAGACTTGTGGAGGTCTACAATTTTCTTTCTGAGGTCTTGGCTGATTTCTTTTGATTTTCCCATGATGTCAAGCAAAGAGGCACAGAGTTTGAAGGTAGGCTTTGAAATACATCCACAGGTACACCTCCAATTGACTCAAATGATGTCAATTAGCCTATCAGAAGCTTCTAAAGCCATGACATAATTTTCTGGAATTTTACAAGCTGTTTAAAGGCACAGTCTACTTCTTTCTGACCCACTGGAATTGTGATACAGTGAATTTTAAGTGAAACAATCTGTCTGTAAACAATTGTTGGAAAAATGACTTGTGTCATGCACAAAGTAAATGTCCTAACCGACTTGCCAAAACTATAGTTTGTTAACAAGACATTTGTGGAGTGGTTGAAAAACGACTTTTAATGACTCCAATCTAAGTGCATGAAAACTTCCGACTTCAACTGTACCTTTAAAACTGACCTTGGATCAGTGTCTATATGTGTATTCATCCTTCTCCCTCAGATGTGAAGCAGCAGCTTGAAGGCATCAAGAGACAAATCTCTGAGGTGAATGGAAACATCCCTGTCTCTGCCCTCAGAAACATCTCAGACACACTGGGAGAGGCTCAGAGATACATCGGCATGTACTCACCACAGGCAGAGAGGGTAGAGATGATCAGGTAATGAACACACACACACACACATACATCCACGCACACACACATACACACACTGACTTGACAGGACGGAACAGATAAGGTAAAGATCCTCTGTTTTTGTCTCTCTAGGTGGGGTGTGTGTATTATCCTGAGCTGTTTAGTTCTCCTGGTTGTAGTGTGTAACCTCCTGGGTCTGTTTTTGGGTCCGGTTGGACTAAGCCCAAAAGACGACCCAACAGAACGATCCAGCACCGCAGACTGTGGAGGAACATTCCTCATGGCGTATGTACTGTCACCGTGTATATGTGTGTGTGTGTGTGTGTGTGTGTGTGTGTGTGTGTGTGTATGAGCATTGGCATAAGTGACGCTTGTGCCCTTAACAAAAGTAATCTAGTAAAATAGTGATCTCAGCGTATTTGTGTGTGTAGGGGTGCAGGGCTAAGTTTCCTGTTCTCCTGGCTCTTCATGCTGGTGGTGTTAGTACTGTTTATACTGGGAGGAAATGTCTACACACTGATCTGCCAGCCCTGGCACAGTGGACAGCTACTACAGGTACACAAACACACTCACATGCCTACACACACACTCACACGCCTACACACACTCTCATACATGCACACACACAATAGATTAATTAACTCACTGATTGATTGTGTGTCTACCCCCTCCCCAGTTTGCTGACACTCCGGGGCTGATACATGGCTTCAATTTAGGAAAGACACTGGGCCTGAAGAGCAACCTGACACTCACTGAAGTATACAAGTATGTAGAAACATTATAAAGGGTTACACAAATTAAAGATCTGCTTTCTGGTTATTATAAGTCACTCTAAATGTAATGTTGTTTTTGTTCTGCTATTGTGCAATGTAATGATGTATTGTTGTGTGTTTGTAGTGAATGTGAACAGAACAAGCCTCTATGGACAACACTCCATCTGTATGATCTCATAGACCTCAATGCTTTGCTCAACGTGTCCAAAGTACGACTGTCACACCCCGATTTCTATTGTTTCTATTCTGTCACGTATGGTTTCTACTGTTTCTACTCTGTCACGTATGGTTCCTACTGTTTCTACTCTGTCACATATGGTTCCTACTGTTTCTATTCTGTCACGTATGGTTCCTACTGTTTCTACTCTGTCACGTATGGTTCCTACAGTTTCTACTCTGTCACGTATGGTTCCTACTGTTTCTACTCTGTCACGTATGGTTCCTACTGTTTCTACTCTGCCACGTATGGTTCCTACTGTTTCTACTCTGTCACGTATGGTTCCTACTGTTTCTACTTTGTCACGTATGGTTTCTACTGTTTCTACTCTGTCACGTATGGTTTCTACTGTTTCTACTCTGTCACGTATGGTTCCTACTGTTTCTACTCTGTCACGTATGGTTCCTACTATTTTTATTCTGTCACGTATGGTTCCTACTGTTTCTACTCTGTCATGTATGGTTTCTACTTGATCACACATGGTTTTAACTTTTTATATCACCATATACTGTCTATTGATGATCACTGGGAATCAATTTACATGGGTATTTAATTCCTAAATGAATCATCTTATGTTTCCACTTCCAAATTGGTGTAAAGTCCATATTTTAAACCATCTTCTCTCCTAGGGCAATTTTTCCTCTAGTCCTTCTTATTCTGTGTTTACCTCTTCCCTCCCAGTACACAGAAGAGATTCAGCAGCACTTTAACAGTAATGAGATCAAACTGTCTACCATCACCCTGCTCACCCATGATATACGCAAACAGCTACACAGCTTCTCTGACAAGGCCCATGATGTCGACTTCAGCTCTGTCACACAGCAGGTACAAAGTGTGTGCGCGCATCTGTGTGACCTTTGGTCTCATAGTTTGTATCGAATTTGAGTATTATAGCATATCATATGACATACCATAACTGTTTCTACATCTGTTTTTAGATCAACACTATTTCCAGCATTAATCTGAATGAAACAGCAGGCCGGCTAGACCAACTTGCTGCTGCTCAAGTGAGTAGTAAAACCCACTCAGTCATCATCGGATAATGTGATCATCAGTGTGGACTGTGCATATGGACATTTGTAGAATGGCAATAATGTGAAGCATGTCCCACCCGTCTCCCTCCAGACTGGTGTTAAATTAGAGCTGACACAGGAGGCTACAGACCTGAGAGAGATCCAGTTCTACATGAACACTGTCATCATCCCACAACTGGTACGTCTGACCAGCCTGGTGCTGTCTGTTTCTGCTCTGGACAACTTCAGCTAAATGTCCCATGCACGTAGGTGTAACTAAATATACAGCTATCTATGACTTATTTAATCAATTCCTAAGAGGTCATTATTCAGAGCAGAGTCATGTTGTATATACAGTCGTGGCCAAAAGTTTTGAGAATGACACAAATATTAATTTTCACAAAGTCTGCTGCCTCAGTTTGTATGATGGCAATTTGCATATACTCCAGAATGTCATAAAGAGTGATCAGATGAATTGCAATTAATTGCAAAGTCCCTCTTTGCCATGCAAATGAACTGAATCCCCAAAAAACATTTCCACTGCATTTCAGCCCTGCCACAAAAGGACCAGCCGACATCATGTCAGTGATTCTCTCGTTAACACAGGTGTGAGTGTTGACGAGGACAAGGCTGGAGATCACTCTGTCATGCTGATTGAGTTCGAATAACAGACTGGAAGCTTCAAAAGGAGGGTGGTGCTTGGAATCATTGTTCTTCCTCTGTCAACCATGGTTACCTGCAAGGAAACACGTGCCGTCATCATTGCTTTGCACAAAAAGG
>QNTS01002239.1:19228-31199 GCA_003317085.1 Hucho hucho
TAACAACAGTAGTAACAACAGTATTAACAGTATTAACAACAGTATTAACAACAGTAGTAACAACAGTAGTAACAACAGTAGTAACAGTAGTAACAACAGTAGTAACAACAGTAGTAACAACAGTAGTAACAGTAGTAACAGTATTAACAGTAGTAACAGTAGTAACAACAGTATTAACAGTAGTAACAACAGTAGTAACAACAGTAGTAACAACAGTAGTAACAACAGTATTAACAGTAGTAACAACAGTAGTAACAACAGTAGTAACAGTAGTAACAACAGTATTAACAACAGTAGTAACAACAGTATGAACAGTAGTAACAACAGTAGTAACAACAGTATTAACAACAGTAGTAACAACAGTATTAACAACAGTATTAACAACAGTAGTAACAACAGTATTAACAGTATTAACAACAGTATTAACAACAGTAGTAACAACAGTATGAACAGTAGTAACAACAGTAGTAACAACAGTAGTAACAGTAGTAACAACAGTAGTAACAACAGTAGTAACAACAGTAGTAACAACAGTATGAACAGTAGTAACAACAGTAGTAACAACAGTAGTAACAACAGTAGTAACAGTATTAACAACAGTATTAACAACAGTATTAACAACAGTATTAACAACAGTAGTAACAACAGTATTAACAGTAGTAACAACAGTATTAACAGTATTAACAACAGTAGTAACAACAGTAGTAACAGTAGTAACAACAGTATTAACAACAGTAGTAACAACAGTATTAATAACAGTAGTAACAACAGTATTAACAACAGTAGTAACAACAGTATTAACAGTAGTAACAACAGTAGTAACAACAGTAGTAACAGTAGTAACAACAGTAGTACACCAATTTACTTACAAATTGACCTGTTGCCAAATCCCTGTATTTGACTACTGCACTGTACTATTCCTCATGTGATAGAGGATAGTATAAAATGCAATGGGCAAATGATAGGGCCTACATTTGGAAACAGGTTCCCTTATTGATAAAGGAACTAAAATTGAGTTTGAGGAATTATCTCCCTGTGTTAATGCAGGGGATTGCATTCTCTATGACTATATTACCAGGGAACAGATATCAACTTATAATTTGCAGCCACTCAGACGTAATTACAGTCTATTAGTCTATCTGAAACATTAATAAATTTGCCTTTGTTTTCTCACACATTTTTCCATGCATACAAAGTATCCCTTTTTAGAGAAACAACAATAGGATGGATGTGCTGAGGGTCTATTAGGGCTGTTCTGTATGCAGTCCCTGGGCTTGTCTGGTCTTTTGTGCCATTCCTCACCACAGAGCTATGGGCTATGCTTTTAATTTCCTCAGCCATAACAAAGTGATGCCTCCAGCCTCTCTTGTGGCTGCATAATAAGCAGTTTTCATGACCACTCCATTTTTAGGAGATTTTATTTATTTTTCTGGCAACCATTTTTGTTTTTACAGCTTTTTTGTTACATATACATTTCACATACATTACATTTTGGACAGATAATACTCAGACATCTACAACCCTCTGCTACTCTCAGCCCATCCCAGCCTCTTTCGATTTCCATGTGCCACATATTTTAACCTCTACAGGCACGGGGCAGTATTCGGAAGTTTGGAGAGTCTGGCGTGCCCAAAGTAAAATGCCTGCCACTCAGGCCCAGAAACTAGGATATACACATTCTTAGTACTATTGGATAAAAACACCCTGAAGTTTCTAAAAATGTTAAAATAAAGTATGTGAGTATAACAGAACTGATATGGCAGGTGAAAACCCGGGGAATTTCTGTCCGGATTTTTTTTGTGTGTGACATGCCCTCATTTTCAATGTCTGCCTATGGGATTCTCTGTAAAATAGGACCCAGGTTGCAGTACCTATGGCTTCCACTAGATGTCAACAGTCTTTAGACAAGGTTTCATGCGTTTATCATGGAAGATCACAGAATAGAAGAAGAGTTTGTAAGAGGAGTGAGGAAGTCACTTGAGTTTTTTGTGCGCGAGACCGCGTGCGCGTTCCTCTGTATTTTCCTTTGCTACCGTTTAGGATACTATCCGTGTGAAATATAATCGTTAATATACATAGAAGTATACCTAAGGATACATTATAAATGATGTTTGATTTGTTTGGGCAAAGTTGATAGGTATAATTTGAACGCTTTCTCTTCACTGTTCAATGGGCGAGTAGACTGTGAATTTTCTGAACATAACCCGCCAACCAAACTGAGATTTATGGATATAAACAATGAGCGCCCCAATGATCCTTAAGAGGTTTTAAGTGTGCTGTGATGTCTTACATGGATTTTGAACCTTTTTAATCACATAGTATCCATAGATTGTACGTTAAAGTTGAATATTTTTCCTAAGAGTATTATTATTATATTGTTGATTGACTGACCATTACTGCTATTTGTAGGGTCCATTTTAAAAGATTAAATAGAAAAATTAAGTGTTGAAACAAGCGTTGTTTTGTGTATCAATTCATACAGTATATAATGCGCCATGGAATTGGTACATCGAACATTTCTTCCCAGCTATTTTGCAACCTGTATGGCGTAGCTGTAAAAAATATTTGTCTTCAAAGGAAACTGGTATATTTTTCAATTTATGCCCATCTTTGTAGGCCAATTTTGGTCTTTAAAAATGGTCAAATTGCAGCCATTTGTATCTCATCATATCATTAGTGTGAATGTGTTCCATTAAAATGGTGAAAAGAAACAAAAATAGCTTCTTAGCAAGAGCAATGTTTCTAGCAAGAATTTTGCTAGGACTGTCTGGGAGTTGTCTGAGTGCGGAGGGGAAAACTGAAAACTAGCTGTTATTGGCAGAGAGGTTTGGAACTCTCTTTCTTATAATTTCAGGCGGTCTTTTCAAACAGCTCTTACACTAAAAGGGCATTATCATAATTTAACAGTATTATTCCAACCTCATTGTGTGGAAATATATACAAAACACAGGAAAAATCTAGTTTTTGACTGCACTGGTCCTTGAATATATGTCAGACAAACAAGTTCCCTACCTTCTCCCCCTTCCACTTGTCGCCTCCTTATTTGCAGTAATGCTGCAATCAGTAGGTTGTAACTTTGGATCGAGAAAACATTCCGATATATTTTCGATAGATGCATGTGTGACACAAATCCACCATTCCTATCCATAATATCAGTAATAAATACAATACATTAAAAATAAAATCCACAAAGAATTTTTTTTAATTTATTTTTATCAATCAGTATATTTGAGTTTAACCATATGTTGTTGTTCTGTCTTTTCCGGAGAATAAAATGTAAATTGTAACCAGTTTTGTATGGTTTGTTTATGAAGGGCGATACTTTGAACAAGGTTTCATTTTCAATTAACCAAAAATGTGAAGTTTTCATCTGTATAAAAAAGGAAAATTGTTGAACAAAGGATGAACCTCTCTTACTAATCTACTGGAATACCAGTTTGTGCTTAAATATAACTTACATATGAGTGAAGCTTTTAGTGAGAGGTTTAATGCTTTAATATATAATAATTGTATCTTTGTGTAGCATAAGATCTATCAAATCATTTAATGTGCACTCAAAAACACAAACATTGAAACAATTCTAAAAATGTACCTGCAATAGAGCATTCTGGGAAATATGATAATGATGGCCGTGGCTTTTGAGACTGACGTATCTTTATATTCAAAATATTGGGTAAAACATTTGACCATTACATTAGATTATCCGCTCATGTCTCCTAAAAGCTACCGAATAGTGCCATGTGAGATCATTACGTGTACCTCTGAAGGTAGATTGTGTGTATTTTTATATTTTCAGTACCCTAACCGTACCTTATTTTTTTTTCTGAGAGTGTACACACATTTCTCGCGTAAGACAGACCTCCCTTTTCAGCATGCAGTGCACTTCAGCACCATCCACGCGAGAATGAGCGCACAGAAGAGGGAAAGAGTAGTTCCTCTCATACGCACATTAAACCTATAACTGAAGCACATAATATACATCCCTACACCTTCCTGTACAAACAGATCATATAGTATAATTCATAGTAGATCCATAAATGGCAGGTTCCTGTCAAGGCATGTTGAGTGGATCCACAACAAACAAAAACACAAGGCTAAGATTACACATCTTCTTCAGTTACCATCTGTTTTAAACATGTCAACAGAAAGGACCACACACACACACAAACACTCTCTCTCTTTAGTATTAGTTAACAGTTTGTTGATTCATTTCCGTTCAACGTGTGGTTTTTGCCCACAGCTTCCTGCTTGCAAAGTAACCACAAGCATATTGAAGGTAGTCTCTGTTGAATTCTTAGTTTCCCAGAGCTGCCAACCAAGTCATAGAGGTGTGGTAAACTGGCAATGATCCACCTTGACCGAAGGGCATCCCCCGGTGATATCCACTGAGAGGGGGTGAGTTGACTTACTGCTCTGTATGTGTGTGTATACACATCAGGTTACTCCTATACAGTAGCAGAAATAACCTACCTACCTCTTATCCTCTCTGGTCTCCTTCCTGGGTTAAGTTGGGTGGGCATCTTCAGTGTGGCTACATCTGGGAAGGGAGGTGGAGGCTATGGAGTCTCTGGTCCAATTCAGGAAGTGTTACTGTGTTATTATGAAGTTGTTACTGTAGGCCCTTACTGTAACTGCTACTGTTTCAGTAAAACAAAAACAAAAAAGCTGTGTAGAAGGTCAACATGTGAACTTTGAAACCTCATAGCTTTTTTTTATGTAACCTTTATGTAACCTTTATGTAACCTTTATTTAACTAGGCAAGTCAGTTAAGAACAAATTCTAATTTTCAATGACGGCCTAGGAACAGTGGGTTAACTGCCTTGTTCAGGTGGCAAAACGACAGATTTTTACCTTGTCAACTCGAAGATTCGATCTTGCAACCTTTCGGTTACTAGTCCAACGCTTTAACCACTAGGCTAGCTGATTGAAAGTAGATCCGATTAGCCAATTGTTATCCTGATGGGACTGTTGACATAGTTCATATGCAAAGCAGAATTCACAAAAACGTATCAACTCTACACAGTAAAGGGTTGTTTTTGTAGGTCAAGCATTCACCACAGGTAGTGTGTGTGTGTTGCATAACGAGGCTCAAGTAGAACACATTTTACAACATACACTACATGTATGTGGACACCTGGTCTTCAAACATTTCATTCCCAAAAAATCATGGGCATTAATATGGAGTTGGTCCCCCTCCTTTGAGCCTCCACTCTTCTGGGAAGGCTTTCCACTAGATGTTGGAACATTGGTGCGGGGGACTTGCTTCCATTCAGCCACAAGAGCATTAGTGAGGTCGGGCACTGATGTTGGGGAATTAAGCCTGGCTTGCAGTCGGCGTTCCAATTCATGTCAAAATATGGGGTTGAGGTCAGTCTAGTTCTTCCACACCAATCTCAACAAATCATTTCTGTACGGACCTAGCTTTGTGCACGGGGGCATTGTCATGCAGAAACAGGAAAGGGCCTTGACCAAACTGTTTCCACAAAGTTGGAAGCACAGAATCGTCTAGAACGTCATTGTATGCTGTAGCGTTAAGATTTCTCTTCTCATGGGCCTAGCCTGAACCATGAAAAACAGCCCTAGACCATTACTCCTCCACCAAACTTTAGTTGGCACTGTGCATTGGGGCAGGTAGCGTTCTCCTGGCATCCACCAAACCCAGATTAGTCCGTCAGACTGCCAGCAGGTGAAGCGTGATTCATCACTCCAGACAACGTGTTTCCACTGCTCCAAAGTCCAATGGCGGCGGGCTTTAAATCACTCCTGTCGATGCTTGGCATTGCGCATGGTGAACTAAGGCTTGTGTGAGGCTGATCTGCCATGGAAACCCATTTCAAGCTCCCGACGAACAGTTATTGTGCTGATGTTGCTTCCAGAGGCCGTTTGGAGTGAGTGTTGCAACCGAGGACAGAGGAATTTGACACACTATGTGCTTCAGCACGCGGCCGTCACGTTCTGTTATTTTGTGTGGACTACCACCTCGCAGCTGAGCCGTTGTTGCTCCTAGACATTTTCACACTTAATAAAAGCACTTACAGTTGATAGGTGCAGCTTGAGCAGGGCAGAAATTTTACGAACTGACTTGTTGGAAAGGTGGCATTCTATGATGATGCCACGTTGAAAGTCACTGAGCTCTTCAGTAAGGCCCATTCTACTGCTAATGTTTGTCTATGGAGATTGCATGGCTGCGTGCTCGATTTCATACACCTGTCAGCAACGGGTGTGGCTGAAATAGCCTAATCCACTCGTTTGAAGTGGTGTCCACACACAATATATACAAAAGTATAATTCATGACAAACAGGGTGCAGACTGGCCAGAATAAACACGACAGGAGTCTCCAAAATGAACAAATTAATTCTTTATTTCAAACTAAACAATGGAAATCCGTAACATAATTCTAAATCGAGTTAAAATACAATACATCCACATAAAACAAATCAACAGTACTGATCTTATTCTGTAATGAGCTGTGAGTGAAAGCACTGTCAGCTAAGAGCCTTTCAGAACTGGTAAGCAGTTGAAACGGAAGAAAGAAAAAAAAAGGTCAGAAATGGAGTAAAACAGGGAGGGACTATATGAACGTGATTTAAGCTACAGTGTACCAAATTCATGTCTGACAGTCTATCTATCTATCTATAGATATATATATCTATATCTATATAAATATAATATCTTTGATAACCCTTTTATAGCAGTAATGGACCATCACAACGTATGGCAGAGCAAAGACGATGTCAAAACACATTACTGAAATAGAGTTCTCTTTGTAGATTAATCTGTCCTCCCTCCCAAAATAAATAGCTCTTCAGTCGTTTGAGTATGTTTAACTCCATAATTACCATGTTTGCCAGAGAGGGAGGGCCTGCTGTTTAGGCCCGGGACACAGAGTCAAGGAGGAGTGCCGACTACTAATTAAACACTGTGGAAGGGATACTTACTAGTGTGTGTGTGTGTGTCCCATCTGTGCTGTACTGTGCAGTACACTCACCATAGGAACAAGCAACATCTGGCCTGCCTGCAGCACTCATAGAACCACAAAACCGACAACCACTAGAGAACCAGGCCTACAACCTTCTCAGACAGGACTCAACATGATCATTTTACCCTCGCATGAGCATCATGCGCTTCTCACTAAGACAATCTGTGTTTTCTATACAGCACAATGAGACAGACGTCCATTCTAAGTGAGTAGAGTTTGTTAAGACATACAGCAAGGACTGTAGATGTGAACTGCAGGACAAAAGGGTAAGTGGATTGGTTGACAACAGTTCTCATTTCCTAAATTTCTCTCAAAGCCCATTGGAGGAGAGGATCTAAGGTCCCTCCCTCGGACCTCCTCGTCAAATGAGCTTTGAAAGGAATTGAGGAAGGACGTAGGAAGCAAAGATTTCACAGCTAGTAACATTTTCAGACATAGCCAAGATGTTGTGTGGATTCACAGATCCAGGCTGGGAATTCAGTTGTTAAGACTAGAGCAGTGGTTTTCAAACCTCTCCTCGGGGGACCCAAACTTTTCTAAAATTTGTTGTAGCCCTTAACTTGCTCACCTGAATCACCTAGTCAAGGGCTTGATGATTAGATAACAAGAGCTCCGAGACAGGCTCTGGAATAGTTCAAATACATGGAAGGGAGTCCCCAAGGAGAGGTCCAGGATCCACTGGTAGAGGGGGGGGGGGAGAATTTACTTACTATGACTGTGATATGTGGTTGTCCCACCTAGCTATCTGAAGATAAATGCACTAAGTCACTCTGGATAAGAGTGTCTGCTAAATGACTAAAATGTAAACGTTAAAGAACATGAAAAATAAACACAACTCCACCACGCACAAACATAAAAATATAAATTTTCCCTGTTTTCTCAGAACTATAATAGTTTTCACTTTGTTCATGGCTAACACACATTTTGTCACCATTGACTCTCCATTAACATGTTGGCCATGCATGATCTTACCTCTGTGTACTACTAACATATTTCAGGATAAAATGTGCTACAAAAGATACATTTCATTGTGCCATATTTCAGTACACAAAAGGACTATACTGCATGCAATTGTCTAACATCACAAATCCATCTACAGTGCATTCAGAAAGTATTCAGACCCCTTGACATTTTTCCACATTTTGTTACGTTAACAGCCTTATTCTAAAACGGATTTAATAAATACAAATCCTCATCTACACACAACACCCCATAATGACATCACAATACCCCATAATGACATACTACCCCATAATGACATCACAATACCCCATAATGCAGTGCACTTCAGAATGACCAAGCAAAAACAGGTTTTTAGAATTGTTTGCAAATTAAACTTTATTCAAGACTCGAAATTGAGCTCAAACGCATCCGGTTTCCATTGATCATCCTTGAGATGTTTCTACAATTTGATTGGAATCCACCTGTGGTAAATTCAATTGATTGGACATGATTTGGAAAGGCACACACCGGTCTATATAAAGGTCCCACAGTTGACAGTGCATGTCAGAGCAAAAACCAAGCCATGAGGTCGAAAGAATTCTCCGTAGAGCTCCGAGACAGATCTGGGGGAAGGGTACCAAAACATTTCTGCAGCATTGAAGGTCCCCAATAACACAGTGGCCTCCATCATTCTTAAAATGGTGGAAGCGAGGAACCACCAAGACTCTTCCTAGAGCTGGGCGCCTGGCCAAACTGAGAAATCGGTGGAGTTGGTCCTTCGTCAGGGAGGTGACTAAGAACCGGATGGTCACTCTGACAGAGGTCTAGAGTTCCTCTGTGGAGATGGGAGAACCTTCCAGAAGGACAACCATCACTGCAGCACTCCACCAAATCAGGCCTTTATGGTAGTGGCCAGACAAAGCCAATCCTCAGTAAAAAGGCACATGACAGCCCCCTTGGAGTTTGTCAAAAAGGCACCTAAAGGACTCTCAGACCATGAGAAACAAGATTCTCCGGTCTGATGAAACCAAGATTGAACTCTTTGGCCTGAATGCCAAGTGTCATGTCTGGAGGAAACCTGGCGCCATCCCTACGGTGAAGCACGGTGGTGGCAGCATCATGCTGTGGGGATGTTTTTCATCAGCAGGGACTGGGAGACTAGTCAGGATCGAGAGAAATATGAACAGAGTGAAGTACAGAGAGATCCTTGATAAAAACCTGCTCCAGAGCAATCAGGACCTCAGACTGGGGTGAAGGTTCACCTTCCAACAGGACAACAACCCTAAGCACACAGCCAAGACCAAGCAGGAGTGTTTTCAGGACAAGTCTCTGAATCTCATTGAGTGGCCAGCCAGAGCCCGGACTTGAACCCGACCGAACATCTCTGGAGAGACCTGAAAATAGCGGTGCAGCCATGCTCCCCATCCAACCTGACAGAGCTTGAGAGGATCTGCAGTGAAGAATGGGAGAAACTCCCCAAATACAGGTGTGCCAAGCTTGTAGCGTCATACCCAAGAAGACCCGAGGCTGTAATCAGAAAAGGTGCTTCAACAAAGTACTGAGTAAAGGGTCTGAATACTTATGTAAATGCGATGTTTTGTATATTTAATAAATGTGCAAAAATTTCTAAAAACCTGTTTTTGCTTTGTCATTATGGGGTATTGTGATGTCATTATGGGGTATTGTGATGTCATTATGGGGTATTGTGTGTAGATTGATGAGGGGGGAAAAAACATTTAATAAATTTTATAATAAGGCTGTAACGTAACAAAATGTGGAAAAAGTCAAGGGGTCTGAATACTTTCCAAATGCACTGTATATTAGACCCCAGACAACAAGATACAAAACATTAAATGCTCACTCTTTAAAATAACAGAATGGGACTTTGGAAAACAAACAAATCTATATGGTTTCCTGTTATGTTCAAAATAACTACACCACACGGCAGTAATACAGTATATGGCTACTTTATTTACATGTACAAGTATCAATTGAATTGTGTGTTGGTGGTGACTGTTCTTTGAAAAGTTAAGGCAAGACTAAAGATACACATGCGGTGTATAAAAGTGTGCCCGCGTCAACCAATAAAGACGGTCCTGACTAACACTGGCATGCTCTGCTGGTCACATTGAAAGTACACAGTAAAAATGAAACAAATATTATGATTTCTCTACATAACCATGTTGACATTATGCCCAACCATTAACATACAAGAGATCATCTGTAACCCGATTGGCTGTAGGGTCAAATCTAAAATTATTTGACACACGCTTTGTAAAACAACAGGTGGTAGACTAACAGTGAAAATACTTACTTAAATCTACCCCCCCTGTTATTTATGAAGCATGTTACAATTAACATTTGATTAGCCTACACAATGTTCAAGTTAAAATTATCCATAAATACTAAATATTTCAGTGTAATTATACAAATATCTTGATGGTGTGGCAAGTGACAATTAGCGTTTTCAAACTTGTATAGCTTGAAAACTCTATTGCTGCATTGCAAAACATTTTGTGACTGTATCAACAGTGGACTAATGAAACAAAACGCCAAAATATCATTTTGGCGTGGAATTGACCTTCAAGTCAAACCTCTTGACAGAAACTTGATGAATTAAAAGGTTATCATGCCTGTAAAATGTCTATTCCCGACGCGCTTCATATTGTAAGCTCACTCTCAATATCATGTTAGCGGATGAGGCATCTCTATCATGTACAGTGTGTGTTCTCTATGCCCATTGGACAGATTGAAAAGCTGACCTATGACCCAGCATTAAGAAGACAGACAGAATATTTATAGATGCTGATCCACACATTATACCAGTCTGTCAGCTGGACAATGGCTTCACCGTGAGGCAGCAGGTCAGATCGCCTTTCAGTTTAGATACAAGGCAGCAGGTCAGATCGCCTTTCGGTTTAGATACAAGGCAGCAGGTCAGATCGCCTTTCGGTTTAGATACAAGGCAGCAGGTCAGATCGCCTTTCGGTTTAGATACAAGGCAGCAGGTCAGACCATATAAATATAATAACGTCGACTTGAAATGTCTGTTCTAGTAATTGTATTATTACCGCTCAGCCTTAACAGTCTTCTACCTATAGCTGACAAGCTGCTGGTTAAATGAACAGCTGACAGAAACAGATATATGAGAGAGAGAGAGAGAGAGAGAGAGAGAGAGAGAGAGAGAGAGAGAGAGAGAGAGAGAATATATATCCAGGTTTCACCGTAGTGCACAGGAGCAGTAACATCACCCGACACCATAAAAATGGAACAACATCTTTAAAACTAACATACTCTTGGTCCTTGAGATTACAGTATATTCAAAATGAAACTACCAAAAGGTGCACTACTTTGATCAGGGCCCATAGGACTCTACATTTGCTCAAAGGTAGTGCACTATATAGGGAATAGGGTGTTATTTGGGACGTAAGCACTAAGTCACGTGACTGGGCGGAAGGGAGGTACTGTACAAGAAAAACATTACTTCAAATGATTACACACTTTTTACACAGAACCACCCTACACACAAGTAGCGTACAGTATTTGGAGAAGGACAACAATCTCCCAGTTCACTTTCGCAATCAGACCCTTTCTCATTTCCATAAAGGGAACAAATGAGACCACCATGTGTTGACTGGTGGGGTTATTTCAAACATCTGGAGTCTAACATACAGTAGTACGGGGCTGGATGGACCAAGCCCCTCAACCACATCCCTGATCAGAAAGGTGCAACATTACAGAACGCTATACATGTAATGTATAGATCTGCCATGACGGTTTGTCATGTAGAACTGTGAATAATGTCAGCTCTACACATTACATTTCTAGCTGCAACTAGCTGAATTAAATATCTTAAAGCACCCACCCCTCCCCTCCCAGACAACCTAACTCAGCCGAGCCCCAACCTGTGGGCCTCCGTCCCGTCCCCTCCCCTCCTCCTCTCAGATTTTCTCGGGAACGTCCTCTCTCCTCCCCTCCCTCCTCTCGGGTCGTCCTCCCCTCCCTCCTCTCGGGTCGTCCTCTCCCCTCCCCTCCCCTCGTGTCGTCCT
>QNTS01002239.1:45598-55915 GCA_003317085.1 Hucho hucho
TGTCTGTCTGTCTGTCTGTCTGTCTGTCTGTCTGTCTGTCTGTCTGTCTGTCTGTCTGTCTGTCTGTCTGTCTGTCTGTCTGTCTGTCTGTCTGTCTGTCTGTCTGTCTGTCTGTCTGTCTGTCTGTCTGTCTGTCTGTCTGTCTGTCTGTCTGTCTGTCTGTCGCAGCGATGAGACAAGACTAACTACCAATTGGAAAAGACCATTGATGAATTAAGTCTGTTATTTCAGACAAAAATCAATATGTCCAAAGGGGAACAGGACAGGAGGTGATGTTACGCATTTGAACTTGAAGGGTTTGAGGTTGTCAGGACAATGAAAACTGCCCAGGACAGAACACGGTTCACTGGTGATTGTCTCTGTCTCTCTATTTCACTCACAGAGAGCAAGAGATGGTATATATGTATAAATATATATATGTATTATTATTTTGGTTTTTTTCAATGTACTTTACTCAAACCAGTGAATATCACTTATTATAAATCTTGGAATATCCAGGGCCTATACTCTTCACATTTTGGTTATAAAACAACAAATCCAGAATGTATTAAAAAGGGACAGGACATGATAATCCTACTGGAAACATGGTGTCGTGGAGACCTAGACACTCAGTGTCCCTCAGGCTATAGAGAAAGTTTACCAAGACTCAGGTGGAATCATAATTTGGCATAAGCAGGACTTAGCCCTATTATGTACAATAAAAACAGTCCTGGTCAAATACTGAACAAATATGGGAAGGAGTGCATCTCTGTCGAGCCTTAGGCCTGTACATGCTGAATGGTAGAAATCAGAGGGGACTCTTTAGGTCGGTTTACTTACTGCTCAGCTCTTGGGACAAGTGTTGTCGATTACGCCATCACTGACATCGACCCCCCTCCTCCATTAGTGCATTCACTGTCAGACCACAGACACCATTGTCAGATCACAGTCAGATCAACGTGTTTCTGAACAAATTAACCTGCTTGGGCTAGGGGGCAGTGTTTGGAGAGTCTGGCCGGGGTAGGCAGTCATCGTAAATAAGAATTTTGTTCTTAACTGACTTGCCTAGTTAAATAAAAGGTTACACAACCACAGTTGAGCTTCCTTTTCTTAAAGCTTCAGAATGTAACAGGCTGCTACCTGCTGTTTGTGATTGCCGGCCCACAACTTGGGTGTTGCTGCCTGTGTATGCTATTGGTTCGAGCATCCCATTGGGTCCTGTATTTGGCTTGTGTTTAAGTGACACTACGTGATTAAAATGTGGGTCCAAAGGGAAATAAAAGTATTAAATGGAGTATTTTTTGTTTGGGCTATGACATTGCAGTATAATTAAATGTGCAATGGACAGCATATAACATATCAGCCACCCCAATCCGCAGCAGGCAGCCTAGTGGTTAGAGCGTTGGACAAGTAACCGAAATTCTGCAAGATCGAATCCCCGAGCTGACAAGGTAAAAACTCTGATGTTCTGCCCCCTGAACAAGGCAGTTAGCCCACTGTTCCTAGGCCGTCATTGTCAATAAGAATTTGTTCTTAACTGACTTGCCTAGTTCAATAAAAAATAATCCCTCTCTTCATCAAAGCTGGGAGGAAGTGATGTAATAAATAAAGTGTTTGGCATGCGGTCTCGCCCCCTTCTGTGTACCAGAGTCGTAGTACACAGTGTCTTTTACCCGTGCCTGCCGACCACCTACCCTCACCGTAACGTTAACAGAACTCCGGGAATGCAGTGCTCGGTAGGCAGGGGGCGAAGGACACCTAGCTAACGGTGTCGCCCCCACCCCTTCTTCTGTGGGGTTAAATCGGCGGTTGGCATCCAACGTTACGGTGCATTGACACCACCTACTGTCAACCCCCGCCTCCCGCCTGTCAACCCCCGCCTCCCGCCTGTCAACCCCCGCCTCCCGCCTGTTTACCAGAGTCTTAACTTAAAAATGGACCAATAGAAGCATAAAAAAAAAGGGGTACTTTGCCTTTATTTATCCATGCAAGTCAATGAAGACCAAACTAAACTATTTACTATTCACAATGACTGCCTGGCAAGAAGCAATAAGCCTCCTATGGGGACAGTGGCTGGGATTAACACAGGGGCTGGGATTAACACAGGGGCTGGGATTAAAGGAACTCCCCGGATTGTAGTCCGCAATCACACCCTTCTCCCAATTTCAGGTGGAAACTCAATAAAAAAATGTCTGAAATATAATGAATGTCTTTACATTTCAGCTGATTCAAAAACATTGGTCTGCTATTAGTAGTTTTACGGTATGAATGTTGAGCTCAAAAGAGACAATTCTGTCTACACTACCCTTCTTAGAGGGTGGGCAACTGTCAGGCTCATGTCGTGCACTACCTCGAAAGGTAGCGTTGTTCGAGACGTGAGTTAACATTACAGTAATGTCTCTCGAGAACTGATAACCTCTCCAGAATCTGTCCAAATTCTCCTTAAATTCTCATCAATGAGAATAGACCCCAAGGCACAAACACACCACACACAATCTAAGGGAGATGAGAAGGACTGAAGTGGCTTTATGGCCATCTATTTTTGGGATGTTGATGATGTCCAAATCACAAAATAACAGAGGGAGGAAATGGGAAAAAAATCTAAGAGTCTAAATCGCAACGGAAAGGGCAAGATATAAAAAAACAAAAAACAAAGAGTCAGTGTGTACAGACAGACCTACTCTCTACGCTCCAGCCACGATCACAGTCTTTCACCCTCTAGTGAAACTAAAGCCTTTGCCCTGCCTGGTTGGCTCTCGCTGTCTGTGGCAGCTTTTGGGGTACTTGGAGAAAAAAAAAAAATCACTGGTCTTAACCTGACTGAGCTGGTAAAACCTTTAAAAAGACATGGAACCATTGCGAAAACCTCCCGCTTTGGACTGGAAGTGTCACTGTGTAATTCATACATGCATAATCTATGAGCAGAATAACGTCTTACCTCAACGAGCCACGAAATCCATAGTTCGAAAGCGACCGCTTTTCTGGAAGCTGTGCTGTGACATTTGGGTCAGCCCCCTAGCAATTAAAGTTCTAGCCAATGAGCTTCAGCCCCTCGCCATTTGAGTGACAGCTAGCAAGATGCATACACAGTAGAGAGAGAGAGAGACAGAGACACAGAGTGACACAGAGAGACAGAGAGAGCAATGACGTGGCGCACATGTGACGTAGTACATATTTTTCAGGGACCACTTTTGGCTCGTGAGCGCTACTTTCAGAACTACTGGCTAAAAAGTATAGAAAAGTAGCGGAGAATCTCTTTAAGACAGGGAGGTAGGCCTGGCTGCACACCAGAATCCCCAGCTTGACGCAGGCCTAAGCATAGCATAGCATAGCACATGTCTGTGTTATCTAACTTTAGAACTGGCTTGAGAAATCAATAACAAGAGGAAAAGCAAAGGACTTGGCTGAGGAGGGGGAGGAGAAACAGGAGGAGGAGAAACGGGAGGAGGGGAAGAGAAATGGGAGGAGAAACAGGAGGAGGAGAAACGGGAGAGGAAAATGAAGAAATACACAATGTGAGGAGAGAGGAGTATACGGTCACCTAAACCGTTATGGTCTAACTCCGACACCAATCACTAAGAGACAAAGCCAGGCTGCATCCAGACAGACAGAGTTGAAATAATGATGAAAATTATATCCACAGCTCTCTCTCTTCAGTCCATTACTATTCTCATTCCCAGCTCCTCATCCTCTCAGCCTTGGCAAACATACAGATGAACTCAATGACCATCCTAATACAACCGCAGTTGTAGTGACGTCACTGTTCAGTTCATTCTGATCAAGTCAGTAGCCTACACTTACATCCTCCTGCATCGGTCTTGATGCTAGAACCATTGCATAGTATTCCCTCCCAGCACCACAGGTGTCAGAGAGAGTGCTACAGCAGACTAGATGTGGCTCAAGGCCGGGGGACAATATCGCTGGCCTGAGTAAATTGTTTGTTTCAGAGCACGGAAGGGCAGGAAAACAGAAGGGCAGTGTGTAATAGCCGGACGACTTCCCTCCTTTGTTTACAAGGACGAAGTGTGTGTGTGTGTGTGTGTGTGTGTGTGTGTGTGTGTGTGTGCGCATGTCCTGAGACGAAACCTCCCTCCACACCAACCTCCTTCTCCATTTTTGTAACCTGATTGTGATCTCCCAGGGGTCTTGTCTGAGCGGAGGCTGATGAGGTGCTTATGGCAACTCAACTGAAACAAAAACAACACCATTTCAATTCCTGTGTTTGCTAGTCTACAGATAACAAAGCAATTAGTTGTAATTCCAATAACATTTTATTTTCTCCTCAGGGGGAGATGGATCATTAACACTGGCAGACGAGGAGAAAATTGCGTTAAGGAACTAATAAGTCACATTTTTATATAGCAGTAGCTGATCATCACCCAGTTCCTCCTCACACTCCACTGGCTTCCAGTCGAAGCTCACATTCACTCGCATTCACTACAAGACCGTGGTGTTTACCTACAGAGCAGCAAGAGGAACTGCCCCCTCCTTACCTTGAGGCTATGCTGAAGAGGGCAGCTCCCTCTCAGCCCAGCCAAAGCACTTCTCTGTTCTGGCAACCCAATGGTGGAACCAGGACAGCAGAGTCCCTGCCAGTCTTCTGAAAATAACTGAAAAACCCTACACCTCTTCAAAGAGTATCTTAAATAATCCCACAGCACCCCCCCCCCCCCCCCCCCAAATAAATATTGCAGCAGTAGCTTTGGCTAGTCTGTACAGTATTAGTGTTGTGTATCCAATTGAACGGCTCAGACACGAGGCCTATGTGTCAGGGACTCCAGACAACGGAGTATAAAAGGGAAAAGCCAGCCACAACGGAAACTGATGCCTTGCTCCCGGAAAAGCTAAACACCATCGCCTGCTTTGAGGAAAACAGCATGGAGCTGCCAACGCAGGCCCCGGCCACTCACAAGGACTGTGTGCTCTCGTTCTCCATGGCGGACGTGAGTAAGTCATTTAAGCGTGTTAACCCTCGCCTGCCCAGACGGCATCCCAAGCCGGGTCCTCAGAGCATGTGAAGATCACCTGGCTGGAGTGTTAACGAACATATTCAATCTCTCCATATCCCAGTCTGTTGTCCCCACTTGCATCAAGATGTGCTCTATTTTTCATGTCACTTAGAAAGTTAAGGTAACTGAACTAAATGACTATCGCCCAGTAGCACTCACTTCTGTCACCATGAAGTGCTTTGAGAGGCTAGTTAAGGATCATATCACCTCCACCTTACCCGCCATCCAAGACCCAATACAATTCACACACCGCTATCACCATTGCAATGTACACTGCCCTATCTCACCTGGACAAGATAAATACCTATGTAAGAATGCTGTTAAATCGACCTCGTCCTAATATAAAGTACCAGTCAGAAGTTTGAACACCTATTCATTCAAGGGTTTTTCTTCATTTTACTATTTTCTACATCGTAGAATAATATTGAAGATATCAAAACTATAAAATAACATGGCGGCAGGGAGGGAGAGAGGAAAGGAAGAGTGAGGGGCGAGAGAGAGGGAACCTGAGGGAAGGAAAGAGTGAGGGGCGAGAGAGAGGGAACCCGAGGGAAGGGAAGAGTGAGGGGCGAGAGAGAAGAGAGACAGGATCTCAGAGGACTGAGCATCTCAGCAGGCAGGCAGGTGGTCTACTACTGATCATCATCCATTGGATTGTAATAGGGGATTACAGTAAACACAATAGAACAAATAGAGAGGTGGGCCAATGTACTGACTGCCAAGGCAATATGAAGGACAGAGAGCGATGACATGTAGTCATTCAGTGCATTGTGCTGCAATAAGCAAGTACTCAAGAAACCGATATTACTCAAGACCTGGAAGCGCTACAGATGATCTTAAATGAACATAATGGTTTATTTGGAATGATTCCCTTCACAATAGCGTGCCAGTGTGATTGAGCGGTCATGTTGCATGATGGGTAATAATCTATGAACGCAGTTAAAAGAGATTCGGTATCGCCATTCTATCCACGTACATACTACTTCTAACGGATTCAACAATGTAGAATCTTTCTCCAGTCAATGGGCACCAAGCCCATGATTGATTCACCATGATGGACAATGAGCAAATGCAATGTCATGTCGTTCTGCCCCTGAACAAGGCAGTTTACCCACTGTTCCCTGGGCGCCGAACACGTGGATGTCGACCTTTTCTGTATATTTAGGACATAAAAATGATACAGACCTTCGACCTATGCACCTCTCCATCGTCGTCCTCTCCTCCGACCCCCAGTATCTTCCTGGTCTTCAGCCGGCTTACCAGATCTGACTGACTGTGTTTCTTCATCAGAGGAGGATGTGGTTTAGAGGCCATGGCACAATAACCTGCATCGAGAGAGAGACAGACAGAGAGAGAGACAGACAGAGAAACACTTTTAGCAATTACGGAGTGAATACCAAGCTCTTCGGTTGCATGGTCCTTCGATGCAGAACAATCCTGTGAAAAATCAACAAAGCCTCCTTCACTCGACTTCGGCGATGTCATTTACAAAATAGCCTCCAACACTCTACTCAACAAATTGGATGCAGTCTATCACAGTGCCATCCGTTTTGTCACCAAAGCCCCCTATACCACCCACCACTGCGACCTGTACGCTCTCGTTGGCTGGCCCTCGCTTCATACTCGTCGCCAAACCCACTGGCTCCAGGTCATCTATAAGTCTTTGGGTAAAGCCCCGCCTTATCTCAGCTCACTGGTCACCATAGCAGCACCCACCCGTAGCACGCGCTCCAGCAGGTATATCTCACTGGTCATCCCCAAAGCAAACACTTCCTTTGGCCGCCTTTCCTTCCAGTTCTCTGCTGCCAATGACTGGAACGAACTGCAAAAATCACTGAAGCTGGAGACTCAAATCTCCCTCACTAACTTTAAGCACCAGCTGTCAGAGCAGCTCACAGATCATTGCACCTGCACATAGCCCATCTGTAAATAGCCCATCCAACTACCTCATCCCCTACTGTATTTATTTATTTATTTATCTTGCTCCTTTGCACCCCAGTATCCC
The DNA here is from genome assembly GCA_003317085.1 of Hucho hucho. Classification (NCBI taxonomy): domain Eukaryota; kingdom Metazoa; phylum Chordata; class Actinopteri; order Salmoniformes; family Salmonidae; genus Hucho; species Hucho hucho. Next base: position 52,592 of record QNTS01002239.1, read on the forward strand.
TACTTGCACATTCATCTTCTGCACATCTACCAAACCAGTGTTTAAACGCTATATTGTAATTACTTCCTCACTATGGCCTATTTATTGCCTTAACTCATTTGCACACACTGTATATATACTTTTTTTTCTACTGTATGTTTGTTTATTCCATGTGTAACTCTGTGTTGTTGTATGTGTCAAACTGCTTTGCTTTATCTTGGCCAGGTCACAGTTGTAAATGAGAACTTGTTCTCAACTGGCCTACCTGGTTAAATAAAGGTGAAATAAATAAATAAAATACAAAAAATGACGCCACATAATCGTCACTATGTCGCATCGAGCATGGTGGCAAGGACCGCTACTTCGATGCAGACAAGAAACAGGCTTTATGTGTAATGTTACATACACAGCTGGACAAGATGGAAACGGACACAGTGACAGTGCCCACCGAGGAAGAGGCGCCACGGACAGACAGCTGAAACTTCACTGCTTGACATGTCTGATGAAATCCTGGTTGAGAATGAAATGACGGAACAAATTAACAACGAACACAGCAATTAATTGAAAGAAATAGGTTTTGATTATGTTTTACTGGTAATGGGGACACACGTAAATGCCAACAAAATAACTTTTTGGTCAGTGTGGTGTGGGTGTGTGTGTAACCTTTAACTACTCAAGTCAGTTAAGAACAAATTGTTATTTACAATGACGGCCTACCCCGGCCAAACCTGGACGACGCTGGGCCAATTGTGCGCCGCCCTATGGGACACTCCCAATCTAGGCCGGATGTGATACAGCCAGGATTCGAACCAGGGACTGTAGTGATGCCTCTTGCACTGAGCTACAGTGCCTTAGACCACTGTGGGTGGTAGTGTGTGTGGGTGTGTTTCAACTATTTAAACTGTACTAGAATGCTTAAAAAGGCCACTAAACTGTTTAAATATCGGTATCGTTTTTTTGGGGATAAGGAAAATATCGGATATCGGTATCGGCCAAAAATGTTATAGATCGGTGCATCCCTAATTTCAACCAATCGACTGGTCAAAAGAATAGGACGCCTCTCGGTTGACCAAGATTTTTTTTTAGTCAGGGCCAGCCCTACACACAGTGTGCAGGCAGGCTCAGGGGAGCTGTCTGTCGGTCTCCCTCTCTGGCGGCAGAAAGGTCTCTCTGTCTAGATCGATCAGGTTCCACTGACAACATGAGAAGTGCTGGGGACAGAGAGACTGACTGGGTCCAGGGGGGCAGAGAGACTGACTGGGCCCAGGGGGGGTCCTCAGGGCTGTGTCTGTGCGCACATGGGCTTGTGGTCAGACCACTCCACTTAGGCCAGCCTGCACACAATGATGTGGACTGTGTGTGTGTGTGTATATATATCCTGAAGCCTAGTCCTCACACCAGACAGGTTGACCTGCATCACTTGAAATGAATCGGCCTCAACTCCTTCCCATTGAGGGTCTTGACAGTATACTGCCCACAGCAACACACTTATCTTTCCCCCAATATCCATTGTCTGGGTAACAGTCTGTTTGTGCCAACATTCCACTCCTTGACATGCCAAACATGTTCAGCATATGACAAATTACAGAGTGGAATGTTGGCACAAAACAGGTCTTGAACAATCTCCACTCATTTATCACAGTGTCTTAATAATGCAGTAGGTCTCACTAGGAAGACACTCAACAGTAATCTATATACGTACAATAAATCAGCAGTCTGCCAGGCTGGCAGACTAATGTTGGATTTATACCTCAGACTCAATGAATTTCAAAGTCCCTTATATTTGATGTCATAGTTCTGAGCAGGTCTGGCCTTTAATCAGATGTATCCTGCTGAATCTGCGATTCCTTGACCTGCTGTCACACTGATATTTTCTCTAACTACTCTGAATGGCTAGTTCGGTCAAGAGGGGCACATTCCCGAAGGGTCGTCACAAGTCCACCCCCCCCCCCCAATTTGGCCAAATTATATCAATCCAGACTAAGACTTAGAGAACAGCTGGCCTCGTATTCATAAAGCTCAGAATAGGAGTGCTGATCTAGGATCAGGTCTTCTTTCGCCATGTTGTTATCTCGTGCATTATGAGATCAAAAACAACTGATCCCTAGAATAGCCTTCTTCGTCAGCAGCTGTATTAAAGTCACAGTTTGGCTGCCGTTCAGGGTATTTATAAGAGGTGATTAAAAAGGCTGGAACGGAGATAGAACAGAGGCCTGAGTTAATGGGTTAATGTGACAATAGGTTAAAAAAGGTGAGATTCACATCCTTCTTACACAAAACAGGACTAATATAACCCCTATGGATCAAACATAAATTCAATTGATCAATCCATATTTATTTTTATATATATATATAAAATAAAATCGGCTTCCATAATCTAGGTATCATCTGGATTATACCATTCCCATGGGAAAAAGGACCCATGAGCACCAACATGTGAAAGATAAGAGTCTATATTTTGGGGGGAAATGAAGGCAAAGATACACGTTTCAACCATTTCACAAACTAGAAATTAGGAATAAGCAAAGGCTTTGATATCTAGTTACACAGATGGAAAAGGAGTCTTAAAACTTGTTAGGGAGCAGTGCATGAGGTGACCGTTTTTGGAGAGCCTGGCGTGCCCAAAGTAAAATGCCTCCCATTCAGGCCCAGAAAATAGGATATGCATATATTTAGTACCATTGGATAGGAAACACTCTGAATTTTCCAAAACTGTTAACCATTTGTCTGTGAGTGAAACAGAACGGATATGGCAGGCAAAACCCCGAGGAATTTCTGTCCTGGAAAAAGTGATTTTGACACATTGCTCATTTGGGAACCCCTCCCTCATGAAAATGACCATATAAGGGCATATGAATGCAGTACACGTCGCTTCCTTATGATGTCAACAGCCTCGAGATGGTGTATTTCTTCCATTTTGGATGCTTTAGACCAGAGAAAAAGACCAAACAAGTGGGTCCCTCCTTGATGACAACAGTACCCAGGGCGCGCGCCCGAGAAGTCGCACAGTGTCTTATTTATCCTCGTTATTGATCAGTTTATATTCCGGTTGATTTATAATAGTAAATATACGTAAAAGTGTTCCTAAGGATACATTTAAAACTATGTTTGAATGTTCTTGGACAAGTTTATAGGTATAAGATGAACGAGTTCGCGCCACGTTTCAATGGACTAGTGGAGGCTGTCGTTTCTGACTATGACGCGCGAACCAAATGGAGATTTATGGATATAATACATTACTTTTTCTAACAAAAGAACCATGGATTGTCTTCGTTGGACACTTAGGATGACCTCAGCAGAAGTTCTTCAACAGGTAATTGATTTGTTTTCGCTGTGAAATGTGTT
>QNTS01002239.1:71999-91882 GCA_003317085.1 Hucho hucho
GGGGGGGGGGGGGGGGGGTGCTTTGCTGCAGGATGGACTGGTGCACTTCACAAAATAGATGGCATCACGAGGAAGGAAAATGATGTGGATATTTTGAAGCAACATCTCAAGACATCAGTCAGGAAGTTAAAGCTTGGTTGCAAATGGGTCTTCCAAATGGACAATGACCCCAAGCATACTTCCAAAGTTGTGGCAAAATGGCTTAAGGACCACAAAGTCAAGGTATTGGAGTGGCCATCACAAAGCCCTGACCTCAATCCTAAATAAAATGTGTGGGCAGAACTGAAAAAGTGTGCGAGCAAGGAGGCCTACAAACGTGACTCAGTTACACCAGCTCTGTCAGGAGGAATGGGAAAAAAAAATAATCCAACTTATTGTGGGAAGCTTGTGGAAGGCAATCCAAAACATTTGACCAAGGTTAAACAATTTAAAGGCAACGCTACCAAATACTAATTGAGTATATGTAAACTTCTGACCCAATGGGAATGTGATGAAAGAAATAAAAGCTGAAATAAATCACTCTACTATTGTTCTGACATTTCAGTTGTGATCCTGACTGACCTAAGACAGGGAATTTTTACTAGGATTAAATGTCAGGAATTGTGAAAAACTGAGTTGAAATGTATTTGGCTAAGGTGTATGTAAACTTCCGGCTTCAACTGTAGGTACACATGTCAGCTTTGACATTACGTGATCTACTTACGTTACATACACACACACACACACACACACCTACACGTGGAGGTGAGCTCAGTCCACTAACTTCTACACTGAAGGGTGCTTCCCAAATGGCACCCTGTTCCCTTCAAGATATAAGGAATAGGATTCCATTAAGGACGCAACCTTAATGGTGGAGTGTGAGGGGAAACAGCTATTTGTATCAGAAGCAGCGCGACGGTTCACTTCACCAATCATCACCACAGCTAGGGACTTCTGGCAGTGCCGCTCGGTGCCAAAACCCGATTAAAGTCCCTGTACTACGACTGACTGGGCGCTTCGTCACACTCAAAGCCTTGCAGTCTGGTTGGTGCCCACTATTTGTGGTGTAGCTTAGCATATTTAGGCCAGTAGCAGATTTGTTAGCCACTGGGTGTGGGCGTATTTAGCCTAGAAAACACATTCACTTTCATGGTTACAGAGTTAGCCTCAAAGCTAATGTTTTAAGCCAAAAACGATTACAGGAGCAACGTGGGTTCCTGGTACATTTTCCCAGCAGTAACGGCTGCTGTACGGACTGTAAATTGGCCCAGGCTGAGTGTCGACAATAAGCTACACGGTTTCAAGTTCTCTGATGGATTTACAGAAGGCATCCTAGGAGCCAGATTTAATTCTGGCTGGATTCACCAGGTTAAAAGAGGAGCTGACTGTGTTTGTATAGCAAACTTTGTTTCAGTAACGCTAGCCCCTGAGCCACAGCGTGTTAAAGCAGCACAGTTGTCTGGAGAAAACGCATCGAAGATAGCAAGGTGCAAGGCAGGAGGTACAGAACACTTGGGAACAGTTTCCTGGAAGTACACCATTGAAAGTACGTTTTCAGTCCATGACTAGGCTTAATTTTTGTCTGGGAAACCGGCCCCAAGAAAGAAAAGGAGGTAACTCCACTATCGCTCCAGTGCATTACATGTGTTAACAAGCAAGCTGCCTCAGTCCCACTCACCACCATCAACAGGCCCTCGTATGTCCGACAGCCAGTCTTTACTAGCCTGGCCCAAGATCAACAGCCATAGGACTTGGCTGTACATCACAAACAGATCTGGGACCAGGTTCATGTTCCATTACCACCTCCATCAACAGGCCCTCGTATGTCTGACAGCCAGTCTTTACTAGCCTGGTCCCAGATCAACAGCCATAGGACTTGGCTGTACATCACAAACAGATCTGGGACCAGGTTCATGTTCCATTACCACCAACAACAGGCCTTTTATGACTTCACTGGTGCTGGCTGGGTGAAGAGGGCAGTGAAGACGGTAGAAAACAAACCCCCCGGCGCTACGTTATGACAGCTCCTTATAAAAACAGAGGATTCCCTGGTTAGAGAGTCGCATGGTAGATCACAGCCACTGGTCACTACACAACACCGAGACAGGAACAATGTGCTCATGATGTGGCGGGAAGCCAGCTGTAAATCAACAGGACATTCCCAGTCTGGAATATCGACCATTCTGACATTAAAAAACATGTTTTCACTTTGTCATTATGGGGTATTGTGATGTCATTATGGGGTATTGTGATGTCATTATGGGGTATTGTGATGTCATTATGGGGTATTGTGTGTAGATGGGTAAGGGGGGAAAAAAATGACCAGTTTGAATTCGGGTTGTAACACAACAACATGTGGAATAAGTCCCGGGGTATGAATACTTTCTGAAGGCACTGTATATGTAGGCCTATACAAGGGAGGTAAAATGTTCCTTCAAGCATTCAGATTTGTGCTGGCTCTCTGTGTTTATCATTCGCACACGCACCATAGCAACCCGCACACATTGTGTGTTGCTCTTCCCAAAATAATCAGTCACACGTCAGGAGGCGTTAAATGAGTAGCACCAGAGAGGGAGAGGCGACGCGAGAGGGTTTACTCCGCCCAAAATCTGTCCACGAAAATAATGAACCGAATTTGGTCAACAACACATTGAATTGCTAATTTGCTACATGGGAGGTTAATTTTGATTGATCTAATATACATTTTGTAATGGTTAGGTTGTTACAAATGCACTGATATTGGCTAGAATGGTCCAACCCGATCTCAACTCCTCCCGCCTGCCTTCCATCTTTGAGGACATCTATTTCCATTGTCAGAGCGGTCACTCGACTATCTTGTCAATATAATAGAGAATATTTGGTAGCACACTGACTCACTACTGCATATGACTTCCTGTTACATGGCTGTGTTATGGGTGATGATTGGCAGAGGGAGGATTAAAAGAGAGTGACTGTGATGTGTTTAAGCCATGTGTGTTGGCAGAGGAAGAACACTGGTTTCCTTCTGCCTGTCCTCTGAACACAATTTCAGGGTCTGTCACTTGGGCTTAGGGAGAGTGACCGGACTGGTGAGGGAGAGCAGGAAGCTCAGCCTGAGCCCAACAATCCCAGCTGGGTCTCTTCGCCTCCCACCTTCAAATCAAAATGATAATATTTGTTACATGTGCCGAATACAACAGGTGTAGACCTTAGCGTGAAATGCTTACTTACAAGCCCTTAACCAACAATGCAGTTCAGGAAATAGTTAAGAAATTATTAATCTAAATAAACTAAAGTGAAAAAGAAATTACTAAAAAGTAACGAAAAAAAACGAGGTATTGGTACCGGTACAGAGTCAATGTGTGGGGGTACAGGTTAGTCGAGGTAATTTGTACATGTCGGTAGGGGTAAAATGACTATGCAAATATAATAAACAGAGAGTAGCAGCAGTGTAAAAACAATAGTCCGGGTGGCCATTTGATTAATCGTTCAGAAGTCTTATGGCTTGGGGGTAGAAGCTGTTAAGGAGCCTTTTGGATCTAGTCTTGGCGCTCCGGTACCACTTGCTGTGCGGTAGCAGAGAGAACATTATGACTGGGGTCTTAGATATTTTCCGGGCCTTCCTTTGACACAACCTGTTATAGAAGTTCTGGATGGCATCAGGACCACTTCCCGTTTGAGTTTTTTTGCTCGTAAGCAGGAATCAGGAGGATAGAGTTCTGGTCAAATTTGCCAAAGGGAGGGCCTTGTATGTGTTTCTCTGTGTGGAGTAAACAGCCCTCTTTAGGACCTGGTCCAGAGTAAGCAGAACGTTCCAGAGATGCCAACTCTTTGAAGTAGAAAACATCATCCAAATGGAGGTTAGTGATCTATATTCTGATGTCCAGAGGTTGTTTTCGGTCATAGGAAAATGATGCCGGAGATAATGTACAAAAAAAAAAAAAGTTAAGATCAACAACACTAACAATTGGTTAGGAGCCTGTTAGGAGCCAGCCCCTGGGTGGGGGGCTGGTCTGTACAGAAGACTCTGGTATGGGACTCAGTCAGTCGTAAAAGACCATGGTCTGTCTATCAGTCTGCTGGGTGTCCACATTTTAAATACTTTATTTGAAAAAAATACAAATAAAATAAAATTCATACATTTAAAAAAAAAGGGCTCTGCGAAACTGCACTATGCCACTGCGCGCACGCACGCACGCACACACACACACACACACACACACACACACACCTGTGCGTGAATCATCACACTGCAGGAATAACACAGTAAAAGCCCACAGCAGACAGGTTACTGCATCCCAAACGGCACTAGTCTAAAGTAGTGCACTATATAGGACACAGCGTGCCATTTGGGACACAGACATATTTGAGCAGAGCCTAACAAAACATTGACTTTGTTAGTCACTCTGACTCATTAAAAACCGCAAACATTTCTGTCCACCCTATTGTAAAATGTGTAGAATTGTAGGAAATTAGCTGTGAAAAACTGCTAATCTTTCTTTCCGCCCCATGTCAAAATGAGTAGAATTGCATGAAATTAGTTATAAAGTTGCTAAATCTTCTCTCTGCCGTAGAATTACAGCAAACTTGCTTTAAAACTGCCACATTTTCTCTACACTCAATGGCAGTGTGTACAATTGCAGCAAAGTAACTCGAAAAACAAAACAAAGAGTCTACACAAAACCAACACACATTAGACAAGACTGCTTAGGGAATTACAGCACGGCAAGAGTCTACCAAAATGACGTAAATTCAATAGACAAAAACTGTTGACAAATTTAATGATGGTTCTAAATGGGTCAGACCATGGTGTTGAATTCATCAGGGTTGTAGGTTCAATTCCTCTACACACTGTATAGTAGGTCACAATGCTGACAGTTCTGTAAGTGGCTTTGGATAAGTGTCCGCTATGCTACCATAAATGGTGACAAAAGAGGGTACCATACACCTCGGGTGCTTCTTGAGAGTCAAGAGAGATCGATTGCTCTGTATAACTAAATACAGGAATGAAATATCCGAGCCCTGCCAAAGCCCTTTCCTCACACAGTTCCAATCTAGAACACAATGTCCAACAGATGTCCAAACTTTTGACTGGTACTGTACACACCTACTCATTCAAGGGTTTTTCTTTATTTTTACTATTTGCTACAATGTAGAACAACAGTGAAGATATCACAATTATGAAATAACACATAGGAGGGGTGGTATACAGAATATGGTATTTTACCAAATAGGACCAACACCATATTATGGCAAGAACAGCTCAAATAAGAAAAGAGAAACGACAGTCCATCATTACTTTAAGACATGAAGATCAGTCAACACAGAACATTAAGAACTTTGAAAGTTTATTCAAATTGCAGTCGCAAAAACCATCAAGCGCTATGATGAAACTGGCTCTCATGAGAACCGCCACAGGAAAGGAAGACTCAGTTACCTCTACTGCAGAGGATAAGTTCATTAGAGAGTTACCAGCCTCAGAAATTGCAGCCCAAATAAATGCTTCACATTGTTACTTGAACTGACACATCTCAACATCAACTGTTCAGAGGAGTCTGCGTGAATCAGGCCTTCGTGGTCAAATTGCTGCAAAGAAACTGCTACTAAAGGACACCAATAAGAAGAGACTTGCTTTGGCCAAGAAACATGAGCAGTGGACATTAGACCGGTGGAAATCTGTCCTTTGGTCTGACGAGTCCAAATTTGAGATTTTTTGGTTCCAACTGCCATGTCTTTGTGAGATGCTGAGTAGGTGAACGGATGATCTCCGCACGGTCTGATTTGCTTAGAATTCAAGGCACAATTAACCAGCATGGCTACGCCATCCCATCTGGTTTGCGCTTAGTGGGACTATCATTTGTTTTTCAACAGGACAATGACCCAACACACCTCCAGGCTGTGTAAGGGCTATTTGACCGAGAGTGAAGGTGCTGCATCAGATGACCCGACCTCCACAATCACCCGACCTCAACCCAATGAAGAGGATTTGGGATGAGTTGGACCGCAGAGTGAAGGAAAAGCAGCCAACAAGTGCTCAGCATATGTGGGAACTCCTTCAAGACAGTTGGAAAAGCATTCCAAGTGAAGCTGGTTGAGAGAACGCCAAGAGTGTGCAAAGCTGTCATCAAGGCAAAGGGTGGCTATTTGAAGAATCTTAAATAAAATATATTTTGATTTGTTTAACACTTTTTTGGTTACTACGTGATTCCATGTGTGTTATTTCATAGTTTTGATGTCGTCACTATTATTCTCCAATGTAGAAAATAGTAAAAATAAAGAAAAACCCTTGAAAGAGTAGGTGTCCAAACTATTGACTGGTACTGTACATGGTCCTTCAGCACACCGATCTCCACTCCACATTTGAGTACCTGATATTTAAATAACATACTCCTACACAGAAAAAAGTTAAAATACACAGCCCAAAACAATAACAGAATATTTGAATGGTTATTTGTAAACCCCAAATAGTCTACCAAATTGTATTTGAGAGTTTTTTTTCCAGGTCTGACACACACACTAAGGACTCGTCTGTCCCGCTCCAGCTGTGCGTATCATTCAACTCCCAATAGAATTCCCATTGCCAAATTGGATCAGACAAGGAAAACCAATGACCTAAACGACAACATCCGATAACAGAGTACGCCAAACACACATACGTGCCATTGCACAGCAACCATATGAAGAGGGAAGAAAATGCTTTCAAATACAGTGTCCCTAATGGTCTCCCTAATGTAGAAGTCCTAGGTTACTGTGGAAATGGCAGATGTCAACTCGTTGCCCGGGTAACCATTGAATGACCTGAGAGAAGGCAGAAAGAGGATAAACATCCAAGGTGCTCAAATCTTATCTGTAAATACATTGCTGGGTGCTAAAACACAGGAGTAATGTGCAAGGCTAAAAACACATCCATTTGAACAGCAGCCATCTGTAAAAGAAAAATAGCCTTTCCACTACACTCGGTCCCCGGTCGTGTCCCCGGTGTAATAGAAGAACCAGGTTGGTGTGGAAATGTCAGCTGTTGCCCGAGTTAACCGTTGAATAACAGACACTAACGAATTGATCTAATGAAACTCTTTTATAAATGAGGAATTCCTACTCCTTTTGTCATCTTTTTATATTTCTTTCAACGGGTAAGAAAAAGAGAAGGATTGACTTGAAAAGGTAGGAGTAGAGTGAATCAAAGCCAGTGGATGGGATTCCAACCCACGCAGACTCTGGTATAAAGTGTGGTTCGAACCGTTACATGCTGACCACACAGCTTGCGTTATGTGCGCGATCGTTGCAAAATAAAAATGTACACATACAGTAGAAGTCGGAAGTTTACATACAACTTAGCCAAATACATTTGAACTCAGTTTCACAATTCCTGACATTTAATCCTAGTAAGAATTCCCTGTTTTAGGTCAGTTAGGATCACCACCTCATTTTAAGAATGTGAAATGTCAGAATAATAGGAGAGAATGATTTATTTCAGCTTTTATTTCTTTCATCACATTTCCAGTGGTTCAGAAGTTTACATATAGTCAATTAGTACTTGGTAGCATTGCCTTTAAATTGTTTAACTTGGGTCAAACGTTTTGGGTAGCCTTCCACAAGCTTCCCACAACAAGTTGGGTGAATTTTGGCCCATTCCTCATGACAGAGCTGGTTTGTAGGCCTCCTTGCTCGCACACACTTTTTCAGTTCTGCCCACAAAATTTCTATAGGATTGAGGTCAGGGCTTTGTAATGGCCACTCCAATACCTTGACTTTGTTGTCCTTAAGCCATTTTGCCACACACAGTATGCTTGGGGTCATTGTCCATTTGGAAGACCCATTTGCAACCAAGCTTTAAGACATCAGTCAGGAAGTTGAGATGTTGCTTCAATATATCCACATCATTTTCCTTCCTCATGATGCCATCTATTTTGTGAAATGCACCAGTCCCTGCTGCAGCAAAGCACCCCCACAACATGATGCTGCCACCCCCGTGCTTCACGGTTGTGATGGTCTTCTTTGGCTTGCAAGCCTCCCCCTTTTTCCTCCTAACATAACAATGGTGATTATGGCCAAACAGTTCTATTTTTGTTTCATCAGACCAGAGGACATTTCTCCAAAAAGTACAATGTTTGTCCGCATGTGCAGTTGCAAACCGTAGTCTGGCTTTTTTATGGCGGTTTTGGAGCAGTGGCTTCTTCCTTGCTGAGAGGCCTTTCAGGTTATGTCGATATAGGACTCATTTTACTGTGGATATAGATACTTTTGTACCTGTTTCCTCTTGGCTGATTTCACCATGATGTCAAGCAAAGAGGCACTGAGTTTGAAGGTAGGCCTTGAAATACATCCACAGGTACATCTCCAATTGACTAAATGTATGTCAATCAGAAGCTTCTAAAGCCATGACATCGTTTTCTGGAATTTTCCAAGGTGTTTCAAGGCACAGTCAACTTAGTGTATGTAAACTTCTGACCCAGTGGAATTGTGATAGTGAATTATAAGTGAAATAATCTGTAAACAATTGTTGGAAAAATTACTTGTGTCATGCACGAAGTAGATGTCCGAACTGACTTGCCAAATCTATAGTTCGTTAACAAGAAATTTGTGGAGTGGTTGAAAAATGAGTTAATGACTCCAACCTAAGTGTATGTACATTTCCGACTTCAACGGTACGTTTTTCAATCATTTTCATCCAAACTGCTTGCGCGCATCTGCGTGGCCCGCCGCTAAAATAGAACTTGGTTATATTTTAATGCTTAACGCGCTGCAAGTCCCGCCTCTCCCATCTCATCATTGGTTTTTAGGGAGCATATACCCACGTGGGTGATCAAAAGATGAGCTGAGGGCCACACATTTCAGTCCAGTTGGTAGTGGTAATGCACCTTAAAGTTGGTTGCCAACCGCCATATAAAGTCCACAGAAGAAGAAGAATCTTGGGAGGAGAGATTACTAGAAACTAACTAGGTTTACCATTTTATCTGTGGATTAATTGTCGGAGTAGTGGACCAAAGTTTATATCCCAGGACAAATTAGCTAGCAACAGCAGGCTAGCTAGCTAAATTGCCATGAATGTTTCATGCGCTTCGACCGGTCTCCAAATTAATATAGTTTGTTCAAAGTTCGTTTTGATATTTCAACTTGTGTGTCCTGACCACGTCTGGTGTGGATTGACAAAATCAACATGCGTGCGATGGCGCATGTGTGTGCCCGGTCTAGTCAGCATGTTAGATCACCACCTCTGGTATAACGTGTACAGAGGGTTGTGATTCTAACCATTAGACCACCACCTCTGGTATAACGTGTACAGAGGGTTGTGATTCTAACCATTAGACCACCACCTCTGGTATAACGTGTACAGAGGGTTGTGATTCTAACTGTTAGACCACTTGAGAGATTGTGTAATAATGACATAAGAGAAAGCAGAGGAAAGCCAGTACAGGGCCAAACATACTTAAATGCACATCCCCTTTATACAATGCAGGTAGGACCATACTGTACAAACATATACAGGCCTAGATAACCCATAGCACATGTTGGATAAGGGTAACCCTAGCCTAGATAACCCATAGCACGTGTTGGATAAAAGAGAACATTTAGTCCCACTTGGTAACCTTACACCAGTAGACTAAAATGTGTACACACACACACAAATAAAGACAACATCACTGATCTACACAGTACTCCACGTGAGCTTCCCCACATCAAGTAAATAAAAAGGGCACTGATTCACACACCATCCGGTCTGCAACGTGTGTGTAAATACACCCCATCAATCCCAGCTAGCTACGGTGACATGCAACACATATGTCAACAGCAAGTCTGAAGAGAGAGTGACATTTCACATCCACGGCCACTTTGACAGGACTGAGGATCACGGCGGAGAAGCTCCCTCCGTTCCATGTGTTTCAACCCAAACAGAAGTTCTAGTCTTCCATGAGAACGAGCGTAATTGCAGCAGCCACAGTCTCAGACAGGATGCTGGCAGCGGGCGCCTGAGGGGGAAGAGTGTACCAAGTCATCCGCCACGGCATGCCGTGGCAGCTTGCTGACAGCTCACAGAGCTTCTGTTCCTACTAATACGCCTTAACGTGTGAACAGCCAAGGCATCTTGTCGCCTGACTGCCGTGGATGGATGATCTTTTAAAATAGTGTGACGCGTGCCGCTGTGGAAAACTCAATCAAGCGTGTCACAAACCCTGATCTGAAGTGGTTTTTTTTTTTTTCGAATGCTTTTGAGCCTGGAGTTTTCATTGGAATAAGCAAGGGCACACTAAGTGAGCCTTAGGGCTTTGTAGAATAGACTTCCTACGGTTAGAACCTGAAACCTATATCAGTGCTCATCATATTCTTAACACAGTCCAGGTTTAGAAATCAACAGAAAAATACCAAAGGATATTTTCCTTAAGCTCTTCAAACCATCTTTAGGTCAAGTTATTTTTAAGAAAATCAGAGAAACTAAGGTGGGAGCGAAGACTGAGCCCTGAGGTGCACACCGCCCCCCTCATCTACCCCCACACTTCCTCTCAGTCTCATCCAATCCCTGCTTGCTGTGCGGAGGCTCTACTTGGTTGCTAGGCAGTCCGGCTGGATCACGGACAGGGTTTTTTTGATTGAGCACGCTCAGTCTGCGTCACAGAGTCAGGTCTTCATCAACAGGATTAATTAGCTGAAGGTCAGACGCACAGAATCAAGACACGTTTCGATCCACAGAGAATCTGGGTCTATCATGTCTGTCACGTATCGAGTCCTGGGTTGGTCCATCACCGCGACCATTATTTTAGATAGGTCTAACCAACTACTACAGGTTTAGGGGAGCTTCTACACTAACACAATGCTTAAAAAAAAAAATATCAACAAGATCTGTTGTTACATGTTATACGCAGAACAGGTGGTGTTGATTGAATACGTATTTTATTATTTAATTGATCCTCTCTTTTAATGAGTTTTCACAAGGGACCAATAAAATGATTAAATCAACAAATCTATAAAACTTGCCTGCAGAACACAAGCCATAAATGCTCATATTTTTGAAACCTGTAATTGCCAATCCTGCTGATGTAAAAAGCTTCATCATCCGAGATCTATTGAATGCATTATGCAGCCAGTATATAAAAGCAAAACACACACACACACACACACACAAACACACACACACACACACACACACACAATTTCCTAATGCGCTGTTCCACTAACCCAGAAACCAAATAAGGCGAGAAACAGATGTGTCAAACTGCATTAATGAACAATAAAAACTGTGTTTTCAGTTGGTTAAGTCGGCTATTCAGAGTTAAATACTCGGAGAGAAAGGGATTTCCACTGATTGTTGACAGCACCACAGTCCTGTTAATTAAAGTTGTCCAATACAAAACTACATCATTTTACCCCCGAAGCGCACAGCTTTTGAAACATTTCGCTATCGCTGTTTCCTAATGAACAAGACCCAGGTTTAGCATTTTACTCAGTTAACTTTCCTTTACTGCAATACCTACACTATTGTTTTCTTCTAACAAATCTGTCATTGCTGTTTTCATTGTTGTCCACGGCCCTCATTAGTTGTTCAAGTCATTATTGAACTAGGGCTGGTGATACGGGCTAAATATATGTTGTTTCACGGTACGGTGGTATTTAACAGTATTTTACATTGATGAGTGTTAAAATTTGACAACTTTAGTCTAGGTTTTAGGTCAGTCATTTTAGTCACAGTCATTTGACTCCGTTCATGTAAAAGACCCAATGGATATTTGTTCAAAATGCGAGAACCATGAAAATAAATATTGCTAATATGTAATGTAAAGCCCGCAAAAACTTTAAAAAAATAAAAAAAAAAATAAAATGTACAAAAAAGTACCCTACCACTGTCAGATTGTGAAACATGAGATTCAAACAAAAATTACGTGGCCAAATAATTACATTTGCTTGGACCAGAATTACATGCTCTCCCTACTATTCACTGTTTCTGCAGTGAGGATTCACCATCTTCAGAGAATGATTTTGTAACTTTCCTGCAGATAATCGTTGAGCGAGCCAAATTAATGGCTGGCTCCCCCCCCCCGATGTGATACGGTTCCCGGTGTTCACAAAAAAATATCAGTTCAAAGAGTTGTTCGTTCGTGAACAAAGTCAAATCAAAAACTTTAAATTGGTAACGTACAGAGCGTAGCAGATGTTATAGCCGTTGTAGCGAAATTGTGTTAAGCCTGTCGCATGCTTCCCAGTCGAAACAGTTTCTGACAAAATGTTGTGACGTTTTAGTGTTCGGCAGGGTTGTTTTTTTTCAGCTGTTTGTGCACACAAAGTGTTCTCGAGGCAAGTCGTAGTTCGGTAGCCGACAAGCCCAGACGAAGAGGCGTAGATTGTCAACACTAGGGGTGGGAACTATGGACACGGTTCTTCAACTAAGTGTTTGCTGTCATTCAACGAGAGAGAGCGACCAGAGAGTGAAGCAGCAGCAGCAGAGAGGCCCTACTGTCTGCAGTACACTACTAGTTTTCATGCACATTTTTTCACTTGAGGAGTACTGCACCAACCCTTTAAGAACAAATCAGTTAAGAACAAATTTGTATTTACAAAGATGGCCTTACATCTTCAAATTGCACTAAGACCTTGGGCAAAAACATCAAAACGGATTTCTTGATTCATCTTCGATTATTTTCAAAGAATGTTGAGGAAGTGTCTCTTGTTGCTACGGTGGCTCAAGGAGGGACAAATAGTCATATTTTTTTTTTTTCAAGTGAACGTCTTTAGGGAGTATGCAAGCACAGATGTTCGCGTCACATAGCCAAGTTCTGCTAGGAGCAAACCGATCCCATGTATGTGAACACATCTAGTTCCTTAGCTCTGCGGTAAAACAATACAAAATAATTGTAAACAAAAAAAACTAGACGCAAGAGTGTCAGGACGAATCCAGTTAACATCCCAAATAACATCACATCAGTAATACAAATGCAATCTTTGCATACACCCACACAAACCAACAGATATACTAAGAATGATATGTACAGCAGTAGATGTACTACAATGAGTTAAGTCAAGAATCCAGTCTCTCCGAAAGGCTTTGATACTATAAATTGGTTATGTCTTTGTTTTGTACAAAGCCCCTCGTCACCACAAACGACTTCAACGATGGCAGTCTCAGACTAAAGTATGTAGCGAATGACAGAGTAATGGAAGAACGTGTTGTCAGGCTAACCTTTTACACTTGATTGAGATCCGTTCATCATCATCATCATCCACTGACACACACACACACACACACACACACAGGAGAGTGTTTAGCTTTTTGTGCCCCGATGGCATTTGTGTTGCTCACTGAAACCTGATTAGCGAGCTGCAGGGCTCTTACAGATACACAATAATGGGTCGTTCCACCTCAAGAAAGAGGATTTAACACCCGCCACCTCAGATTGTTCTGAAATCGTTGCTGTAGTTAGAAAACAGATCAGAGTAGCATTCCTGCAACATAATTTGGTTTGAGAAATTAAGCTAATTGATTACACCCAAATTTGCAAATTTAAAAATTCATATAATATTCAAAAAATACAGTACATGAAATCAGGTTTGGACCCAAAACAATTCTATCAATGAGTTAGACATGAAGATTACAATGAAATGGTCAAAAGCCAACCACAGACCCAGCACACCAATCCCAACAATGAGTATCAGTTCTCTATGTTTGACAAGTAGTGTGGAGCTGCGGCTTAGAGTATTGTTTCTTCATCCTATGTAATGCATTCTCAGTAAAATGTTGTGATTTTTTTTTTCTCCAGTTCAAAGAAAATTTCTAATTGAAGTTGTCTATGTCCCATCCTACAACCTGATATTACCAGGTTCGGTTCACTACATGGTGCTGTTCCTGGTATTAGGTGGTAAAAAATAAAAAGTTAAATGGACAGTTAACCAATCATTTTGTAATGTGGGTGTTCCTTACTCGTCTATGGACAAGGTATGACAGCAACCCATGCTTTAGTTTGGTTTACCTGGCCACTGTTTCAAATTCTAACTTTTTTTGCATTTGTGGCACAAATCCAATGCATGTCAAAATGGTACCAATATTACAGTGGCGGTCAGAGCCGTTTAAGATTTCTATTTTATTTCACCTATATTTAACCAGGTAGGCAAGTTGAGAACAAGTTCTCATTTACAACTGCGACCTGGCCAAGATAAAGCAAAGCAGTGCGACAAAAACAACAGAGTTATGGATAAACAAGCGTACAGTAAATAACAGTAGAAAAATCTATGTACAGTTTGTGTAGTAAGGTTAGGGAGGTAAAGCAATAAATAGGCCTCAAAATAATTACAATTTAGCATTAACACTGGAGTGATAATGTGCAAGTATAGATACTGGGATGCAAAAGTGCAAAAAAATAAATAACATGGGTATGAGGGTGTGCTATTTACAGATTAGCGGTGTACAGGTACAGTGATCGGTAAGCTGCACTGACAACTGATGCTTAAAGTTAGTAAGGGAGATAAGTCTCCAGCTTCAGTAATTTTTTATTCGTTCCAGTCATTGGCAGCAGAGAACTGGAAGGAAAGGCAGCCAAAGGCGGAATTGGCTTTGGGGGTGACCAGTGAAATATACCTGCTGGAGCGCGTGCTACGGGTGGGTGTTGCTACGGTGACCAGTGAGCTCAGATAAGGCAGGGCTTTACCTAGCAAAGACTTATAGATGACCTAGAGCCAGTGGGTTTGGCGACAAATATGTAGCGAGGGCCAGCCAACGAGAGCATACAGGTCGCAGTGGTGGGTCGTACAGTGAGGGGAAAAAAGTATTTGATCCCCTGCTGATTTTGTACATTTGCCCACTGACAAAGAAATGATCAGTCTATAATTTGAAATGGTAGGTTTATTTGAACAGTGAGAGACAGAACAACAACAAAAAAATGATGCGGTGAAGTTGTCCTGTCCCCTTAGTAGAAAAACACCCCCAAAGCATAATGTTTCCACCTCCATGTTTGATGGTGGGGATGGTGTTCTTGGGGTCATAGGCAGCATTCCTCCTCCTCCAAACACGGCGAGTTGAGGTGATGCCAAAGAGCTCCATTTTGGTCTCATCTGACCACAACACTTTTACCCAGTTGTCCTCTGAATCATTCAGATGTTCATTGGCAAACTTCAGACGGGCATGTATGTACTTTCTTGAGCAGGGGGACCTTGCGGGCGCTGCAGGATTTCAGTCCTTCACGGCGTAGTGTGTTACCAATTGTTTTCTTGGTGACTATGGTCCCAGCTGCCTTGAGATCATTGACAAGATCCTCCCGTGTAGTTCTGGGCTGATTCCTCACCGTTCTCATGATCATTGCAACTCCACGAGGTGAGATCTTGCATGGAGCCCCAGGCCGAGGGAGATTGACAGTTCTTTTGTGTTTCTTCCATTTGCGAATAATCGCACCAACTGTTGCCACCTTCTCACCAAGCTGCTTGGCGATGGTCTTGTAGCCCATTCCAGCCTTGTGTAGGTCTACAATCTTGTCCCTGATATCCTTGGAGAGCTCTTTGGTCTTGGCCATGGTGGAGAGTTTGGAATCTGATTGATTGATTGCTTCTGTAGACAGGTGTCTTTTTTACAGGTAACAAACTGAGATTAGGAGCACTCCCTTTAAGAGTGTGCTCCTAATCTCAGCTCGTTACCTGTATAAAAGACAATTGGGAGTCAGAAATCTTTCTGATTGAGAGGGGGTCAAGTACTTATTTCCCTCATTAAAATGCAAATCAATTTATAACATTTTTCACATGCGTTTTTCTGGATTTTTTTGTTGTTATTCTGTCTCTCACTGTTCAAATAAACCTACCATTAAAATTATAGACTGATCATTTCTTTGTCAGTGGGCAAACGTACAAAATCAGCAGGGGATCAAATACTTTTTTCCCTCACTGTATATGGGGCTTTGGTGACAAAACGGATGGCACTGTGATAGACTACATCCAATTTGCTGAGTAGAGTGTTGGGGGCTATTTTGTAAATTACATTGCCGAAGTCAAGGATCGGTAGGATAGTTAGTTTTACGAGGGTATGGTTGACAGCATGAGAGAAGGAGGCTTTGTTGCGAAATAGGAAGTCGATTCTAGATTTCATTTTGGAATGGAGATGCTTAATGTGAGTCTGGAAGGAGAGTTTACAGTCTAGCCAGACACCTAGGTATTTGTAGTTGTCCACATATTCTAAGTCAGAACCGTCCAGAGTAGTGATGCTAGGCGGGCGGGCTATATCTGTTCTACATTTATTGAATGGGGCATGCTTGGTGGTGAGGAAGTTGCTTTTAAAGAACGACCAGGCATCCTCGACTCACGGAATGAGGTCAATATCCTGCCAGGATACCCGGGCCAGGTTGATTAGAAAGGCCTGCTCGCAGAAGTGTTTTACGGAGCGTTTGACAGTGATGAGGGGTGGTCGTTTGACCGCGGGCCCATAGCGGTGGTCGCTGAGATCCTGATTGAAAACGGCAGAGGTGTATTTGGAGGGCAAGTTGGTCAGGATAATATCTATGAGGGTGCCCATGTTTACAGATTTAGGATTGTACCTGGTGGGTTCCTTGATGATTTGTGTGAGATTGAGGGCATCTAGCTTAGATTGTAGGACTACCGGGGTGTTAACTTCTTAGGGAGCGGCTCCCGAGGTGACGGTTTTGGAGTCTGGCGTGCCCAAAGTAAAATGCCTCCCACTCAGGCACAGAAAATAGGATATGCACATAATTAGTACTATTGGATAGGAAACACTCTGAAGTCCCTAAGAGTGTTAAAATATTGTCTGTGAGTATAACAGAATGGATATAGCAGGCGAAAACCCGAGGAATTTCTGTCCTGGAAAAAGTGTATTTGACACATTGCCTCATTTTGAACCCCTCCCTATTGAAAATGACCATATATAATCGGAGTAAGATTGCAGTACCTATTGCTTCCACTGGATGTCAACAGTCTCTAGACAGTGTTTGATGATGTTTAGTTGCTCTGGATGGTAATAGAAGAAGAATTTCGAAGTGGTCATCGGATGTAAACAGAAGAGGATGCGCGTTGACGGGCTCGCTCGCGCTGTGGTTTTTTTCCTTTCCTATCACCCAGTTTATAATCCGGTTGAAATATTACACTAAATATACATAAGTGTTCCTAAGGATACATTATCAATGATGTTTGATTGTTCTTGGACAAGTGTATAGGTTGAACGAGTTCTCTTCACGGTTCAATGGGCGAGTGGACGGTGTATTTTATGAACATGATGCGCCAACCAAACGGAGATTTATGGATAGAATAAATGACTTTTTCTAACAAAAGAACTATTGGATGTCTTCGTTGGACACTTGGGAAGCCCTCAGCAGAAGTTCTTCAAAAGGTAAGGGATTTGTTTTCGCTGTGAAATGGTTTATGAATTTACGCTAATGGAAAAATATTGGAGGTGCTACCCTCAAACAATCAAATGTAGTGCTTTCACCGTAAAGCCTTTTTGAAATCTGACAACGCTGTGATATTGCCAAGAAGCAGACCTTTTGATGACTATGCAACACTTGTATATTGATGAATGTTTAATAATTCAACTTTTGGATTTTGAATTTGGCGCCTTGCATTTCACCGGGTAGTGTCGGGAGTGGCGCTAGCTGCCCACCACTCCCTAAGTAGTTAAGCATATCCCAGTTTAGGTCACCTAACAGAACAAACTCTGTAGATAGATGGGGGGCAATCAATTCACATATGGTGTCCAGGGCACAGCTGGGAGCTGAGGAGGGTTTATAGCAGGCGGCAACAGTGAGAATCTTGGTTCTCAAGGTTTGAGAGTCCTTTCGGTGCCTTTTGGAATAACTCCAAGCAGACTGTCATGTGTCTTTTAATTTTACTGGCCACTACCATAAAGGGCTGATTGGTGGAGTGCTGCAGAGATGGGAGAATCTTCCAGAAGGACAACCATCTCCACAGAGGAACTCTGGAGCTCTGTCAGTGACCATCGGTTCTTGGTCACCTCCCTGACAAAGGCCCTTCTCCCCCAATTGCTCAGTTTGGCCGGGCGGCCAACTCTAGGAAGAGTCTTGGTGGTTTTAAACTTCTTCCGTTTAAGAATGATGGAGGCCACGGTGTTATTGGGGATCTTCAATGCTGCAGAAATGTTTTAGTACCCTTCCCCAGATCTGTGCCTTGACACAATCCTGTCTCAGATCTCTACGGACAATTCCTTTGACCTCATGGCTTGGTTTTTGCTCGGACATACACTGTCAACTGTGGGACCTCATATAGACAGGTGTGTGCCTTTCCAAATCATGTCCAATCAATTTAATTTACCACAGGTGGACTCCAATCAAGTTCTAGAAACATCAAGGATGATCAACGGAAACAGGATGCACCGGAGTTCAATTTCGAGTCTTATAGCAAAGGGTCTGAATACGTTTGTAAATAAGCTATTTGTTTTAATATACACATTTGCAAAAATGTCTAAAAACACATGTTCACTTTGTCATTACGGGGTATTGTGTGTGTAGATCATTACGGGGTATTGTGTGTGTGTGTGTGTAGATCATTACGGGGTATTGTGTGTGTGTGTGTGTGTGTGTGTGTGTGTGTAGATCATTACGGGGTATTGTGTGTGTGTGTGTGTGTGTGTGGAGATCATTACGGGGTATTGTCCCAATAGGTCCACAGACGACGCAATCGCAATCACACTGCATACTGCCTTAACCCATCTGGACAAGAGTCCGACTACAGCTCAGCATTTAACACCATAGTTCCCTCCAAGCTCGTCATTAAGCTCGAGACCCTGGGTCTCGACCCAGCCCTGTGCAACTGGGTCCTGGACTTCCTGACGGGCCGGTCCCAGGTGGTGAGGGTAGGAAACAACATCTCCACCCCGCTGATCCTCAACACTGGGGCCCCACAAGGGTGCGTTCTCAGCCCTCTCCTGTACTCCCTGTTTACCCATGACTGCGTGGCCAAGCACGCATCCAACTCAATCATCAAGTTTGCTGACGACACTACAGTGGTAGGCTTGATTACCAACAACGACGAGACGGCCTACAGAGAGGAGGTGAGGGCCCTCGGAGTGTGGTGTCAGGAAAATAACCTCTCACTCAATGTCAGCAAAACAAAGGAGATGATCGTGGACTTCAGGAAACAGGAGAGGGAGCACCCCCCTATCCACATCGAGGGGACAGTAGTGGAGAAGGTGGAAAGTTTTAAGTTCCTCGGCGTACACATCACGGACAAACTGAATTGGTCCACCCACACAGACAGCGTGGTGAAGAAGGCGCAACAGCGCCTCTTCAACCTCAGGAGGCTGAAGAAATTCGGCTTGTCACCAAAATCACTCACAAACTTTTACAGATGCACAATCGAGAGCATCCTGTCGGGCTGTATCACCGCCTGGTACGGCAACTGCTCCGCCCACAACCGTAAGGCTCTCCAGAGGGTAGTGAGGACTGCACAGCGCATCACCGGGGGTAAACTACCTGCCCTCCAGGACACCTACACCACCCGATGTCACAGAAAGGCCAAAAAGATCATCAAGGACAACAACCACCCGAGCCACTGCCTGTTCACCCCGCTATCATCCAGAAGGCGAGGTCAGTACAGGTGCATCAAAGCTGGGACCGAGAGACTGAAAAACAGCTTCTACCTCAAGGCCATCAGACTGTTAAACAGCCATCACTAACATTGAGTGGCTGCTGCCAACATACTGACTTAAATCTCTAGCCACTTTAAACATAGGAATTGGATGTAACAAATGTATCACTAGCCACTTTAAACAATTTTGTATATAATGTTTACGTATCCGACATACTCATATCAAATGTATACACTGTACTCTAAACCATCTACTGTATCTTGCCTATGCCGTTCGGCCATCGACCCAAATCTCTAGCCACTTTAATAATTATAATTGGATGAAATAATGTATCACTAGCCACTTTAAACAATGCCATTTATATAATGTTTACATATCCTACATTACTCATCTCATATATATATAT
>QNTS01002239.1:103059-113871 GCA_003317085.1 Hucho hucho
ACACACACACACACACACACACACACAGACAGAGGACTTACTCAAATATAGGAATCTGGAGGGTCTGGGAGTGGGGTCCACACCTAGCTCCTAACCCAGTATGCAATGCTCTTCTCTGGACAGATCTCCTGCCGTGATGGCCCCTGCAGAACTCACCTGTGGTGGAGAAAGAGTGTCAGTATAGTTTGTTTTTCAGTGTGTGGACAATCACTGTCTGACAGACCTGAAGTGACTAAAATGCTCCATTTAAAAACACGTGACTGACAGCTTCTGGAATGTCACGTAACAAATTCCAAACACTGCAAGATGTTACCTCACATTGTTGTTGAGAGGCAACATTGTTTTGGTGGCCATGTGAAAGACAAGCATTCATGAAACGCTATGTAAAAAAAACTCCTCTCCAACAGGATTCAATCTTCAATCTTAAAAAAAAGGTTTAATTCCTCACATCCACAAGTGAAATAAAGCCAACAGCTGGGAATATGTTGGCGAAATGAAACTAAGGCTAAGCACAGCCATCACAGCATGACAGAAAAAAACCTGAGATTACTGACAACAAAGCCTGACATTTCAGCCAGTCACACAGAGTGCGCGCGCCACTGACATTTCTGACCACTTTCAGCCTACACCTGGAACATTGTGACGGAATTGACCTGCCCACTCAATGTTGTGTCTGCAGAGTTTAAGTGTACAATCTCTCATACTGTAGCTCTCGCTTCCTGCCGCCTGCACACCAGCAATGCAACCGTTTTTTGGTCACTGCTTCACCGATGTGTGTGTGTGTGTGTGTGTGTGTGGTCTATCAGCAACGCAAAAAAAGATAGCTTTTTGACAGACTTGTCCAGTCACAGGTATTACTGTTAATGGGGGGGAGAGGAGAGCGCCTCCCAACCTCTCTCGCTCTCTCCTAGGCTCTTAAAAAAAGGCCTATTTTTCCTGTGTTATATTGTACAACAGCTGATGAAACTTACACTGTAAAACTGTTCACCCCGCTATCAACACCATTTCATTACATTTGCAAACATTTCTAAAAACATGTTTTCATTACGGGGTATTTTGTGTAGATTGGATTAAATCTGGGTTTTCTCAACATTTTGAATTCAGGCTGTAACAAACTGCGGAATAAGTCAAGGGGTATGAATACTTTCTGAAGGCACTTTTCTTACCCTGAAAATCTCCCCAGTATTTGCTGATGTCAAGCATTCCTATGCAAATACCACCCTGCTTGAAAATAGGAGACAGTTACTCAGTGATGTGTTGTGATTGCCCCAAACATAGGGCTTTGCTTTTAGGCCAAAAAGTGTATTCCTTTGCCGTGTTTTAGATTTTCTTTCCAGTATTAATTTAGTGCCTTGGTTGCATACATACGCATGTTTAGGAATATTTGAATTGTTCTTTTCACTCTGTCATTTAGTTCTTTATTGTAGAGTCACTACAATGATATTGATCCTCTCACATTGAACTCTGTAGGCGTTTAAAAAAAAAGAACCAATGGCCTCATGGTAACATCCCTGAGCAGTTTAAATCCCTGTCCTGCAGCTCAGTTCAGAAGGACGACCATCTCTGTGACTGGGTAGTTTAATACATAATCCACAGCATAATTATTAACTGGACCAGGCTTAAAGCGATATTCAGTCTGATCTGTTATGGTTACCCATCTACCAATCACTGCCCTTTATGAGGCTTTCGTTGAATCTGTGCTTGAAATTCAATACTTGACTGAGGGACCTTACAGATGTACAGTGCGTTCGGTAAGTATTCAGAACCCTTCACTTTTTCCACATTGTTACGTTAGACTTGTTCCAAAATGGGTTCAATTGTTCTTCAATCTACACACGACATCACAATACCCCATAACGACATCACAATACCCCATAACGACAAAGCAAACAGGTTTAGACCTTTTTTTTTTTTTTTTAATACACCTTTATTTAACCAGGCAAGTCAGTTAAGAACAAATTCTTATTTACAATGATGGCCTAGGAACAGTGGGTTAACTGCCTTGTTCAGGGGCAGAACAACAGATTTTTACCTTGTCAGCTCGGGGATTAGATCTTGCAACCTGTCAGTTACTAGTCCAACGCTATAACCACTAGTCTACCTGCTCATTTATAATTATATTAATTTTTTTTAAATCACATTTACATAAGTATTCAGACCCTTTACTCAGTACTTTGTTGAAGCGTCTTCGGCAGCAATTACAGCCGAGTCTTCTTGGGTATGACGCTACAAGCTTGGCACACCTGTATTTGGGGAGTTTCTCCCATTCTTCTCTGCAGATCCTCTCTAGCTCTATCAGGTTGGATGGGGAGCGTTGCTGCACAGCCATTTTCAGGTCTCTCTAGAGATGTTCGATCAGGTTCAAGTCCGGGATCTGGCTGGGGAACTCAAGGACAATCAGAGACTTGTCCCGAAGTCACTCCTGCGTTGTCTTGGCTGTGTGCTTAGGGTTGTTGTCCTGTTGGAAGGTGAACCCCAGTCTGAGGTCCTGAGCACTCTGGAGCAGGTTTTCATCAAGGATTTCTCTGTACTTTGCTCCATTCATCTTTCCCCTCGATCCTGACTAGTCTCCCAGTTCCTGCCACTGAAAAACATCCCCACAGCATAATGCTGCCACCACCTTGCTAGACCGTACGGATAGTGCCTGGTTTCCTCCAGACATGACGCTTGGCATTGAGGACAAAGAGTTCAATCTTGGTTTCATCATACCAGAGAATCTTGTTTTTCATGGTCTCAGAGTCTTGAGGTGCCTTTTGGTATACTCCAAGCTGTCATGTGCCTTTTACTGAGGCACGGCTTCAGTCTGGTCACTACCATAAAGGCCTGATTGGTGGAGTACTGTAGAGATGGTTGTCCTTCTGGAACATTCTCCCAGCTCCACAGAGGAGCTCTGGAGCTCTGTCAGAGTGACAATCAGGTTCTTGGTCACATCCCTGACCAAGGCCCTTCTCCCCCGATTGCTCAGTTTGGCTGAGCGGCCAGCTCTAGAAAGAGTCTTGGTGGTTCCAAACTTCTACCATGTAAGAATGTTGGAGGCCACTGTGTTCTTGGGGACCTTCAATGCTGCAGAAATGTTTTGGTACCCTTCCCCAGTTCTGTGCCTCGACACAAACTTTCTGAAGAGGCAACGGCATGAGAAGGCCCAGTCTGTGCGTGTGTGGTGTGGTTATATATGCCTCTTTGTGTAGCCGTTAGCAATGATGCTAACGTCAACATTCTTCTGGTTGATGGAAAGGCTTCCCCCAAAACCTTCTCAACTAAATGTTACCTACAAGTAGCCTATCCATACATGGCATAATGCATCAATCCAGGGTATTTTGTTTTCAAACTCCACCATTATGTGCCTTACAAAAACACCACTAAACAGCCTCTTGCTAGGTGCACACTTGAATTAATTATTATTTTTCCCCATACCTCAAAAACGGTCTCCTGATGTGCTTTAAGCATTGTTGTGGACTTATAACATCTGATTTTGTTGTTTTTCCCTATTAAGAAAAAAGTAGTAGAAAATTATGAAACCTGAAAATACAAAAAAACAGAATTCGGAAAAACTAAATGGAATTATTCCAAAAATATAACAGATTTTATAGGGCACTAGAAAGTGGATCGTTTTGTATTAAAACTGCAAGTTCGACCAATTCCAGTCCTAAGATCATTATTTTTTTCATTACAAAGAATCCATATGATGGAAAACCGTCCCAGTGACGGAGAACTTTAACCCCTGTGTAGGTGACAGAGAAAGTCAACAGAAAGCTTGGCAACAGAAAGCCATGGCCAGTGGGGGCTCAAATTTAGTTAACTGGGTCACCATCTGCTTGGTCTGCGCCGCGGCTGCCTAGGAGAGCGTGCATCGAGCCCAGGAAAGCGTGCATCGAGCCCAGGAAAGCGTGCATCAAGTTATAGGCATCTGGAACTTGGACAGCTGCTTGTGCTGTCCAAGCCAGCGTGCAGTGATGTGTGAGACTCTGGGACAGCCATGCTACTGTGGCAGACCAGCACCAACGCAACAGAGGCCAGACACTGAATCTCAACCATCTCGGCTATCACTGCAGTCCAGTTGTGTCAAGTTGGCTGGATGTCCTTTGGATGGTGGACCATTCTTGATACAAACAGGAAAATGTTGAGTGTGAAAAAAAAACAAAAAAAACAGCAGCATTGCTTTTCAAATAGAAAGGTTTAGAACTTGGGAAACGTCACAGCACTGGAGAAAAATACATGGCTAATCAAAACTAGATGGTGTTCTGAGATAGATGGGAGGGGTTTAGGGTAGCTGTAGGGTGGGACTAAAAAAACAAAACAGTGAAATATACTGTGTCCATAAAATGTATATAGTATGCATGAGCTGGAACTAGAAACCTAAGTATTGTTCTCCATTAGTTTACTTGAATTATGGGAAGGGTGGTAGGGGAAAACATATTTAAAATAGTGTGTGTGTACAGCGCATTCGGAAAGTAGTCAGACCACTTCCCTTTTTCCACACTTTGTTACGTTACAGACTCATTCTAAAATGGATTCAATTGTTTGAAAAGGGGTAAGGGGTCTGAATACACTGTACACAGTATAGACATGTGCATCTATCCGTGTGCCTCTGAGGGGATGACTGAGGGGATGACTGAGGGGATGACTGAGGGCTCAGGGCTGAGTGGCTCCCTGCACTGCATCAGTAGCCCATCTCTAGAGGCCGATCTGAATCTCAAACATCTGCAGTACTGTACTTCCTTTCCACTGTGCATTTTAACAGTGATTGATGCCAACCACAATCTCAACCGGTCGTCCTGTGTGGCTTCCTTTGTAAGAGCTAGAACTATAAAAAGGTTATGGGTTTAATTTCCCTAGGGATTACAAACTAAAAATAGATGTATTCACTGTACCGTGAAGTCACTTTGAATGAAGCCAACACTACGGAAAGACCAAATGACTGTCAACCATAGGCTACCAGATGGTTCCATCTACTCGACACCCAACCATTTACATGAATATAAAAAACATCTCTGCAGCTCCACACCATCAATGGACCCCCCCCGGGGGGCAAACACCAAAACACAAACACCTACCACTGAGATCAGCCTCTTCTATATCCAACCATTTAAAAATCAGACTCACTGTTGCAGAAAATGTATCGTAGTCCACTGAGAAATATACACACACACACACACACACACACACACCTCTGACCCTATTGGAATCTACAACATTATGATGATAATCATGTTGACAAGCACCTCATTGGCTGGTTCCCATTCCAAGAACATTCCACCTTCAGGCTACCCTTGACAGGGACTGTTCCTCACAGATCTCTAAGGATTTAAAGCAGCAAATCAGTAGTGTGACGACCCTCCCACTCTGTCTGACGAATTCTTTCTCTTTGCTCTTGATTTCCTTAATAGGATGGTCGGTGGGCGGAGCTGGGAAGGTCGACATGGGACACACCTGGGCCCGAGCCGGTTCGTGACAGTAGTTGATACAATGAAGCATCCTCCCGGTCACTGTTTTGGTAAAAAAAAGCTGGAGAAATGTAACCACAATCAAATTCATAGACAGAGCTATGGATGCAAGGATTGACCATCCATGATATCAAAAGTATAGTTTTATATAGTGTTTGTTTACATTTTACAATGTTTACAAATATTGGAGTAAAACAAGCTTATATATATATATATATATATTTTTTGGGGGGGGGTTCTGATGGGGTACAATAGTTGAATTAAGCTCATGAGGCATTTATAAGTTATATTCTTCAAGAATCAAAATTCAAAAATGCCAATTTTACACTTGCAGCAGCAATGTGAGATGGAGGACATTTGTCAATGGCCATCACTCTCCTTGGTCAAATAGCCCTTACTAAGTCTAGGTGTGTTGGGTCATTGTCCTGTTGAAAAACAAATTATAGTCCCACTTAGCACAAACCAGATGGGATGACCCATCACTGCAGAATGCTTTTGTTGCCATGCTGCTTAAGTGTGCCTTGAATTCTAAATAAATCACTGACAGTGTTACCAGCAAAGCACCATCACACCTCCATACTTCATGGTGGGAACCACACATGCGGAGAGCATCCATTCACCGCGTCTCACAAAGACAGAGGTTGGAACCAAAAATCTAAAATTTGTACTCATCAGACCAAAGGACAGATTTCCACCAGTCTAATATACATTGCTCATGTTTCTTGGCCCAAGCAAGTCTCTTCTTATTGGTGTCTTTTAGTAGTGGTTTCTTTGCAGCAATTCAACCATGAAGGCCTGATTCACACAGTCTCCTCTGAACAGTTGATGTTGAGATGTGTCTGTTACTTGAATTCTGTGAAGCATTTATTTGGGCTGCAATTTCCGAGGCTGGTAACTCTAATGAGCTTATCCTCTGCAGCAGAGGTAACTCTGGGTCTTCCTTTCCTGTGGCGGTCCTCATGAGAGCCAGTTTCATCAGAGCGCTTTATGGTTTTTGAGACTGCACTTGAAGAAACATTCAAAGTTCTTGACATTTTACGGATTGACTGGCATTCATGTCTTAAAGTAATGATGGACTGTTGTTTCTCTAAGCTGTTCTTGCCATAATATGGACTTGGTCTTTTACCAAATAGGGCTCTCTTCTGTATATCACCCATACCTTGTCAAAACAACTGATTGGCTCAAACGCATTAAGGAAAGAAATTCCACAAATTAACTTAACAAGCCACACCTGTTAATTGAAATGCAAAGCTGTGAAGGCAAAGGGTGGCTATTTTAAGAACCTCAAAATATAAAATACATTTAGATTGTATTAACACTTTTGTTGGTTACTACATGATTCCATGCATTTATTTTCGATTTTTTTTTTTTTCAATAGTTGATGCCTGCACTATTATTCTACAATTAAGGATGCACGATATATCGGTATAGGCCGATATTAGCTAAAAATGCCAACAACTGTATCGGCCCGATGTCTAGTTTAACGCTGATGTTAAAAACCGATGTCAAAGCTGCCGTGCATACCTATATAACGTAGGTACATGACGTAATGACCGTGCGTACCTATATAACGTAGGTACATGATGTAATGACCGTGCGTACCTATATAACGTAGGTACAGGACGTAATGACCGTGCGTACCTATATAACGTAGGTACATGACGTAATGACCGTGCATACCTATATAACGTAGGTACATGACGTAATGACCGTGCATACCTATATAACGTAGGTACAGGACGTTATGACCGTGCGTACCTGTATAACGTAGGTACAGGACGTAATGACCGTGCATACCTATATAACGTAGGTACAGGACGTAATGACCGTGCATACCTGTATAACATAGGTACAGGACGTAATGACCGTGCGTACCTATATAACGTAGGTACAGGACGTAATGACCGTGCATTCCTATATAACATAGGTACATGACGTAATGACGCCACGTAAAATTTTGCGCTACACGTGCAACACAGCATTCCTAAACTTCTGCTGTGTGGATCGAGCAGTCAACAAGTCGAGCAGTCATTTGAAAGAGTAAGAACATTTCAGAGAAACAACTCAAAGGCGAAAAGCATTATAGCCAAGATAATGGAATTCATTGCCCTTGACAACCAACCGTTCTGTCGTGGGTGATGTTGGCTTTCGCCGACTGGTCGACCACCGGTACACAATACCAAATGTGTTATTTTTCAGATGTTGCCCTACCGGAGTTACACAGTAACAGCGTCACTGCCATTAACTTCACGACATACATACTATGGAACACCGTTTTTGTCTTTGCGTGTCAAAAAAGATACAGCAGCACTGTCAAAGCTGTACAAAAAAGTCTGCTAACAAGCAAACACCGGCCACGAGGATGTGTGTACAATACCGCGTTGGTAATAAAGCATAATTTGGTCGACCGCAACTTCTGGGGGAGCTAGCACCAATACAACCAGCCTGAAAACAATGACCAGTTGAAACTGCAGTCATTTTCATTATTCTTAGCAATGAGTAAGTATTAGCTAGGTTGCCACTTGTTGTTCGCCTATTGAAATTGAACTTAAATAACTAGCCAGCAACTTAACCCTGTTGCCCAAAGCTAAACATTATAAGCAGCCAGCTAGCTTCATCTGGCTAGTGAGGCTTGACCGGCCCGGGTTGTGAAGCTAGCCACAATAGTGAATTTGCGGTTTGCCTTCAAAAAAAAAAAAAAAGTGTCATTGGCAGTGATACAAATGAATACAAATAGAATTATGCCATACTTTTATTTTGAAGGCTAACCACAAAGTCCACTATTGTGGCTAGCTTCACATAATGGGTCCGACCTTAAAAACTAATGTTATTTTAGATGACACTTAGATTATGTCATTTTGTTTTTGGGGTAGATCATTGTTTGCATCCATCAGCTAGCTAGCTTTTATTTTTTTTAAATGATGACCAGCACTGTAGGTGCGCAGACACCTTTACCAGCATCATAGCATACGTATCGATGAATCATTGTGACATATGAAATACAAGTGATTGTGTAATAACTACGTAAAGAATGTATGAACACATTCAATTATTATGTGACCTGCAGTCATATTCAGGTCCTGATTGGTGAACAAGCTTATTTGACAAGTCAAATAGTGTTATTTGACGTGTATCTTTTTTGACACGCAAAGACCCGCACGGCGTTCCATAGCAAAGACCCGCACGGCGTTCCATAGCAAAGACCCGCACGGCGTTCCATAGCAAAGACCCGCACGGCGTTCCATAGCAAAGACCCGCACGGCGTTCCATAGAAATCCTGGTTGAGAATGAAACGACTGAACAAATGAACAATGAAACAGCACAGCAAGTAAGTGAAAGAAATAGGTTTTGATTATGTTTTACTTGGTAAATGGGGACATACGTAAATGCCAACAAAATAACTTTTTGGTCTGTGTGGTGTGTAACATTTATTTAACTAGGCAAGTCAGTTAAGAACAAATTCTTATTGACAATGACGGCCCGGACGACGCTGGGCCAATTGTGCTCCGCCCTGCGGGACTCCCAATCACAGCCGGATGTGATACAGCCTGGATTCAAACCAGGGACTGTAGAGTGACACCTCTTGCACTGAGATGCAGTGCCTTAGACTGCTGCGTCCGTGTTAACTATTTAACTGTACTAGAACGCTTAAAGGGACGCAAAAAAATGTTTATTTCGGTATAGCTTTTTTGTCAAGGAAAATATCAGATATCGGCCAAAAATGTCATATCAGTGCATCACTAGTGGGAATTGCCAGAGATCTCACATTAGGATATTATTGACAATATTTAGGTGCCGAAACGACACGTATATGAGATTCTCATGATTCTCGATGTATTGTGATTTGAATGGCACACATACACAACCCATGTCTCAATTGTCTCAAGGCTTAATTATTTTTTATTTTATTTATTTTTTTAAATAAAAATCCTTCGTTAACCTGTCTCCTCCCCTTCATCTACACAGATTGAAGTGGATTTAACAAGTGACATCAATAAGGGCTCATAGCTGTCACCTGGATTCACCTGGTCAGTCCGTCTGGGAAAGAGCATAGGCCACGTGTCCAACGGATTCCACGAAGGGCCGAGTGTCTGCGGGTTTTCGCTCCTCCCTTGTACTTGATTGATGAATTAAGATCACTAATTAGTAAAGGAACTCCCCTCACCTGGTTGTCTAGGTCTTAATTGAAAGGGAAAAAAACAAAAACCTGCAGACACTCGGTCATCCGTGGAATGATTTTGACACTCCTGATGTAGAAGCTGGGATGTGATTTGCTCCAACATCGACCAATCATGAAACACATCAGGACGGTTTTCCAGACACAGATTCTCAGTTGAAAGTGCTTTATTAGTCCAAGAATTGGCTTATATTAAAATAATTTGTGTCCCTTTCGGGGAAACGTCTTAATATGTCACCGGAACCACGAACCAGCCCCTTGACTTAGCCTTTGTTAACATGTCCAACGTTTACAGTGATCGAACCGTTGTCATGGGTGAAGAAAGGTCGAGGGTGTTAGTTTCCCTCAGAGCAGGAAAACAGGCGACTACTGTTTGACTCGCAACACAATCCCTGCGTTCAGTCAGCTGGCATTTATGTAGCCCTTCGGCTTTTATACACACACACACACACCACACCGGCTCTGTAGGTAGGAACAGAGAAAGACTCCCCTTTCAATAACTTATCTTGCCAAGCATTGCATCTACTGTATACAGATGGCCTTAACTTTATATCAAATGCTGCTGCAGCGATAGTTCCAGTAACATCTCTACATACAGTAAGCCTGCCCTACACGAATTTGCCAACATATCGCTACAGAACCAAGTCATAAGGCAGGTGTCTCTCTACATATCAGTTCAATTTGTATATAAAAACACCAGTTGTTGTGTGTCCACAGACCTGTAGGAACTAGGGAGGGATCTAAGGCTCACATTATGAGAGAGAGGAGGACGCCCATCTAACACATCCTAATGGTCCCTGGCTTTTACAGAGCAGGTCAAAACTACAAGGTTGCTTCAAGAAGTAGGGGGGGGTGATCTTTGCACATGCGCACACATACACACTTAGGGAGGAACAGGAAAGAGGCCCCTTTCCCTGGCATGGTGTCTATCCAGATATCCTTAAAAAAATAATCCTGACTTCAAGCTCAGAAAACTGTGCATACAGGGACACACATAAGACACCCACACAAACAGTCCCTGACATGCATCGGACACCCACACACACACACACAGTCCTCGCCCCTTATTCTCTTCCTCCTTCTGCAAGAGTAAATATAACATCATGCCAGGCACATTTTATACCATTCTGCCATGAAAGAGCCTGAAGCAATACTGTTACTGGCCACCTGTCATTCCCTCTACCTACCTAC
>QNTS01002239.1:113882-127486 GCA_003317085.1 Hucho hucho
TACCCCCCCACCATACTACTATTTTATATCCTTCAATTTGTAAAAAGGGAAAGGTCACTTTCAGCTCTTTTTAAAGCACTTTAAAACAGCTTCTTCCTATATAAATGGTTTAGAAGCAATCCATGTTTATTATTTGTACTGAAAATACATTACATTTCCCTTATCTATGAAAAAAGGTGTTTTTTTTTCCCCTTTTAAGTATGGTTGATCATCTGCAGTTCGCACATTGACAGATCGTGTTGTAGCATGAAGTAGGAGTGACAGAAAATAACATGCAGAGAAATGTTCTGTAGGCTAGGCTACTGTAACACATTAACCCTATCAGTACCGAGATCCCAGCAAAAAAATCGTCTTTTCATTTATCTTCATGTCCAGCCCTTTATATTGAGCCTCACAATGAAGTGTTTCACCATCTTCTGTTCAGGACAACCAGGACTACAAGTAGAACACTCAACTATTGGACACAAACGGTTGCATTCATGAGTTTTATTGGCAGATGTAAAAGATAAAAATATCTGTCAAAGCAAAACCCTGACATGAACGCTGTAAATACAGAAATGGTTTGTTCAGTGGGAAATGAACATCCAACTAGTCAGTGACGACTGTGTGGCGTTTGGAGTTTGTGACAGCAACTATGTGAGCTTAGAGTTTATAGACTGTATGTCCTGATTTCCTATGGTCTTCTATGTAGTAGAACCCCTTACAGTATTATAGACACTATGTCCTGGGATTTCCTATGATCTTCTATGTAGTAGAACCTCTTACCTTCTAACACTTGTGTTGCATCATAGAGAAAGACAGTCTCAGCTTTTCACAGATGGCTTCTCGTAGTTTGTAGCTCAAACCATTGACATTTTTGTATAAAAGACCCAGCCCCGGGCCCCTTCGGGATCTGCCCTTGTCTCAAAACACAGTTCTAGCTCAGTCCCCGGTAATCACACAGATCAAATTGGTACAACCCAGAGGTCTGTAGCTCAAACACACAATCTTTAAAATGGGTTAGAAGTCCAAAACACAAGCAATGAACAAAAAAATCTACTAAATCCAATTGACACAGCACCTGTCTGTTTTGCAGGACTCATTAGCTAACAACAGACAGGTGTGAACCAGACAGGGGTGTATTCATTACAGCGATTGTTGCAAAATGTTTAATCTGTTGTAAAACATTTTGCAACAGGAACCATTTACTCCAAATACCTCTTCAACGTGACATAAAAGCTGTTGAGTTCTTAAAACTGAAGTTGTAGTTAATTTTTATTGTATGGTTGCCATTCCAATCTGAATAGTCTGCGAAGTGTTTCGCACAAGCCGCCAAACTTGTGCTACAGCGGAGTGAAGTCTGTGTCTGTTCCTTAAAACTTCTTCCAGACCCTTATATTTTGTTGTTGTTGAGAGACACGACTGACCTACAACTTACGTTAAAGATCAAAACTTAACTCAACAGCGTTCGGAGTAAACGGTTTTGCAAAAAGTATCAGCAAAATTGATAATACCCCAGGTGTGCGTGCAAACCTAAAACAAAACGTTGGCATTCATGCTAGCAGGTAGACTACAGTCATTTAGCTGAAAATTCTCAACTCCCCAATGTGTACATCACATCTCAATGGAGTTGAGTGGCAATGAGTTTTGGCGGAGTATACCTCCGACTACATTGAATCGATCAGTCCATTATTTCACGCGCACCTTGTACCCATGTTTGTCCTGTATATAAAAAAAGAGGTTATTTTCTTTGGGTGCTGCAATACATTGTTTTTTTTATCATTGCACTGTGTAATCCACTGTTTTCCAATGGAGTATGTCAACCGGTAGAGTAAGTTCAAAGGTCATTTTATTCTGACTTGTAAGGAAACTTTCCAAGTTTTTGAAGTGCTACACAGAGGTGTATTAGCCCACCTAGCCTGCAGAGTTGACTCATACCGTGGTGCCAACAGCTGTTACAATGACCACGTTTACATGCACTCCAATATCCCGTTATTTGGGATTCTCAAGTACTCTGTTTTTTGAGGGGACGCATATAAACATCATATCCCATATACATTAACTCAAATAAGCTTGTATCCCGGTTTTGAGAATCCAGAAAAAGATGCCGAATATATATATATATATATATATATATATATATGGCGAATTTAGACGGGATACTGTGGCATGTAAACGTCTTATCCCGTTTACTGTTGTTTTTACATTTTTGTAATTTAGCAGACGCTTTTATCCAGAACGAGTTACAGTCAGGACATTCATCTTCAGACAGTAAACAACCACATATCCCAGTCAGTACATTCATCTTCAGATAGCTAGGTGGGACAACCACATATCTCAGTCATAGTCAGGACATTCATCTTCAGACAGCTAGTAAACAACCACATATCTCAGTCATAGTCAGGACATTCATCTCCAGATAGCTAGGTGGGACAACCACATATCCCAGTCATAGTTAGTACATTCATCTTCAGATAGCTAGGTGGGACAACCACATATCCCAGTCATAGTCAGTGCATTCATCTCCAGATAGCTAGTAAACAACCACATATCCCAGTCATAGTCCGTGCATTCATCTTCAGATAGCGAGGTGGGACAACCACATATCTCAGTCATAGTCAGTACATTCATCTTCAGACAGCTAGGTGTGACAACCACATATCTCAGTCATAATCAGGACATTCATCTTCAGATAGCTAGTAAACAACCACATATCTCAGTCATAGTCAGTACATTCATCTTCAGATAGCTAGTAAACAACCACATATCTCAGTCATAGTCAGTACATTCATCTTCAGATAGCTAGTAAACAACCACATATCCCAGTCATAGCTACTTTATTGAGGAAAAATGTACTATCAACAAGGTCAGTGTTAGTGGAGTCTGCCAGGCTCAGTTTCGCATAGAATCACCTTTGCAGTTCATTTGGAAACATTAATAGTTGGAATACTAACTGAAGTCTGGACACAGACTGTAGGCCTATAATATTTATTCCTGCAGAAGTAAGTGTTTCTTTTAGTAAAATTATAGACCAAATGTTAATTGTGTCGGGAACAGGAGTGGAGAAATACAATTCTTTTTCAATTTTGAGAAAATGGGAATGTGCACTAGTGGACCTTGTGTAAACGTGCAATTTTTTTCAGTTACAGTTCACCACATTTCACTTTCAATCACATAAAACGTGTGGAATCGTTTTCACCGCTTCTCATTTTCTTACAACCAGTGGTGGAAAAAAGTACCCAATTGTCATACTTGAGTAAAAGTATAGATACAAATTACAAATTCCTTATATTAAGCAAAGCAGTCAGCACCATTTTCTGGTTTTTGAAATGTATAGATAGCCAGGGGCCACACTCCAACACTCAGACATTATTTACAAAAGAAGCATTTGTATTCAGTGAGTCTGCCAGACCACGTGTTCTCTTGATAAGTGCGTCAATTTCACAATTTTCCTGTCCTGCTAAGCATTCAAAAATGTAACGAGTACTTTTGGTTGTCTGGGAAAATGTATGGAGTAAAAATGGTCAAAATATAAATAGTAAAGTGCAGATAACCCCAAAAACGACTTAAGTAGTACTTTAAAGTGGTTTTACAGTAAACAAACTGATGCCGTGTCAAAATGTCCCCTGTCCATAACAGAGGATCTCTGCAAGCAGCACTCCCCAAGCCATGCTAGCCCCGAACTCTGGTTAGTCCTCACATGAGGGCTTGCAAGGTGAGCTATCAACAGCCATTGGCAGCCAATCCAGTAGGGGTTGGAAGCTATAGCCAGCTTCAATTGGTCAATATCAACGCGATGTCGTGGAGTAGGAGTCAAAACTTCAGTTTGCCCCACCCCCCTCCCAACTTTAGTCCTGCGGTGTACAACTCCCTCGCTCATGCTCGCATTGCTCAACGGTCCCTCTCCCACGTCCCTTCCCGTCATTGAAGATGAATGTGGCTCCGTTGTTTTATCGACATCAAACGTGCTAGATGGGGTTTCAGTGTAATCGTTTTCGCTCCCCAAGTCAGGCAGAAATGAAAGAGAACTTTAGCGATGTCAAAGTTGACGATACATTAATTCTATCAATTTATGACATTCTGATAAGCAAGGCTTTATTTAGTAGGTTATTCTAAAGAGCATCAAGTAATGACATAAGATAAGCTGCATGTATCTATCTACTTATATACAAGTTGACTAATAGCCTACCTAATGTAGGATTTTCTTTCTCCCGCAACCCCCTGTCAAAAAAAAATCGTTCCACGGTCCCTGGCAAAATGAGGAATATTCTGTTGATTCATAACTACAGGGATACTTGTGAGAGGGATATCAAAAGTGCTGATCAATTGATCCGGAATAAGACCTTAACCGGGATATGAGCTATTATCGGGAATATTGGTGGTGACTGTTTCATCAAGGAATAATCAGAAGTGTCAATTGAGCACGCACTGTTAAATGCTTTGGACCAGCGCGGTTGAACTTACCAATGCGTGATTCTATCAGAACACAAATTCCGACAGACGCTACATAATTAACTCATTTTCCCTCAATCTACCAATTTAAAAGATTGGTTATTTGTCCAGACAAGTTAACATATCTTTAAAATAAAAAATACATTCATCTACGCAAACCGACTGTTCAACTAAACAGTTATTGATAAATACAAATAACATGCAAAGAAATGTTGAGCGAAATAAACTGAAGTTTGTGTCTACTTACAGTATAGAAAGCGAAGACAATCCAGAGTTTTCCTTTCACTAGTATTTGAACAGCGGCTTTTGAGCTATGCTCTCTGGGTTTGCAAACAGTGGGGTGGAGAATCCGACGGATGTATGCAGGTACCGTAATGGGAGGTACGCACAAGAGAGCGCAGTCTCATTACCGTAATATGTAGACTACTCGTTGCCGAGTCGGTTTTTCATAAGCCCCGTCTTATTTTGAGAAAGCAAATCACTATGCAAACGTATAGCTATGCTATTTTATTACGGAATGAACTCGTGGCTAGGAAAACGTCCTCTTTTGGCTGTGCCTGGTGGAGGTTATAAGAGTCAGTGGCGACCCGTCATTCATGGCAGAGCTGATCTGTTTTCAGCCCCACCTGTTTTCAGCCCCAACTGTTTTGCAAAAAGAAGGGAAAAAACTTTTGTTTGTTGTTGTTGCCTGTTTTGCATGTTATTTTGGCATTAATATGTGTCACATGTCAGTTTGCAAACAATGTAAAACAAAACAAAAAATGAATTGATTTAATAAAGCCGAACACAAACATGGTCTATTTTTTGTTTTCTTGAGTAAGGCAACTCCAAAATGCAGGTGTTTCAGACTAACTCAGTGCTTTCTGTGGTGGTGGGGCAGCCAGCGGAAAATACAGAGCGTAGGGGTTGGTAATGTTCTCTAGTTGCGCCGTGATTGGCTCAGTGTTTCAGTCACTCATGGGGACACTACATCACCGCAAAATCTACAGGGAGAGCTAGAAAGTTCAAGCCACCCCCCCCCCCCCTTTACATTAGAAGTGCCCATCCAAGAAGGCTCAAGGTCATTGGCCACAGATAAAATGACGTCAAATTACGTTAAACCTGCCGTAGCTTTGATTGGACTGGAATCTTAGCTAGCTAGCTAGACAAGCAGTCATCATCATGAATCACGTCGACAATCTACTGGCAAATCCTTTTCAATCCTTGTCATATGAAGAGAAATTATAGATAAAACGTATCGGTGCTCATCGGCCATTGGACATAAACATTTCACAACAAGTTGGAAATCGCAGAATCAACAATGAGTGGTTTGGAAGGAATCAGTGGCTGCAAGCTTTGCAAAGCAATCACTATTTTGCTTCCCCTGCCTGCGATTCGGTGGAGAGGATGTGTGGTCCAAGTCTGGGTTAAAGAGTGTATTTTCCAAGCTTAAAAGGATAAACATTCACATGCAACACAATGGGCCACAAAATATTGAATACATTGGCGATGCTGTCAATCCAGCATGCTTTCAGCCGCGTTCAAAACAACTGGAAACTCTGGGAAATCTCAGACAACTGGGAACTCTGTTTGGGGAAATACCTTTTGAACGGTCATCCAACTCGGAATTCCAAGTCGGGAACTCCGGCCTCTTTCTCGAGCTCCGACCTGAAGATCACTGACGTCATGATGCAACCTTGATTTTTTTCATAGTTCCCAGTTGTCTTGAAAACACCATAAATCCAGAGAATGGCAGACTTTGATGACATATCAAGACAAAATTTGCCCACAAGAAGGATCGCTGCGCCACCTTCCTGTTCAAGTGAGCACAGCACAACAGTGAGTCCAAAAATGTATTGTATGCTGCTGCATAAATAATGTAATATGCCAGGGAGATATGTATACTGTAGCTAAGAAAGTAATACTAAGTGTATGTTGTGTTGTAAGCTGTTAGTAGCCCATGTGCCTCACCCTAATCATTTGGTCCATTTCCCCCTCATAACTTAGCCTACTGTTCTGACTTGGTGGTGCACATGTAGCCTATAGCCTGTTAAAGAGAAATGTCATAATCGAATATTGTAAGAGCTTTCATTGTCTGCTTATATGCCCCTTTATTTATCCTACAGTTCTGACTTGGTGTACAGGGAACGCCCATGTTCTGAATTCTGTTGCTGTACATTTCAAAAGTGCTGAACAATTATATTGACTACGTCCGTCTTAGCTCGCTCTTTAAAAAGGCAGTCTTTTTTGGGTTGCCACAGGGTTCAATTCTTGGGCCGACTCTCTTCTCTGTATACATCAATGATGTCGCTCTTGCTGCTGGTGATTCTCTGATCCACCTCTATGCAGACGACACCATTCTGTATACTTCTGGCCCATCTTTGGACACTGTGTTAACTAACCTCCAAACGAGCTTCAATGCCATACAACACTCCTTCCGTGGCCTCCAACTGCTCTTAAACGCTAGTTGCATGCTTTTCAACCGTTCGCTGCCTGCACCCGCCCGCCCGACTAGCATAACTTCCCTGGACGGCTCTGACCTAGAATATGTGGACAACTACAAATACCTAGGTGTCTGGCTAGACTGTAAACTCTCCTTCCAGACTCACATTAAACATCTCCAATCCAAAATCAAATCTAGAATCGGCTTTCTATTTCGCAACAAAGCCTCCTTCACTCATGCTGCCAAACTATGCTCTAGTCGGCTGGCCCTCGCTACATACTCGTCGCCAGACCCACTGGCTCCAGGACATCTACAAGTCCCTGCTAGGTAAAGCCCCGCCTTATCTCAGCTCGCTGGTAACCATAGCAGCACCCACCCGTAGCACCCGCTCCAGCAGGTATATCTCACTGGTCACGCCCAAAGCCAATTTCGCCTTTCCTTCCAGTTCTCTGCTGCCAATGACTGGAACGAACTACATAAATCACTGAAACTGGAGACACTTATCTCCCTCACTAGCTTTAAGCACCAGCTGTCAGAGCAGCTCACAGATCACTGCACCTGTACATAGCCCATCTGTTAATAGCCCAACCAACTACCTCCTCCCCTACCGTATTCATTTATCTTGCTCCTTTGCACCCCAGTATTTTTACTTTGCACATTCATCTACTGCACATCTACCATTCCAGTGTTAAATTGCTATATTGTAATTACTTCGCCACCATGGCCTGTTTATTGCCTTTGTTCCTTATCCTACCTCATTTGCACACATTGTATATAGATATATACTTTCTTTCTACTGTATTATTGACTGTATGTTTGTTTACTCCATGTGTAACTCTGTGTTGTTGTTTGTGTCACACTGCTTTGCTTTATCTTGGCCAGGTCGCAGTTGTAAATGAGAACTTGTTCTCAGCTTGCCTACCTAGTTAAATAAAGGTGAAATAAAAAAATAAAAATAAAATTAATGTCTTAATCGAAATTACTGATTGCCTCTTATCCGCTCATTGTTTCCTTTATGCCATAGTTTGTACATCTCAATTGTCAGTAGAAACCACAATTGTTTCATTAAGCAAGTCTTCTATATCAGCTATGTGTTTTAAAAAGGCAGTAAATGGGGCTGAATGAACTGTTTCGCTGCCAGATAAGTCTCCGCTGATAGCCAGGCGTAGCGGTGGTAAGGACTCACTCCATGGTGCTGAAAATAAATCCCTGCTGTTGGGACAGCTTTATGTCGGCCCTAACAATTTGTTGGCACCGTGTGTCACCGTTATAGTGCAATTAATGTATTGTTTAGTGTTGTGTTGTGTATTGGCTTTGCTGGCACGCATTCATTTTTTTAAATAGATGGAGCATAGCTAAGATCTCAAAGAACACCAGATAAGACAGGTGAATTTCACCATATATGACAGACTAACCCTAGCCCCCTGACACATAGCCTATTGCAGCATAGAGACTGAGACGGGGGAAGGGGGGTCAGGGGACACTGAGGCCATGTCCAAAGTTACCATCGGACAGGGCCAACCAGGTAAGATATAACCACACCCACTTTGACAAAGCACAGTCACCACACCACCAAATGGATATCAACAGACCACAAACTTACTACCCTGAGACAAGGCCAAGTATAGCCCACAAAGATCTCCCCCACCGCACAAGCCCAAGGGGGTGCAAAACCGGACAGGAAGATCATGTCAGTGACTCAACCTACTCAGGCCAAGTATAGCTAAAAAAAATCCTGACACAACGTGATGCACCCCTTCTAGGGACGGCATGGGAAAGGTCGAGCAAGCCAGTGACTCAAGCCCCCGTAATAGGGTCAGAGACAGAGAATCCCAGTGGAGGGGGGCCGGCCAGGCAGAGACAGGAAGGGTGGTTCGTCACTCCAGTGCCTTGCCGTTCACCTTCGCATCCCTGGGTCAGACTACACTCAATCCTAGGACCTACTGAAGAGACTTCAGTAAAGACTTAAAGGTTGAGACTTAGTCTGCATCTCTCACATGGATCGGCAGACCATTCCATAAAAATGGAGCTGTATAGCAGAAAGCCCTGCCTCCAGCTGTTTGCTTAGAATTTCTATGAACAAAAATATCTAACAAGATGGGGCCGATAGACATGTTCCTGGCTCTGAATCAAATTTGCAGTATTGTTGTTATTATTTCTCACATTATTAGCTCAGAAAGTTTCAAGCTGGGGACTTTAATAAAGCAACTCTGAAGAAAACACTACTGAAGTTTTATCAACACATTGCCTGCGCAACTCGCACATCAAAAACTCTTGACCATTGCTACTCTCCCTTCCGGGAAAGCTACAAGGCCCTCCCCCGCCCTCCTTCGACAAATCAGATCAAGCCTCCATTCTGCCCCTCCCTTCCTATAGGCAGAAACTCAAACAGGAGGTACCAGTGGTAAGGACTGTTCAACACTGGTCTGACCAATCGGAATCTATGCTTCAAGATTGTTTTGATCACGCGGACTGGGATATGTTCCAGGTTGCCTCTGAGAATAACTTTGACGTATACACTGACATGGTGACAGAGTTCATCAGGAAGTGTATAGGGGATGTTGTTCCCACAATTAAAACCTACCCAACCCAAAACATTTGGATAAATGGCAGCATTTGTGCAAAACTGAAAGCGCGAACCACCACATTTAACCACGGCAAGGTGATTGGGAATATGGTTGAGTATAAACAGTCCAGTTATGCCCTCTATAAGACAATCCAACAGGCAAAACGTAAGTACAGAGACAAAGTGGAGTCGCAATTCAACGGTTCTGACACAAGATGTTAGTGGCATGGACTCCAAACAATCACAGATGAAAGAAAAATCAATTTTTTCACAATTCCTGACATTTAATCCTAGTAAAAATTCCCTGTCTTAGGTCAGTTAGGATCACCACTTTATTTAAGAATGTGAAATGTCAGAATAATAGTAGAGAGTGATTTATTTCAGCTTTTATTTCGTTCATCACATTCCCAGTGGGTCAGAAGTTTACATACCCTCAATTAGTANCAGAGCTGGTATAACTGAGTCAGGTTTGTAGGCCTCCTTGCTCGCACACGCCTTTTCAGTTCTGCCCACAAATTTTCTATAGGATTGAGGTCAGGGCTTTGTGATGGCCACTCCAATACCTTGACTTTGTTGTCCTTAAGCCATTTTGCCACAACTTTGGAAGTATGTTTGGGGTCATTGTCCATTTGGAAGGTCCATT
Organism: Hucho hucho; assembly: GCA_003317085.1. Classification (NCBI taxonomy): domain Eukaryota; kingdom Metazoa; phylum Chordata; class Actinopteri; order Salmoniformes; family Salmonidae; genus Hucho; species Hucho hucho. Next base: position 123,945 of record QNTS01002239.1, read on the forward strand.
TGCGACCAAGCTTTAACTTCCTGACTGATGTCTTGAGATGTTGCTTCAATATATCCACATAATTTTCTTTCCTCATGATGCCATCTATTTTGTGAGGTGCACCAGTCCCTCCAGCAGCAAAGCACCCCAACAACATGATGCTGCCACCCCCGTGCTTCACAGTTGGGATGGTGTTCATAGGCTTGCAAGCCTACCCCTTTTTCCTCCTAACATAACAATGGTGATTATGGCCAAACATTTCTATTTTTGTTTCATCAGACCAGATGACATTTCTCCAAAAAGTACGATCTTTGTCCCCATGTGCAGTTGTAAACCGTAGTCTGGCTTTTTTATGGAGGTTTTGGAGCAGTGGCTTCTTCCTTGCTGAGCGGCCTTTCAGGTTATGTCGATATAGGACTCGTTTTACTGTGGATATAGATACTTTTGTACCTGTTTCCTCCAGCATCTTCACAAGGTTTAAAGGCACAGTCAACTTAATGTATGTACATTTCTGACCCACTGGAATTGTGATACAGTGAATTATAAGTGAAATAATCTGCCTGTAAACAATTGTTGGAAAAATTAGATGTCCTTACCGACTTGCCAAAACTATAGTTTGTTAACAAGAAATTTGTGGAGTGGTTGAAAAACAAGTTTTAATGACTCGAACCTAAGTGTATGTAAACTTCCGACTTCAACTGTTTATACACAATTCTAGTCAAGGCCAATCTTATATAACTATTGCTGTACATATACTATTCTATCCATGTTTTCTTCAGATATACTCCATATTCTATCCACATACTGTCCATAACGTCTCTACATCCCATCACGTACAGTATATACAGTACCAGTCAAAAGTTTGGACACCTACTCATGTTTTTTTTGTGTGTGGCTATTCTACATTGTAGAATAATAGGGAAGACATCAAAACTATGAAATAACACACATGGAATCATGTAGTAACCAAAAAACAATCCTGACACCCATTGGCATTCTCTCAACCAGCTTCACCTGGAATGCTTTTCCAACAGTTTTGAAGGAGTTACCACATATGCTGAGCACTTGTTGGTTGCTTTTCCTTCATTCTGCGATTCAACTCATCCTAAACCATCTCAATTGGGTTGACGTCTGGTGATTGTGGAGGCCAGGTCATCTGATCCATCATCTCCATCACTCCATCACTCTCCTTCTTGGTCAATTAGCCCTTACACAGCCTGGAGGTGTGTTGGGTCATTGTCTTGTTGAAAAACAAATGATAGTCCCACTAAGCGCAAACCAGATGGGATGACATATCGCCGCAGATTTCTGTGGTAGCCATGATGGTTAAGTGTGCCTTTAATTCTAAATAAATCACTGACCATGTCACCACCAAAGCACCCCCACACCATCACCAAAAATCTAAAATTTGGACTCATCAGACCAAAGGACAGATTTCCACCGGTCTAATGTCCATTGCTCGTGTTTCTTGGCCCAAGCAAGTCTCTTCTTCTTATTGGTGTCTTTTAGTAGTGGTTTCTTTGCAGCAATTCGACCATGAATGCCTGATTCACGAGTCTCCTCTGAACAGTTGATGTTGAGATGTGTCTGTTACTTGAACTCTGTGAAGCATTTATTTGAGCTGCAATTTCTGAGGCTGGTAACTCTAATGAACTTATCCTCTGCAGCAGAGGTAACTCTGGGTCTTCCTTTCCCATGGGGGTCCTCATGAGAGCCAGTTTCATCACAGCGCTTGATGGTTTTTGCGACTGCACTTGAAGAAACTTTCAAAGTTCTTGACATTTTCCGTATTGACTGACCTTCATGTCTTAAAGTAATGATGGACTGCCGTTTATCTTGGCTTATTTGAGCGGTTCTTGCCATAATATGGTATTTTACCAAATAGTGCTATCTTCTGTATACCACGCCTACCTTGTCACAACACAACTTATTGCCTCAAACGCATCTCAAATATACAGTGGGGCAAAAAAGTATTTAGTCAGCCACCAATTGTGCAAGTTCTCTCACTTAAAAAGATGAGAGAGGCCTGTAATTTTCATCATAGGTACACTTCAACTATGACAGACAAAATGAAGAAAAGAAATCCAGAAAATCACATTGTAGGATTTTTTATGAATTTATTTGCAAATTATGGTGGAAAATAAGTATTTGGTCACATACAAACAAGCAAGATTTCTGGCTCTCACAGACCTGTAACCTCTTCTTTAAGAGGCTCATCTGTCCTCCACTTGTTACCTGTATTAATGGCACCTGTTTGAACTTGTTATCAGTATAAAAGACACCTGTCCACAACCTCAAACTGTCACACTCCAAACTCCACTATGGCCAAGACCAAAGAGCTGTCAAAGGACACCAGAAACAAAATTGTAGACCTGCACCAGGTTGGGAAGACTGAATCTGCAATAGGTAAGCAGCTTGGTTTGAAGAAATCAACTGTGGGAGCAATTATTAGGAAATGGAAGACATACAAGACCACTGATAATCTTCCTCGATCTGGGGCTCCACGCAAGATCTCACCCCGTGGGGTCAAAATGATCACAAGAACAGTGAGCAAAAATCCCAGAACCACACGGGGGGACCTAGTGAATGACCTGCAGAGAGCTGGGACCAAAGTAACAAAGCCTACCATCAGTAACACACTACGCCGCCAGGGACTCAAATCCTGCAGTGCCAGACGTGTCCCCCTGCTTAAGCCAGTACATGTTCAGGCCCGTCTGAGGTTTGCTAGAGAGCATTTGGATGATCCAGATGAGGATTGGGAGAATGTCATATGGTCAGATGAAACCAAAATAGAACTTTTTGGTAAAAACTCAACTCGTCGTGTTTGGAGGACAAAGAATGCTGAGTTGCATCCAAAGAACACCATACCTACTGTGAAGCATGGGGGTGGAAACATCATGCTTTGGGGCTGTTTTTCTGCAAAGGGACCAGGACGACTGATCCGTGTAAAGGAAAGAATGAATGGGGCCATGTATCGTGAGATTTTGAGTGAAAACCTCCTTCCATCAGCAAGGGCATTGAAGATGAAACGTGGCTGGGTCTTTCAGCATGACAATGATCCCAAACACACCGCCCGGGCAACGAAGGAGTGGCTTCGTAAGAAGCATTTCAAGGTCCTGGAGTGGCCTAGCCAGTCTCCAGATCTCAACCCCATAGAAAATCTTTGGAGGGAGTTGAAAGTCCGTGTTGCCCAGCGACAGCCCCAAAACATCACTGCTCTAGAGGAGATCTGCATGGAGGAATGGGCCAAAATACCAGCAACAGTGTGTGAAAACCTTGTGAAGACTTACAGAAAACGTTTGACCTCTGTCATTGCCAACAAAGGGTATATAACAAAGTATTGAGATAAACTTTTGTTATTGACCAAATACTTATTTTCCACCATAATTTGCAAATAAATAAATTAAAAATCCTACAATGTGATTTTCTGGATTTCTTTTTCTCATTTCGTCTGTCATAGTTGAAGTGTACCTATGATGAAAATTACAGGCCTCTCTCATCTTTTTAAGTTGGAGAACTTGCACAATTGGTGGCTGACTAAATACTTTTTTGCCCCACTGTAT
>QNTS01002239.1:150829-162020 GCA_003317085.1 Hucho hucho
TATTGTGGTGTTGTAGGCTAATCTGGGTAGGATCATTTTATTGTGGCGTTGTAGGCTAATCTGGGTAGGATCGTTTTATTGTGGTGTTGTAGGCTAATCTGGGTAGGATCGTTTTATTGTGGTGTTGTAGGCTAATCTGGGTAGGATCGTTTTATTGTGGTGTTGTAGGCTAATCTGGGTAGGATCGTTTTATTGTGGTGTTGTAGGCTAATCTGGGTAGGATCATTTTATTGTGGTGTTGTAGGCTAATCTGGGTAGGATAATTTTATCGTGGTGTTGTAGGCTAATCTGGGTAGGATCATTTTATTGTGGCGTTGAATGCGATGCAAGTCCTGCCTCTCCCATTTCCTCATTGGCTTTTAGAAGCATACATCTCCTCATTGGCTTTTAGAAGCATACATCTCCTCATTGGTTATACCCACGTGGGTGATTGAAAGATTAACTGAGGTAGGTTGTGGTAATACACCTTGTTATGAAAGTTAGTTGCCAATCGCCATATAAAGTCCAAAGAAGAAAAAGCCTGGAAGGAGGAGAGATGACTAGAAACGATTCGGTTGATCGTTTTATGCTTTTCAACCTGTCCCCAAATTAATATAATTGGTTCAGAGTTTGTTTTGATATTTCAACCTGCGTGACGTGATCGTGTTTGGTGTGGGGGAACAAAATCTATTTGTGCACGATGGCGCACGCAAATGCACATGCGCATCCGGTACGGGCATGGTCTAAGGCACTGCGTCTCAGTGCAAGAGGTATCACTACAGTCGCTGGTTCGAATCCAGGCTGTATCACATCAGGCTGTGATTGGGAGTCCCATAGGGCAGCGTACAATTGCCGTGGTTACACGTGGTCTGCGTTTGTGAGGCCGGTTGGATGTACTTACGAATTCTCTAAAACATTGTTGGAGGCAATTTATGGTAGAGAAATTAACATTAAATTCTCTGGCAACAGCTCTGGTGGACATTCCTGCAGTCAGCATGCCAATTGCACGCTCCTTCAAAACTTGTGGCATTGTGTTCTATGACAAAACGGCACATTTTAAAGTAGCCTTTTATTGACCCCCAAAACAAGCTGCACCTGTGTAATGATCAGGGGCGCAACTTTGGTTTTAGAAGTTTATCCAGTCGGATAAACACTCCAAACAGCCTAACTGACCGCTGGGAGGCCGTTGCATGGTCCTAAAGCACACCGATGCCTCGTTTTGTATCACATTCCAGTTATAAAACTGGGGGGGGGACAAAAATGCAATTTACCCCCGTCCCCAGTGAAAGTTGCGCCCCTGGTAATGATCATGCTGTTTATTCAGGTGGATGGACTATCTTGGCAAAGGATACATTCTCCCAAATTTGTTTACAGGGATGTAAACAAATTTGTGCCCAAAGTTAGAGAGAAAAAAGCTTTTTGTGCGTAGGGAACATTTCTGGGATTTTGTTATTTCAGCTGATGAAACATGGGACCAACACCGATCATATTCAAGGGGTGTTATGCGTTCGTAAATTCATCAGTTATTCTGCACTCTGGCACACTCAGACGAGTGCTCTGAAATTGGAGTAGATAACTAGAGGGAATTTTACGAATGCACCCATAGAGTGAACGGTGCACAGACTAGACAAGACCACTTTTTCCTGAGCCAGTCGAAATCACGTATCAACGTCATTATCATGGAAACATCCAAGTAAATGCAATAGAAGAAAAGCTCAAACCTAATAAAATGCAACTAGTGTACTGTCATTCCTGGTTCAATGTTTGACGTGACTGAGTTAGCTGAGCTACCTACCTAGCAAGTTACGAGAACGATATCCAGCAACCAGAACAGACAAATAGTTATTTTGCATAGAAACTATGCAAAAATAATGAATGACTGTCTCACGTCTGTAGCAACATGATCAAATGAACTAACTTGATTTTTGTCTGGACTATATCTTCTGGTGGAAGAATGAAATTGTATGAATTGACTTAACAAAAATAACGTTTTAATAATTTTTATTTTAATATGTTGGTAACAATTTTATGAAAGCAATAAGGCATCCTCTTGTAGGAAGTCGGAATGAGAAAGGGTGCTACAATAATCTTCTACTGAAGCTTAAAGAGGAGGATCCAACAAGCTACAGGTGAGTGATAGCAAAAACATTAAAAAAGACATACCAAGGTTGTTTTAAGCCTACTTGAACTCCATCTATCCACCTAGTTTTATCTTAAGTAATGTCCCCAATGTGGTGGTAGCTGAGCTGAAGATAAAGATCCATGAAGCCATAAACCTGGGATCAACTGACCGCAGAGACCAATCTTCAACTATAGTTGATATTTCTTAAAACGTTTGGCCATTATGCAACAAAAAAAAAGAACCAACCTAAATCTAGTAAAAAGGTGTAGTTAATACTCACTATATACTGTATTTTATTATGTATACTAATTACTACTTTTATTTCAGATTGTCCAGGGCTAGAAGGTTTGTGGAGAACACATTTGTGAGTGTTCGCAAACGCTGGCGTGTGTTCAGGACCACCATCAATTTGGATCCAGAGAAGGTTAGGGATCTTGTCCTTGCCGCGACTGCGCTTAACAATTACCTCCACTCCCAGAAAGTCTCCAGGCTGGTCAACACACCACCAGATATGGTAGATTGTGACGATGTCGAGACCGGTGTCGTCATACCTGGTAAGTGGCACTCTGCCGTCAGTGAGAGTCAACGCTGGAAACAACCATTCCCAAGAGGCAATTCGACAAGAGTTCTTTGACTACTTCAGTTCATAAGCTGGAGCTGTTAGCCGGGCAGCATGGCCGTTACCACTAACTGCATATGAAGAAGGCCACATGCCATGGAACAACATCATCTGCTATCTAGACTCTAGACGGATATATCATTAGAATGATGATTATTAAAAACGAAAACCCAAAATTGAATGTATAACTTTTAATTTATTAATGAATACATAAATAAATATATTCAGGACAATTTGGTTCATGTTTTTTAGAAGAAACATTTTGTTAAGAGATGTGTTGTTTCATCTAGATGATCAATTACTCATCAGTCATATTCTCCAGTAAATGTTCAACCAGAATGGACTGGATGGATTTCCATCTTTGCCCTTTCTCTCGCTCTAACTGGCAACCATTGTAAGGTTTTCCCCACATACTGTCCAAATATGGTACTTGTTTCAGTTCCCTTCAATATGTTTAACACCTGGGAGTTCACCTCCCCTTTTGCCTGATCGACTGCAGCCCTCTTGGGTGCTGTCCTTGTGATGCTGGTGGTAGGTGATGTCTCTTCTGGCTCTGTGACGTGTCTGTCCTCATTCACTTTCATGAAGAATAAAAACATTCTTACTTTACTCCCACCACTAAAATTGTGGTAACGTGGTATTTGAGAACGCAGTTACACATTGATGCCACCAGGTGCTGCAATAGTTCTGTATCCTGGGTTATCACATGAGCTAGTTTAGAATAAAATGTCCAATATTTGTATTGTTATGTAGCCGACTAGACTTCTTGGAGATCTCATCATCATCGTGTGTGGTCAGGTTGTACTGGCTTGGTCCTGCTTTCAAGACATCCCGCAGGAAGTGCAAGGGTATGAAATGCGCCCAGTTCGGCACATACAGTCATGGCCAAAGGTTTTGAGAATGACCCAAATATTAAACTTTCAAAGTCTGCTGCCTTAGTTTGTATGATGGCAATTTGCATATACTCCAGAATGTCATGAAGAGTGATCAGATGAATTGCAATTAATTGCAAAGTCCTTCTTTGCCATGCAAATGAACTGAATCCCCCAAAAACATTTTCACTGCATTTCAGCCCTGCCACAAAAGGACCAGCTGACATCATGTCAGTGATTCTCTCGTTAACACAGGTGTGAGTGTTGACAAGGACAAGGCTGGAGATCACTCTGTCATGCTGATTGAGTTTGAATAACAGACTGGAAGCTTCAAGAGGGTGGTGCTTGGAATCATTGTTCTTCCTCTGTCAACCATGGTTACCTGCAAGGAAACACGCGTCGTCATCATTGCTTTGCACATTTATCGGATCATCAAGAACTTCAAGGAGAGCGGTTCAATTGTTGTGAAGAAGGCTTCAGGGCGCCCAAGAAAGTCCAGCAAGCGCCAGGACCGTCTCCTAAAGTTGATTCAGCTGCGGGATTGGGGCACCACCAGTACAGAGCTTGCTCAGGAATGGCAGCAGGCAGGTGTGAGTGCATCTGCATGCACAGTGAGGCGAATACTTTTGGAGGATGGCCTGGTGTCAAGAAGGGCAGCAAAGAAGCCACTTCTCTCCAGGAAAAACATCAGGGACAGACTGATATTCTGCAAAAGGAACAGGGATTGGACTGCTGAGAACTGGGGTAAAGTCATTTTCTCTGATGAATCCCGTTTCCGATTGTTTGGGGCATCCGGAAAAAAGCTTGTCCGGAGAAGACAAGGTGAGCGCTACCATCAGTCCTGTGTCATCCTGAGACCATTCATGTGTGGGTTTGCTTCTCAGCCAAGGGAGTGGGCTCACTCACAATTTTGCCTAAGAACACAGCCATGAATAAAGAATGGTACCAACACATCCTCCGAGAGCAACTTCTCCCAACCATCCAGGAACAGTTTGGTGACGAACAATGCCTTTTCCAGCATGACGGAGCACCTTGCCATAAGGCAAAAGTAATAACTAAGTGGCTCGGAGAACAAAACATTGATATTTTGGGTCCATGGCCAGAAACTCCCCAGACCTTAATCCCATTGAGAACTTGTGGTCAATCCTCAAGAGGCGGGTGGACAAACAAAAACCCACAAATTCTGACAAATTCCAAGCATTGATTATGCAAGAATGGGCAGCCATCAGTCAGGATTAGGCCCAGAAGTTAATTGACAGCACACCAGGGCGGATTGCAGAGGTCTTGAAAAAGAAGGGTCAACACTGCAAATATTGACTCTTTGCATCTACTTCATGTAATTGTCAATAAAAGCCTTTGACACTTATGAAATGCTTGTAATTATACTTCAGCATTCCAATGTAACATCTGACAAAAATATCTAAAGACACTGAAGCAGCGAACTTTGTGGAAATTAATATTTGTGTCATTCTCAAAACTTTTGGCCACGACTGTACACCTCTTCTGTCCCTGCCCCTGCACTCTTGGACTGCTCTACTTTCTTGTCTCCCTCCCAAATGTAGTTCAGAAGTTCCTTGATATCTGAAACGTTTGGGAAAGTACACTTCTAATACATTGTCTAATAACAGATAAGTTAGTTTAAACTAACAGGACTTATTTTGGTAACTTAACACTATTTTGCCTAACGTTACATTGCTAGCTACCTGCAACTTTACCTAGTGTATCACGGAGGGTTGACAGAGCAGCTTCCACAGAAACCCTCTTCCTTCGGATCCCCAAGTAATACGCGCTCAAGACAGATACAAAGAGTCAGAAGCTATTAAAAACAAATACTCATCTGAGTTAGCTAGCTAGCTGACACGCTGAATATGTTTAGATATGAATTGTTAGCTAACTAGCTAGCTATGAAGTTTTGTTACGTTAGCTAACGCTAGCTAACTTTACAATGTATCATTCACATTACAATATATCATGATTTGAATGTAGCCCGTACTGTGAAAAGTCAATACCTAGGAGGTATTCTATAACTTGGACCTCTTTGGTGTGTGTCCATGTCACGGCAGCTGATTTTCTTTGCCATTATTAAACTAGCTAATACATACACATTGATACATATATATATATATAGAGCTAGCTAGTTAAACTTAAATGATGATCATGTTTCAACGGTCATATATGACATGTCATGTTAGCAATTTCTTTTTAGCATACAATCAGTTGCGTGAAATAGAATTAAATGTTATGTCATGCGATGTAATGCAATGTAGATGCAAGCAATTTTTTTTGTGTGTGTGGGGGGGGGGGGTGACACGCATCAACCGAGATGCAACTTTGCTGCAAACAACGGAAATTGTATCGTGTGACAATTTATGGTTGATCTGAAAATGTGGTCGAAGGTGCCGTATGGATGGTGTGACGCAATTGCGGAGCCTCTGGAGGCATGCAGAGGCCAAATTTTGCTTACCTAGATTGTACAATATTTGCCCATTTATTATTTTTAAATCCTTCAAGCTCTGTCAGGTTGGTTGTTGATCATTGCTAGACAGCCATTTTCAAGTCTTGCAATAGATTTTCAAGCAGATTTAAGTCAAAACTGTAACTAGACCTCTCAGGAACATTCAATGTTGTCTTGGGATGCAACTCCAATACATATTTGTCCTTGTCTTTTAGGTTATTGTCCTGCTGAAAGGTGAATTTATCTCCCAGTGTCTGTTGGAAAGCAGACTGAAACCATTTTTCCTGTAGGATCTTGTCGGTGCTTAGCTCCATTACGTTTCTTTGTATCCTAAAGAACTCCCTAGACCTTGCCAATGACAAGCATACCCATAACATGATGCAGCCACCACCATGCTTGAAAATATGAAGTGTGGTACTCAGTGATGTGTTGGATTTTGGCATAAACATAACGCTTTGTATTCAGGACAATAAGTTAATTTCTTTGCCATATTTTTTGCGATATTACTTTAAAGCCTTATTGCAAACAGGATGCATGTTTTGGAATAGTTTTATCCTGTATAGGTTTCCTTCTTTTCACTCTGTCATTTAGGTTAGTGTTGTGGAGTAACTACAATGTTGTTGATCCATCCTCAGTTTTCTCCTATCACAGCCATTAAACTCTGTAACTGTAACTGTGAAATCACTGAGCGGTTTCCTTCCCCTCCGGCAACTGAGTTAGGGAGGACGTTTGTATCTTGGAAATGACTGGGTATATTGATACACCATCCAAAGTGTAATTAATAAAAGTTACCATGCTCAAAGGGATATTCAGTGTCAGCTTTTGTCAGCTACCAATAATTATGTGCCCTTCTTTGTGATGCATTGGAAAACCTCCCTGGTCGTTGTGGTTGAAAATGTGCTTGAAATTGACTTCTCGACTGTGTGTGGTACAGAGATGGGGTAGTCATTCAAAGATCATGTTAACCACTATTATTACACACAGAGTGAATCCATGCAACTTATTAAGCACATTTTTACTCCTGTACTTATTTAGGCTTGTCATAACAAAGGGGTTGAATACTTATTGACTCAAGACATTTCAGCTTTTCATTTTTAATTCATTTGTAAAAAAATAAAATAATAATAATAATAATATATATATATATATTTTATAAACAAAAATCCACTAAGACATTATGTGGTATTGTGTCTAGCTAGATCAGTGACACAATCTCAATTTAATCCATTTTAAATTCAGGCTGTAACACAACAAAATGTTGAATAAGTCATGAAATGGGAATCCTTTCTGAAGGCACTGTATGCAATATCCAGTGCCTACATGATTTGTATGTGATTACTTCGGGCTTTGAACAAAAACATAATTTCTAGTGCCACAATTTTAACAACTGAACCAAACAGGATATCTTTGTTATGTGTTATGTCAGTACGAATGCCAGTAGTGGCTGGATATATCTTGCTGTAGCTAGTTTATCTGAGGTAATCCACAGAGAAATTAAGGAATCACATATGTAAATATAGGGAAAGATGGATGGATCAGATATGTAAATGGTGGTGAATTGTGAGTTTAGTCAGATGTGAAGAGTCTGCTTCCTGTTTGTCTTTGTTATGTGTTGTCTCTACTATGTGTTGTCTCTACTAGCTAGTTTGTCTGAGGTAATCCACAGAGAAATCAATGGAAATGGAAACAACAACAAAAAGACTGATGAAATAGATCATATGTAAATGAGGACATCGAATGGATGGATGTGGATCCAGAGTTTAGTCAGGTGTGAAGAGACTGATGCCTCAGGGACACAGACACTGTCACAGTCATATTTCGCTGGGAAACATGATCATTTAGTGACTCATTGTTAACAGCTCTGAGGACACAGAGAGAGAGAGAGAGAGAGAGAGAGAGAGAGAGAGAGAGAGAGAGAGAGAGAGAAAACAGGGAGAGAGATGGAGGGAGGGATTGAGAGAGAGAGGTAGAGAGGTACAGCAATAGAGGGAGAGGGGTGAAGAGAAAGAGAGAGAGAGAGATGGAGGGAGAAAAAGAGTGTGAATAAAACCTGAGAGAGAGAAGAATAGACAGAGAAAGGGGGAGAGAGAGAGTGTTCACAGTCAGCCCACTGACACCCCTATCAGATCACAGCAAAATCACACTCTACATGAACAGAGCAATATTCAATCATGAGGCATCAAAGCCAAAGGAACTGAATAATATTAAGAAATGCTATAGATGGAAGGAAAATAGTGTGGAAACCTATCAAAAAACAATTAGGCAACAACAAATTCAATCCCTTTTAGACAACTTCCTGGAAAAAACGTTCCAATGTAATCAGGGACGTCACTCGAGATTCATGGATAGGGGGCTAAGCCTCTTTTAGGGGGGTCTGGGCATACTCCCCCAGGATTTGTTTTAAAGCCCCCAAAACGTCTTTTCATCATGTATAGAATCGATCAAAATAAGGTTATTTTTGGTCAAGGTTGGCTAAAAGTATACCTGTCTCATAGTTTATGACACTGATCTAATATGACTTACTTAAATTCTATCCAAATAAAGAAATTAAAGTCCACTCTGTCCCCATCCAACACCAACAAAAGGCACAAAAATGGCTGTACTACCTAGCCAAAATACTTTTGGATGTTATTTTGAGAGAGAGAAAGAGAAAAAAATGTGAAGACATGTAGGTCATAGTATACCATTAGAAAAAAATATTTATTTAAATTTTGCCCTTTTGTTAATTGTTGCTCAAAATTAACTCAATGATTCAGACACATGGAACATCTTAAACAGTATCATCCACAATGGGGCGAAACTAAATTCAACTAATGAGCTAAATAACATTTTAAAAACTGAAAAATAATTAAAAATAAAATCTGATAAAATAGTTAAGATCCCAAACAAATATTACAGAACTTCTCCTGCTGCTTCTCTCGTTTGATGCTTATTTTGTGGGTGGACGCATCAAAGTGTACCTCCTATTTTTAAAGATGGCAAAGCGGTCAATAACACTATTGGTGGCTTAGTGGCCCAAGCACTTCCCCCTCAATGGACATGGCTGCAAGACTTGCAAGCCTTTTCTGACCCATTGTCTTACGCAACCAGGAGTGCAGCCGGCGCAGTGCACTAAAGGACCTTTCACAGGAGCAGCTGCTCACAGGAATTGTGAGGGCAACCTGAATGATTTCCTTCAGAGAAGGAAACATCTCATCATCCAGGAGATTATGCACAGCAAGCATATCTTTGGGAGGACACCCAGCCTCTCTTTTCCCGGGCAAGAAAGTTTTCTGGCCACCAACATCTCTTCTGTTTTAACATCAATACCGTAGTGCTTGGCAAACTCAGTTAAGCATGATGTATCTAGGAAGTGTTTTGAGTTGGGGCTGCATGCCTGTATGTCTTTGAGCAGACCTGCACCAACAGTCGAGAATGGCTGGTCAAGCTCACAAACCCTCCTGTCCAAGCAGGGGAGCAACAACTCTGTTTTCATTGTTTGGGAACATGACAATTCTGTGCCTAAACCCAAGGAGGCCTCCATCACCACAAAATCTCCCATTTTCCTTTGTTTGCGCTTTCTTGCTGCATCTACCTCTGGAGTATTGTGAATTTCACAGAGTGCTTTGGTTCTGTCATAAAGTTCTGTGGCAAATGTATCTGTGCGTTTGCCTATCAGTGTGTCACATACAGCTTCTGCCAGGTCTACAGTCTCTTTCTGGAGGAACGTGTGTAGTCCCTCAGTTACAGAAAGAAGGGACTGAAACATCAGTAGCAAATACACGGCGGAGAACTTATGAAGCTTTGCTCTCAGACCAACAGCCATGGGGGATCCAATGGCAGATAGACAATCAAAAATAGCAGTTAAAGTGTCCAGGACTGCATTTATGGACCGCACCTGGCACGCTCAGCGAGTGTTTGAGAGCTGTACAAGTTCAGCTGATGCTATTCCAAGTTTGGACTGAGCTTCTTTGAACTTGTGGTGGTTAACTAGGGATGTTCTGAAAACCCGAATACACATTCTCCAAGAAACGGAAAAACTCAACGGCCTCCGGAATAGCCCTGCAAGTATGACACAACACCAAATTAAGCTCATGAGCATAGCAATGTACATAAATTGCTCCGGATGCAGCACTCTGAAATGTGCTTGCACACCTCCTTTGGACCCACTCATGACAGCTGCACCATCATAGGTATGTGCAACGCACTTTAGGCCTGCTACCCCTCTCATTTGGAGCTGCTGTTGCAACTCATTTGCTATCGATTGGGCATCAAATGACTTGATTTCTGCTAGTGCTAGTAAACGCCCCTTAACTGTCCTCTCTGTTACATACCTAACACACAGAGGCAACTGTTCATACTGCCCATCCCTGGCCTCAACCGCCATAACGGCATACATTCCAGATTGTGTCAAACACCTTCAAAAGCTCCATACATTCAAGAAAGTTCCCTCTATTTGGGCTTTCACTAGATTCATCATTGGCACGGAAAGAGAGTCCCTGTCTTCCTAACATTGAGGTGACCGCAACAATTCTCCTCAGATACTCCCTTCTCTCTGCAATATCACTAGCATGGGCAGATGTTAAAATCTGAGCAATGTTCCCATGACTGCTAGTTGCCTGGTAGCTTTGCCATGCCACAACACTGTCTCTGTGTGTTTGTGCCATTTCATGTTTACCGAAGATAAACAAAGCTTTTTTTCCAATTTTTGCAGCCATTACTGACAAAAGAATCAAATTGAATGTTTTTGCCAAAAACTCTACATGGAAAGCAGAAAGCTGTGTTTTTGTGGACAGACTACTCTACCCAATTGTATTTCTCAAACCAGCAGTGCTGAAATGCCCTTTTCTGTGTACCAAAGCTTCCGTGTGGGTAGCTATTCAGCTTCACTTTTCTGGGCCCAATGTCTTTGTCACCTAAATCACTCTCATTTATGGAAGCAGTTGCTGCAACGGCTTGATTACTTTCCCTCTCTGGATCTGTTTGTTCTCCCTCTCTCTGGATCTGTTTGTTGTTCCTCTCTCTCTGGATCTGTTTGTTGTTCCTCTCTCTCTGGATCTGTTTGTTGTTCCTCTCTCTCTGGATCTGTTTGTTGTTCCTCTCTCTCTGGATCTGTTTGTTGTTCCTCTCTCTCTGGATCTGTTTGTTGTTCCTCTCTCTCTGGA
>QNTS01002239.1:179232-199366 GCA_003317085.1 Hucho hucho
AACTCCACCAGGATAGGACAATTAACATGAGGATAAATGACATGACACTCAGTGGAGGCTGCTACGGTCTGGTTCTAGTTAAATCAAATCACATTTTATTTGTCAAATGCGCCGAATACAACAGGTGTAGACCTTACAGTGAAATGCTTACTTACGAGCCCCTAACCAACAATGCAGTTTCAAAAAATACAGATAAGAATAAGAGATAAAAGTAACAAGTAATTAAAGAGCAGCAGTAAAAAGTAACAATATATACAGGGGAGGTGCCGGTACAGAGTCAGTGTGTGGGGGCACCGGTTATTTGAGATAGTATGTACATGTAGGTAGAGTTATTAAAGTGACTATGCATAGATGACAACAGAGAGTGGCAGTGGTGTAAAGGGGGAGGGGGGAGGGGCACTGCAAATAGTCTGGGTAGCCATTTGACTAGATGTTCAGGAGTCTTATGGCTTGGGGGTAGAAGCTGTTTAGAAGCCTCCTGGACCTAGACTTGGCGCTCCGGTACCACTTGCCATGCGGTAGCAGAGAGAACAGTCTATGACTAGGGTGGCTGGAGTCTTTGACCATGTTTAGGGCCTTCCTCATGTTACCCATGTGTCTGATACCACTCTACTAATTCTGCACAAGCCTGTCCTCCCCAATTAAGGTGCCACCAAACTCCTGTGCTTCCAGGATAAATTAGAATTAATTGTGACATTTTAAAAACTAAAACGAAGAAAGAAGTGCTGCCCTATAGGGCTGATAGAGAAATAGGTGCTGCCCTATAGGGCTGATAGAGAAATAGGTGCTGCCCTATAGGGCTGATTGAGAAATAGGTGCTGCCCTATAGGGCTGATAGAGAAATAGGTGCTGCCCTATAGGGCTGATAGAGAAATAGGTGCTGCCCTATAGGGCTGATTGAGAAATAGGTGCTGCCCTATAGGGCTGATAGAGAAATAGGTGCTGCCCTATAGGGCTGATAGAGAAATAGGTGCTGCCCTATAGGGCTGATTGAGAAATAGGTGCTGCTAAACAAATTCTTATTTACAATAATGGCCTACCCCGGCCAAACCCGGATGACGCTGGGCCAATTGGGAGTACCATAGGGCGGCGCACAATCACGGCCGGATGTGATACAGCCAGGATTCAAACCGGGGACTGTAGTGACGCCTCTTGCACTGAGATGCAGTGCCTTAGACCGCTGCGCCACTCGGAAGCCCTTTATGACATGAAGGTCAGTCAATCCGGAAAATTTAAAGAACTTTGAAAGTTTCTTCAAGTGCGGTCGTAAAAACCATCACGCGCTATGATGAAACTGGCTCTCATGGAGGACCGCCACAGGAAAGGAAGACCCAGAGTTACCTCTGCTGCAGAGGATAAGTTTATTAGAGTTACCAGCCTCAGAAATTGCATCCTAAATAAACGCTTCACAGAGTTCAAGTAACAGACACATCTCAACATCAACTGTTCAGAAGAGACTGCGTGAATCAGGCCTTCTTGGCCCAACAAGAAGGGACTTGTTGGGCCATGAAACACGAGCAATAGACATTAGACCGGTGGAAATCTGTTCTTTGGTCTGGTGAGCCCAAATTAAAGATTGATGGTTCCAACCACCGTGTCTTTGTGAGATGCAGAGTAGGTGAACGGATGATCTCCGCATAAGTGGTTCCCACCGTGAAGCATGGAAGAGGTGGTGTGATGTTGTGGAGGTGATTTGCTGGTGACACTGTTGGTGATATATTTAGAATTCAAGGCACACTTCACCAGCATGGCAACCACAGCATTCTGCAGCGATACGCCATCTCATCTGGTTTGCGCTTAGTGGGACTATCATTTTTCTTTCAACAGGACAATGACCCAACACACCTCCAGGCTGTGTAAGGGCTTTTTGACCAAGAAGGAGAGTGCTGCATCAATGACCTGGCCTCCACAATCACCTGACCTCAACCCAATTGAGTTGGTTTTGAATGAGTTGGACCGCAGAGTGAAGGAAAAGCAGCCAACAAGTGCTCAGCATAAGTGGGAATTCCTTCAAGACTGTTGGAAAAGCATTCCAGGTGAAGCTTGTTGAGAGAATGCAA
The DNA here is from genome assembly GCA_003317085.1 of Hucho hucho. Classification (NCBI taxonomy): domain Eukaryota; kingdom Metazoa; phylum Chordata; class Actinopteri; order Salmoniformes; family Salmonidae; genus Hucho; species Hucho hucho. The sequence goes on from QNTS01002239.1 coordinate 181,293, forward strand.
AGAGTGTGCAAAGCTGTCATCAAGACAAAGGGTGGCTACTTTGAAGAACCTAAAATATAACATATTTTGATTTGTTTAACACTTTCTTTGGTTACTACATGATTCCGTATGTGTTATTTCATAGTTATTCTACAATGTAGAAAATAGTGAAAGTAAAACTTGAATGAGTAGGTGTGTCCGAACGTTTGACTGGTACTGTGTATGTGTAACTGATAGATGCACACACACACACACACACACACACACACTACATGTTATGTTTTTACATTTATGCAAATTCTAAGTCTTTGGTGTGTAATGTCTTTTCCGTTATGTGTCGAACCCCAGTAGGACTAGCTGTCGCCATTGGTGTCGGCTAATGGGGATGCTAATAAATCAAATCAAATACCCAATACAAATGATGATTACATTTTGGTCTGTTTTATAAATAATATGCATAGTATTTTTAAAACATGTCAATGTATATGAACTCCAGATTGTGCACGTGTATCGTTACAGAGCAGACATCATCCTGCCCCGTGTAAAACAAACGTAAAACAAGTAGGGGGGTGGGGGGTGGAATCATGCCTCACTTGAGGTTCTTTAGAGAGCAGCCAAGGAAGTGAGATAAGGGACGAAGTCCATTAGAGCAGCAGAATGAAAGAATAGACAATGTCACTGAAGAAGTACATTGAGAATTTTCTTTTTTTAAACTTAAACCTGTGTGAAAGAGAGTCTATGATTAGGGTAGCAGAGGAACACAAGGTCTGATGACATGGAGTCTGAGCTTGCTAAACATATCAAGAAACTCACAGATCAGTTTCATTGGGCTTAGTAGCCTCCAAATTGGCACATCAAAACAACAGCCCTGTCCCAGACAACTGGTAAAGAAATGGAAGGGTAAGTCAATTTATCAAATTTATTTATAAAGCCATTTTTACATCAGCAGATGTCACAGTGTTATACAGAAACCCAGCCTAAAACCCCAAACAGCAAGCAATGCAGATTATACTGAACAGAGACCTCTACACTGAGTATACAAAACATTAAGAACACCTTCCTAATATTGAGTTTCCACCCCCTTTTGCCCTCAGAACAGCCTCAATTCATCGGGGGCATGGACTCTACAAGGGGTTGAAGGCTTTCCACAGGGATGCTGGCCCATGTTGACTCCAATGCTTCCCACAGTTTTGTCAAGTTGGCTGGATGTCCTTTGGGTGGTGGACCAGTCATGATACACACGGGGAAACTGTTGAGCGTGGAAAAACCCAGCATTCACCTTGTCAGTCTATGCCATGGAAAGGGCAGGTGTTCCTAATGTTTTGCTCACTCAGTCTATTGATGCTTCTCATTACATCACATTTTAAAACAATGATACATAATAATATTTAAGATTATCCCTGCGTTGAGATTTCTCTTCGCGATCTTCAATTTGATTAACATTTATAAAAACGTTTTTTATTGCTTTACACAAAAAGGTACCAAAAAAAGTGGCAGGTTGACCGCTTGTTGTCGTTTGAATCCCAGATTTATAAGAGAACAGAAGTGTCCTTGTAACTATTCTGACTCAACAGTGGCTGCCTGGAACAGATCAGGGATGTTGAGCTGTGTTTTAGATACGGCCAGCGCAGGATACAGCGGTTCACTGAACCTCTGTTTAAAACAATGGAGCAGGCTCAGAGCGCCCCCTTGTGTCACTCTATAGAACGACAGGCTACCCTCCTCGAAATCCAGCAACACCCCTACCCTCTCCAGCCCATCCACCTCCACAGGGACAGACACCTTCAGAATCAGAACGAGAGAGAACAAACTTTATTGCAATGCAGAAACATTTTCCTACGAATTTCTCTCTTGGTGTTGGTACATAGAAAGCATACACAGAGATCTGATTCAATTCTATATATATTCTATATGTAATTGTATGGAAGCATCCGTATCAGCGATCACATCCACATACCTTGTCGTGCAGGGCTTCTATCTTCCCCTTCTCACTCAGCAGGCACCAAGAATAGGGGTTGAAGCCGATACGGCAGGTGTCTTTCTGACCCTTACGGCCAATCTGACCCTCGCAGACTCCCACCTGTAGACAAGCGCAGTGGACTATGACAATGCTGTACTTAGGTAGTGGCATTTGATATTTGGGGCATTTGATTTAGCTAAATAGTGCCAATAAATGGTTTCCAAAAATGGAAATCAATGATATGGAGGGGGATTTTAAAATGTTGTTGATGTATGGTACATCCTCTGACCTTTAAAATGGTACATCCTCTGACCTTTAAAATGGTACATCCTCTGACCTTTAAAATGGTACATCCTCTGACCTTTAAAATGGTACATCCTCTGACCTCTTACCTTCCATTTGCCCTCGTCTTCCTCCACCTCCACCTCCCAGTACGCACGGCCTCCCTCCAGGGGTTTAGAGGCCAGGACCTGGGGGAAGGAGCTAAAGCGAGCCCCCTGCTCCGGGTAGGCCTGCTGGACCTCGCTGTAAGACACCTTCCTGTTCTCCTCGGAGATGAGCAGCTTGGGGTGGGCTGTGTCCGGGTCCAGACGGGGGCTGGTGCCATCTGCACAGAACACACACACACACACACGAGGGGCATGAGCAGAAGAGGTTTGTCAGTCATAAAATACTCATAGTCATTGGCATTGTGTCTAACAGAACTTGTCTGGTGCTGTGATTGATATAGACAGGCAGATTTTGAATGGTTCCGGATGGCGGTTCACTAACCCCTATGCCTTACCTAAACCCTAATGTTAATCCTAACCTTAACCTATTTTAATACCCTTGGTTGAATATCCACTTCCTTTTGAGTAGGGAGCTGGTATGGTGTAGGGTAGCGTTTCCAAAACTAGGGGTCGCCCGATTTTAAAATGAGATCGCGAGAGAAACCCTTGAAATAAAATGGTACTTGGTTCTTAGAACGTCAGTCACCTCAGATAGCCGCTAGATGTGGTTGCAATCAACAGAGCGGTTTCTGTTTTCTTCCTACAAATGTGGCTCAATCTTTTGAACGGTTTAAACTACGACATATTATATGACCCTCTGATCACTGACAGATAAAGACTCTCACCGGCACGTATGTGGCTTCAGTTTCCTTCTACAATGACCAATGACGTTATTTCCTACACAGAAAAATCTGGCAAAAAAAAGGTATTTCGCCTTCTCTTCTGAACTTGCCAAATACTTTTCTGATGCATTTCAGTCACTTCCTTCCGATTGAAATACTGTCAAGTTCTGTCAGACTGATTTTGTAATATATGGTCATAGCCCCATTTTTTTTAAAGTAAACATTGGCCGTTGATTTCATCACTTTTTTCACAAGTTGGGAGTCACAAGATTTTATGGGTCGCAGGCCAAAAAAAGTTTGGGAACCCCTGGTGTAGGTCCAGTATGAGATGGGGGGGGGTTACTTACAGAGCAGCCTGAAGGGGTCCCGGTCAGGCAGGTTGATGACCACTGAGACCAGCCGCCTCTCAGTCCACTGCTGTAGGCATCCCAGCCTGGCCCTGTCCACCTCCTCTGGAGCCTCCAGCTCCTCCACAGAACAGCTCTCAGACACACTGGAGGGTGGAGGAAACAGGATATGAGGTTTACTCTCAATAAAGGCTGTAACGCTATTACTGAGAAACCATAATACAACTATTTTTATTCTGTAAAACTACAGCATCCGTACACTTCATAATGTTAACTACACATAATGTTAACTATACATTTGATAACTAATATCAAATGTATACACTGTACTCCATACCATCTACTGAATCTTGCCTATGCCGTTGGGCCATCGACTCAACTCTCTAGCCACTTTAATAATTAGAAAGTGGATGAAATAAATGTATCACTAGCCACTTTAAACGATGCCATTTATATAATGTCTACATATCCTACATTACTCATCTCATATGTATATACTGTACTCTATACCATCTACTGCATCTTGGCAGATAGCCTAGTGGTTAGAGCGTTGGACTTGTAACCGGAGGGTTGCAAGTTCGAATCCCCGAGCTGACAAGGTAAAAATCTGTCGTTCTGCCCCTGAACAAGGCAGTTAACCCACTGTTCCCCGGGCACCGAAGACGTGGATGTTGATTAAGGCAGCCCCCCGCACCTCTCTGATTCAAAGGGGTTGGGTTAAATGCGGAAGACACATTTCAGTTGAAGGCATTCGGTTGTACAACTGACTAATAATGGTGACTTTGACTATGCCAGTCAGCCATCGCTCATTCATATATTTATATGTATATTCTCGTATTCATTCCTTTACTCTTGTGTGTATAAGGTAGTTGTTGTGAAATTGTTAGACTACTTGTTAGATACTACTGCATGGTCGGAACTAGAAGCACAAGCATTTCGCTACACTCGCATTAACATCTGCTAACCATGTGTATGTGACAAATACAATTAGATTTACAGCATCCGTACACATCACAATGTTGACTAGAGCATCCGTACACGTCACAGTGTTGACTACAGCATCCGTACACGTCACAGTGTTGACTACAGCGTCCGTACACGTCAGTGTTGACTACAGCATCCGTACACGTCACAGTGTTGACTACAGCATCCGTACACGTCACAGTGTTGACTACAGCATCCGTACACGTCACAGTGTTGACTACAGCATCCGTACACGTCACAGTGTTGACTACAGCATCCTTGCACGGCATAATGCTACGACAGTGAATGCGGGCTGATCTACAGAAAAACTAAGCATACGTATTTTCACCAAGGCACTTAATCTGTAGGAGCATGTTGGGGAATAGTGGTCTGAGTAATTTAGAAAATTATTCTATACTTATAAGAGAGCTTAGACAAGGTTTTCTACTTAACATACTGACTCAGTTCTGCTGACTTGGCAGGACTTAAAATTTTCGAGCTATTCCGAAGTTTTAGTTCTTTCTTAATTTCACTTTCTAAACTTTAGTTTCTTTCTTAGAAACTATATGAGAATTAGCCTATCGTCATTTATAATAGTTGCTTACCTTTTGGTTATCTTACTGTACTCCTGTCAAGAACAAAAGAAAGATAGGAAAACATGGGTCCCGGGTGAGAGACAAGCCACTGTTACATGTATTTAGGTGTGGTATGTACACAAACACTTTCCTTATAGTAGTAGTTTTATTTATTTATTACACCTTTATTTAACCAGGTTTAACCAGGTCCTTATAGTAGTACCCTTTAGTATGTGCCCTATGTTCCTACAGGAACTAAGAGGATTAAGTAAGTACCATGATGAAGGACTGTTCCTGTACGCGCGCGGCGCCCCGGGTGTCGGCCAGCCCCTCCAGAGTATGAAGACCCCGTTGGAGGGAGGAGAGGATCTCCTGGAGCTGGGTCAGCTGTTCCTCCAGTCCCCCCACCGCCCTGCTCTCCTCCTGGGTACACACACACACACACACACACACAGCACATAACAATAAAAACACTCACTACTGTAGTTTATATTTATATATTTACTACGTTTTAAGTGAGAAGTAGGCATTGGTCTGAGGCCCGAAAAATAAAGGAAATTCACATGAGCACCACAATGCAGTTTGAGAAGGTTTGAATCCTAAGCAACCAATATACACATTGTTAGAAGTACAATAGACCAACATAGCTACTGTAGTAGGTCAAAGCTGTGGTGGAAAACCTTAGTAGAGCATGGGTGGAGTAGGCATTGTGGTGCTCATGTGAATTTCCTTTATTTTCTTGTGACCAATGCTTACTTCTCACTTAAAATTTTGTTTTTTTTGTTTTTAAATTGTCATGTTTTTTTTACACTGGAAGTAGATTTTCTGTTAAAATGTGCATTAATACAAGATTTCCACATGAAAAGCCAGAGCCATGTCACTGGAATGGCCTTGCATAGCATAGTTGTTGACAAATATCCAACACCTGGCAGAGTTGTTCGTTTGGCACTGTTAAATCAGCACACATTTGGATTCAGATGTCAAGAAGACAGGAGAAGGAGCGTACTGGAATGTATTACGGATGTTAGAAACTGGTGAGTTTTTCTGCATTGCACACTGCAGTCAGTGTACAACAGAGTGCGCTGTTTACATGTAACGTTAGCTAGCAATTTGAAGTTTGGGTAAGGCCCTTTCCTGTTTCATCATGACAACGCCCCCAGCGCACAAAGCGAGGTCCATACAGAAATAGTTTGTCGAGTTCGGCGTGGAAAAACTTGACTGGCCTGCAAAGAGCCCTGACCTCAACCCCATCGAACACCTTTGGGATTAATTGGAACGCCGACTGCGAGCTTAATCGCCCAACATCAGTCCCTGCAGCAATGTTACAACATCTAATGGAAAGCCTTCCTAGAAGAGTGGAGGCTGTTATAGCAGCAAAGGGGGGAACCAAGTCCATATTAATGCCCATGATCGTGGAATGAGATGTTCGACGAGCAGGTGTCCACATACGTTTTGTCATTTAGTATTAGCTGTGTTGTTGCCGAGCAACCGAGTTGAGACCCAGTGTTAGAACTGAGCTTCGGGTTAAAATAAATATATGTTAGCATTGTCAGAAATGCTACAAAAAGGTAGCACATCTTCGGTTCTTAACGGACAGAAAGCAATAAATTATACATTTAATCAAACTGTTGCCCCTTCAAACTTATTCAGTCCGAAAGGTGGCAAGTCGATGGTCACTTCATGGACACCTGGACATTGAGCTAGGTCAGGGCAAGACATTGTCTTTTTTTCCTAATGCTAACGACCTTGTCGAAAATCCAGTATCTGGTTCTAGGTAACATCCACCTGATGACAAGAGACAGGGAGTGTGTTGTGTACCTCCAATCAGGACGATTTCCAGTTGTCACTGACATTGGTGTCATATTGGTTTAGATGTGATGGTGGGGAGATTTGAATTTAACACTAAGCTTCAAATCAAAGCCTACTATTGCTGAGCCAGTCAGCGCAACAACAGTGTTACTACTTAAAGTACAGCCCATGTTTTTGTTCCAGCCCTGCACCGACACACCTGATTCACCCCGCACTCTTTTAATACAGTCGCAATTAAAGCTTTATTTCTCTAGTTTTCCGCTTTAAGGCACCATATCCTACTAGAATACATGCTTTGCAGGTTACAGCCCACCTCAGTTGACTTCAAGCACAGGTTTCATTGTTTTTAGGCTAGAGTTGAGCCTGTTCTCTTCCATATTTACCCGAGTCACACACAGCAGGGCCGTGGCCTCCTCCTGCTGCAGGGCCTCGCGCATGGCCTCGTACTGCTGCTGCACCCCCGCACGCGCGTCACCTAGCAACACCTGGGGAGAGGAGGAATCAGGGCTGACATAGTGACTGTATGTAGACATAGTTGTATCCAAACACCTGACATACAGATACAGCCAGTGTAGAAGTGTGTCCAATGCATGGAGCATCATGGAGCCCCCCTCTTCTACGCTGCTACTCTCTGTTATTATCTATGCATAGTCACTTTAACTCTACCTACATGTACATATTACCTCAATTACCTCGACTAACCGGTGCCCCCAGCACATTGACTCTGTACCGGTACCCCCTGTATATAGCCTCCACATTGACTCTGTACCGGTACCCCCTGTATATAGTCTTCACATTGACTCTGTACCGGTACCCCCTGTATATAGCCTCGCTACTGTTATTTTACTGGTGCTGTTTAATTATTATTTTATTATCTATTTTTTACTTAACACTTTCTTAAAACTGCATTGTTGGTTAAGGGCTTGTAAGTAAGAATTTCACTGTAAGGTCTACACCTGTTGTATTCAGCATTTCACTGTAAGGTCTACACCTGTTGTATTCAGCATTTCACTGTAAGGTCTACACCTGTTGTATTCAGCATTTCACTGTAAAGTCTACACCTGTTGTATTCAGCATTTCACTGTAAGGTCTACACCATTAGGCTTTTGCTTCCGGTCAGACCTAAAACACCTGGTCCAACTGAGGTCATGTCTTCTTACCTGGAATCTCTGTTTCTTCTCTGTCATCTCAGTCACTCTGCTCATTAAAGACTGTTCTGTTTCCTGCATCTTCTTCATCTCCTGTTTCAGGTTCCCCTGCAAGACAAAGCACAGTGACATCATCCTGCCATCAATAGAAAACATACTTTTGTTCTCTGAAACATGTATTCATACTATAACATGTGTGATAAATCACCCTCGTCTGTTTCTCACCCTCAGCTCCCTCTCGGCCTCTCTGATGCTGACGCAAGCGTGCTCCCGGTGCGTCCCGATCACGGTACACACGGTACAGACACACACGCTACACTGGCGACAGTAGATTCGGTTCATCTCCTGGTGTTCCGGGCACCTGACGACAATGTAAGTTGTACTTGTACTCCAGTTATATATATATATATATATATATATAAATAAAATGATTTGTCAAATAATAAATCAAATAACAAATCATCAACTTAATGAAATGTTGAAACAAAGTATTACAAGAATTCAAGACTTTACTGCAATACCGTCCAAAGTTGTTAGGAATTTTACTTAGTGCAGCTCAGAAAAAGGAAATTCACATGAGCACCATGATGCTGTTTGAGAAGGTTTGAACACAGACAAAAACAACGCCTACACATATACATTCATTTGCATAGCAACACACAGACAACACACATAGCAACACACAGACAACACACATAGCAACACACAGACAACACACATAAAACACACATAGCAACTACAGACAACACACATAGCAACACACATAGCAACAACAGACAACACACATAGCAACAACAGTTAAATCTGTATAAGCGCCAAACACCATCAACATACAGAATACATTTCCTCTCTCCTCGCCCACTTATCATCCAATGGGTTTTGAGGAGGAGAAATAATGCAAGGAAATTCAATTGAGATTCTCCCCAAATAACAGTGGAACCTTACCTCCAGGGTGAGATGTCCTCCACAGGGGGTACCAGAGTGTGGCTCTGGAAGACAGGGGACTCCAGGTGGGGGCGGAGGTGATCGGAGCACATGGAGGCTCCACACACCAGGCAGGTCTTCACTGCAGGGAGAGAGCCCTGGCTGGGGCAGTAGTGGCAAGGCAGGAAGGTCTCCCTAGAGGTCTGGCGAGCCAGGCTGGGGGACAGGTTGGTACGTCTAGGGGGCAGGTTGTTGGCAGCACGGGTAGGAGAGGTGGAGGTGCCGATTGGACAAGGGGATCTGTTGGGGATCTCTGGAAGTGGCTCCCACTCAGCTTCAACAGGCGTCTCCTTCGTAGGGGTGACTAAACGTAAATGGGTTGTTTGGGTCGTTTCAGCATGATTCTTGCCGGGTGTGTGGGGATCTCTTGCAGGGGGTGGCGGTGTGTCCAGTTCAACGGAGCGGATTCTTCTTGGCGATGTGTTTCTCATGTTACCTGTTGCTGATTCAGGTGATTTTCTAGGGTCATCCGGGGGTTCTCTTGTAAGAGGTTCTGTTGCAGCAGGGGGTTGGTCCAGCTCAATGGGTGGGTCTCTCCTAGGGGACCAAGACCTATCACGTGTCAGGTCCGGACCTCTGGCGGCGACGGACGCAGTACTAGACGGTTTGGTTGCTAAGGAGAACGGTGCTTCTGGCACCTCCTCCTCACTGGACAACTCAACGTCAGATGACGTGTTCTGATTGGCTGAAGAGGAGGAAGAGGAAGTGGTGGGTCTCTTACTGTCACCAGACTGTCCCCTGGAGTGGGAGGAAGAGGAGCTGCCAGTGGCTGGTCTCTTGTTGTCGTGAAGATGGCCTCCTGGGACAGGAGAACTGGCTGGTCTCTTCCCCAACAGACGCTTGGATAGAGAGATGGAGGATCTCTTCCCAAGGGTCCAGCCCAACGGATTGATCTCAATGACATCCTCTTCATTGGCTCTGCCTTCTATACCCAACAAGACATACATAACACAAATAGATTAGTAGTGATTAGGCCTATTTAGGATACATCAAAAGGGCACAAACCTAACCAAATCAAATTGTATTTGTCACAGCACAGAACACAACAGGTGTAGACTTTACCTCGAAATGCTTGCTTTTACAAGCCCTTCCCAATGATGCAGAGTTATAAAATTATGGGAATATCATAAATGTTATATTAAGATAGAATACGGTCGATTGGTTATAAGGCAAGTCAATAGACTTCAGTAGACTTTGACCTGTGTCGTTACTCGTGTGCGTCCGTCAATGGAGCCGAATGCGGTTGCTAATGTTTCTATCGTAGCCAAATCATCATCATCATCATCATCATCATCATCATCATCACCATATTAAAACCATTCTTTTTACTGTAGGCCTAGTACCATTACACATGTACATCTTTCCCAGCAGTAGCCTACCTTTGGAAATGTTCGTTCCCATGACTAGCCAGCCAACCTGGGGTGTATTTATTTCGTATTGGAATGGAAACCGTTTTACCGTTTAAGAACCAAACGGAACGAAACGCGGAGGGACCTATCGGAATTTGTCCAATTGAAATTCTCGTTTTCCGTTGCAAAATGTTTTCCGTTTGAAGTAAACGGTTTGTGTTGCAAAACGTTTTGCAACAGAATCGGCGTAATGAATCAAGCCTTGTATCCTCGTCCCCAGTCTAATTGCGCATGGTCGGAACGGTGTGGTGCAGTTGGGAAGTTACCTGTGGCTCCGGTATGTGGAAACACTTCATCTCGCCACGGACTTGCGGTAGTGTCTCTCTGCAACCCAAACGGTAATGTCCTGTACTCCTCCCTGCACTCGGGACAGTAGTAGGGACCGGTGGGCGAACCGCTCCATAACTCCTGTATACAGCAATAGCAGAAAATATGTTTGCATTTCAGCGCGGTCGGATTCCGACATATACGGTGACACAAAGGACACACCGGGGACTCGCGGTCCGGGGTCTGCAACGACTGACCCATTTTGCCCAGTAAAAAGTGATATTTTGTTAGTTTTCTGGGTCAACAACACGACAGACTAGACCGTGAGGAAACGAAACCCACTAAAATGAGGAGGAGCCAAGTGTTTGAATAAAGTCCCGGGTGTAGTCCTCCTACTGCGCCCGGCTCTAAAAGGGACCGCAAACCTACATCTGTCTGGCCCAAAAACATGTAGCCCGTTAGGTCTACAGATCAAACTACGCAGTGGCCTGGGCTAGTGTCATCGTTTGAAGAAAACAAATCCACGAGGAAAAAGCATGCGTACTTGTTGCCCTACCCAGCAAGCAGTCTCTGGGTTGCTAGGATTGTAAAGGTAGCCAAGGGTTAAAAGCATACTGGCCTCTCACCATTTTGGCTTCGCATGAAATACATGTTGAATGGCTTGTAAACATGGATTGTGGAAGTGGAATCTCTGAACTCTAACCTTTTTTATATTATTTCTTAATCTGATTTACTGAACAACGCCATTACGTGTGCTGTGTTTCATTCCTAGTTTAGATTCTCCAAGGTGTCCTGGGGCTTTTGGAGCTCAGACGTGCAGTAATACATTCAGAAACAGATAGGTCGTGTTTTCTAGTGTCTGTCCTATAGCAACTTTTTTCCAAACTGAGTCCTGGGGACCCCAAGGGGGATGCACGTTTTGGTTTTTCTTGCCATAGCGCTACACAGCTGATTTTTAAAATAATCAAGTCGTCATCACGCTTTTAATTGTTTTGAATCGGCTGTGTTTTGTGTAGTTCTTGGTTAAAACCCAGAATGTTCATCCCCTCCCCAGTCCCACTCATGCTTAGGTTTTCTGAGTGTAGTGAGATATAAGAAGGACACGTGACATCACGGCCACTTTTTGTTGTTGAAAAAAAGCAGTTTATGTGCGAGTTGTGCCCATTGTTCACACGGTGCCCTCTTATTGGCTAGGATGGTCCCACCTGATCTTGCTTCGTCCCGACTTCCTTGCATGTGTTAAGACATTTTATTACCGTTGTTAGAGCTGTGACACACTGGTCTGGACAGGAGGCCTTTTGGAAATGCACCATTTGCTCAGAAATGGAGCCGACACATTGATTGGTTCTCTCAACAACGACAACAAAAAAAGGACTTTGTGTTAGCCAGACTTACTCATAGGTCCCACTCACCCAATGCTGGCACGTTAAAACAGGGAGCACTGATCAAGCATTATAGTGGCAGAGGTTTTCAACCACACCACCATGAATGTTCTAAATAAAAGTCATTTGCTACCTGATGATAAAGCAAGACGAGAGCACACCGTGCTGAAACTTACAGCACCTGGTAATCCCAGGCAGTCTGCCAGCCAAGTACTAACCAAGCCCAACCCTGCTAGCAGCCGAGATCGGGCGTATTCAGGCTAGTATGGCCGTAAGCAAAGGAGTAACTCCTGCTACACGATATAAAGTTGACGAGCCTCTGGAATAGACCTCTTCCAGTTCCTCTGTCTTTTTATTTATTATTTTATTTAACCTTTATTTAACTAGGCAAGTCAGTTAAGGACAAATTCTTATTTACAATGACGACCTACCAAAAGGCCTCCTGCGCGGACAGGGGCTGGGATAAATAAAAATATAGGACAAAACACACATCACGACAAGAGAGACAACACAACACTACATAAAGAGAGACCTAAGACAACAACATAGCATGGCAGAAACACATGACAACACAGCATGGTAGCAGCACAAAACAGGGTGCAAACATTGGGCACAAACAACAGCACAAAGGACAAGAAGTTAGAGACAACAAAACATCATGCAAACTGAAATGTCTTTCAATATTGGCATTACAGAAATATTTATACAGAGATTGACAGCTTCTAGTGTTAAAAAAAAGGCCTATTGAATAACGACTTCAGACATACATCAGATAACTTTACCTGTATGAGTGGCAGTCCATGTTAACAGTACATGACTTGCGCACATTTCATAGTTTATGCTGTGTATTGTTATTGTGTATATATTTCCAATCATAACTATTTTAAACAACTTTATTACTTAGCTATTTGTGGATATTTTTGTTTAGGAGAGCTTGCAAGTAAGCATTTCACTGTAGTTTACACCCTGTATCCTGTGCACGTGACGAATAAACTTTGATTTGATGATCAACTCAGCATTCATATCAGCTGTCATAGTCAATAGAACAGGTGACTGACTTGACCACCATTCATATCAGCTGTCATAGTCAATAGAACAGGTGACTGACTTGACCACCATTCATATCAGCTGTCATAGTCAATAGAACAGGTGACTGACTTGACCACCATTCATATCAGCTGTCATATTCAATAGAACAGGTGACTGACTTGACCACCATTCATATCAGCTGTCATAGTCAATAGAACAGGTGACTGACTTGACCACCATTCATATCAGCTGTCATAGTCAATAGAACAACAACACAGAGTTACACATGGAATAAACAAACGTACAGTCAATAACACAATAGAAAAATAAGAAAAGTCTATATACAGTGTGTGCAAATGGCGTGAGGAGGAAAGGCAATAAATAGGCCATAGTAGCAAAGTAATTACAATTTAGCAAATTAACACTGGAGTGATAGATGTGCAGATGATGATGTGCAAGTAGAAATACTGGTGTGCAAAAGAGCAAAAAAGTAAATAAAAACAATATGGGGATGAGGTAGGTAGATTGGGTGGGCTATTTACAGATGGGCTATGTACAGCTGCAGCGATCGGTTAGCTGCTCAGATAGCTGATGTTTAAAGTTAGTGAGGGAAATATAAGTCTCCAGCTTCAGCGATTTTTGCAATTCATTCCAGTCATTGGCAGCAGAGAACTGGAAGGAAAGGCGGCCAAAGGAGGTGTTGGCTTTGGGGATGACCAGTGAGATGTACCTGATGGAGTGCGTGCTACGGGTGGGTGTTGTTATCGTGACCAGTGAGCTGAGATAAGGCGGAGCTTTACCTAGCAAAGACTTATAGATGACCTGGAGCCAGTGGGTCTGGCGACGAATATGTAGCGAGGGCCAGCCGACTAGAGCATACAGGTCGCAGTGGTGGGTGGTATATGGGGCTTATATATAGGTGACAAAATGGATGGCACTGTGATAGACTGCATCTAGTTTGCTGAGTAGAGTGTTGGAGGCTATTTTGTAAATGACATCGCCAAAGTCGAGGATCGGTAGGATAGTCAGTTTTACGAGGGTATGTTTGGCGCCGTGAGTGAAGGAGGCTTTGTTGCGAAATAGGAAGACGATTCCTAATTTTGGATTGGAGATGTTTAATATGAGTATGGAAGGAGAGTTTACAGTCTAGCCAGACACCTAGGTATTTGTAGTTGTCCACATATTCTAAGTCAGAACCAGTGATGCTAGTCGGGCGGCCGGGTGCAGGCAGCGAACGGTTGAAAAGCATGCATTTAGTTTTACTAGCGTTTTAAGAGCAGTTGGAGGCCACGGAAGGAGTGTTGTATGGCTTTGAAGCTCGTTTGGAGGTTTGTTAACACAGTGTCCAAAGAAGGGCCAGATGTATACAGAATGGTGTCGTCTGCGTAGAGGTGGATCAGGGAATCACCCACAGCAAGAGCGACATCTTTGATATATACAGAGAAAAGAGTTGGCCCGAGAATTGAACCCTGTGGTACCCCCATAGAGACTGCCAGAGGTCTGGACAACAGGCCCTCCGATTTGACACACTGAGCTTTGTCTGAGAAGTAGTTGGTGAACCTGGTGAAGCAGTCATTTGAGAAACCAAGGCTGTTGAGTCTGCTGATAAGAATGTGGTGATTGACAGAGTCAAAAGCCATGGCCAGGTCGATGTACTGTGCAGCCGTCTTCAATCTTTTATCGATGGCGGTTATGAGATTGTTTAGTACCTTGAGCGTGGCTGAGGTGCACCCGTGACCAGCTCGGAAACCGAAGTGCACAGCGGAGAAGGTACGGTGGGATTCAAAATGGTCAGTGATCTGTTTATTAACTTGGCTTTCGAAGACTTTAGAAAGGCAGGGCAAGATGGATATAGGTCTATAACAGTTTGGGTCTAGAGTGTCACCCCCTTTGAAAAGGAGGATGACCACGGCAGCTTTCCAATCTTTAGGGATCTCGGACGATACAAAAGAGAGGTTGAACAGACTGGTAATAGGGGTTGCAACAATGGCGGCGGATAATTTTAGAAAGAGAGGGTCCAGATTGTCGAGCCCAGCTGATTTGTAGGGGTACAAGTTTTGCAGCTCTTTCAGAACATCTGCTATCTGGATTTGGGTGAAGGAGAAGCTGGGGAGGCTTGGGCAAGTAGCTGCGGGGTTTGCGGAGCTGTTGGCCGGGGTTGGGGTAGCCAGGAGGAAAGCATGGCCAGCCGTAGAGAAATGCTTATTGAAGTTCTCGATTATCGTGGATTTATCGGTGGTGACAGTGTTTCCTAGCCTCAGTGCAGTGGGCAGCTGGGAGGAGGTGCTCTTGTTCTCTAAGGACTTTACAGTGTCCCAAAACGTTTTGGAGTTAGAGCTACAGGATGCAAATTTCTGTTTGAAAAGCTAGCCTTTGCTTTCCTGACTGACTGCGTGTATTGGTTCCTGACTTCCCTGAAAAGTTGCATATTGCGGGGACTATTCAATACTAGTGCAGTCCGCCACAGGATGTTTTTGTGCTGGTCGAGGGCAGTCAGGTCGCAAAGGTTGAAAGTTCAAATCCCAGAGCTGTCAAGGTACAATCTGTAGTTCTGCCCCTGAACAGGCAGTTAACCCACTGTTGCTAGGCTGTTATTGAAAATAAGAATTTGTTCTTAACTGACTTGCCTAGTTAAATAAAGGTTAAAAAAAAAATAGATGGTGAGGAAATTACTTTAAAAGAAATTACTTTTAAAGATCGACTAGGCATCCTCGACTGACGGGATGAGGTCAATATCCTTCCAGGTCGATTAGAAAGGCCTGCTCGCAGAAGTGTTTTAGGGAGCGTTTGACAGTGATGAGGGGTGGTCGTTTGACCACGGACCCATAGCGGATGCAAGCAATGAGGCAGTGATCGCTGAGATCCTGATTGAAAACAGCAGAGGTGTATTTGGAGGGCAAGTTGGTCAGGATAATATCTATGAGGGTGCCCATGTTTACGGATTTAGGGTTGTACCTGGTGGGTTCCTTGATAATTTGTGTGAGATTGAGGGCATCTAGTTTAGATTGTAGGACTGCCGGGGTGTTAAGCATATCCCAGTTTAGGTCACTTAACAGAACGAACTCTGAAGATAGATGGGGCAGTCAATTCACATATGGTGTCCAGGGCACAGCTGGGAGCTGAGGGGGGTCTATAACAGGCGGCAACAGTGAGAGACTTATTTCTGGAGAGATAATTTTTTTTAATTAGAAGCACAAACTGTTTGGGCATAGACCTGGAAAGTATGACAGAACTTTGCAGGCTATCTCTGCAGTAGATTGCAACTCCTCCCCCTTTGGCAGTTCTATCTTGACGGAAAATGTTGTAGTTGGGGATGGAAATCTCAGGATTTCAGACACGGCAAGGACATCAGGGTTGGCGGAGTGTGCTAAAGCAGTGAGTAAAACAAACTTAGGATGGAGGCTTCTGATGTTAACATGCATGAAACCAAGGCTTTTACGGTTACAGAAGTCAACAAATGAGAGTGCCTGGGGACACGCAGGGCCTGGGTTAACCTCTACATCACCAGAGAAACAGAAGAGGAATAGGATGAGGGTACACCTAAAGTCTATCAAAACTGGTCGTCTAGTGCGTTGAGGACAGTGAATAAAAGGAGCAGATTTCTGGGCGTGGTAGAATAGATTTAGTGACCTGAGTAAACTTAATTGTAAAAGTATGCATCAACAGTGGCATGTTTGCTAAAGTTTATTATGCGAAGCACACATTTAGGCAGCCAGGACCACCGGCCGGGACCACCGGCCAGGACCACAGGCCAGGACCACAGGCCAGGACCACAGGCCAGGACCACAGGCCGGGACCCCTCCGTAGGCCGGCACTCTCACTGCAGTCCAGTGCCATGGACATCTTTGAAGTTGGGCCTCTAGTAATTTAGGAGGACAACTTTATAAAGGCCTCCTCACAATGGCCTTATCATACAAGGCTCTACAGACAGATTTAAAAATACGTAGGCTATTTTTGCGTTGATGGTGTATGTATTGAAGTCAACTGGGGCGGCAGATAGCCTAGTGATTAGAGCGTTGGGCCAGTAACCGAAAGGTTGCTAGATTGAATCCCTGAGCTGACAAGGTAAAAATCTGTCGCTCTGCCCCTGAACAAGGCAGTTAACCCACTGTTCCTAGGCCGTCATTGTTAATAAGAATTTGTTCTTAACTGACTTGCCTAAAAGTGGTTCAACATTCAAATGCGTTTTGATTGACCACATAGGACAACTTGTACAAGGCGACGGTCGGTGGAAGTCTGGCGCCACCAAGTGGACAATTATTTTAGCTCCCTTGTGGCAGCAGTGCTCCAAAGATATATTATGAAAGATGCCAGAAGGAATTATCCAACGATCAAAGGGATCAGTAGCGCAGCGGTCTAAGGCACTGAATCTCAGTGCTAGAGGCGTCACTACAGACACCCTGGTTAGAATCCAGGCTGTATCACAACCGGACATGATTGGGAGTCCCATAGTGCGGTGCACAATTGGCCCAGTGTCGTCTGCGTTTGGCCCGGTGTAGGCTGTCATTGTAAATAAGAATTTGTTCTTAACTGACTTGCCTAGTTAAATAAATGAGTTGAGAGGAGGAAACAAAAGAATACTGGAGAAAGACCCGTCCCAGCCTCCGCTGTATATGTACCACCAATGTCAATATAAATATCAAAACAGACACCAAACATTAAGCAACTACAAGGCAGAGAAGGGTAACTGCAATGAAATAAGCCAGGGACCTGTGGAAAGAAGCCCCCTGATCTCCCCATGTCTGCCAGCAGGGGAGGACACAACACCTCAGCTCCTGCTGTAACGGGTGGACCGAAAGCCGATTCCACCAAAGGCCTTCACCAAGCTCTGGCTCACCCTCACGTCTCTGAAGGACGCACTGTGGTCCTCTGACAACTTGTTGGTAGGGAAACGCGTGGAGACCACACACCAGGCAGTGGCCTTGATAGCCACGGAAGCCAGGCTTTTATTTTACAATTTGTATCAGCAACGATCTGGAGCCACCGTCAGTAATACCCACACACGTTTATTTTAGCAATAATTTTGGACATGTAGCCTATTGTAATGATTATGGAACTGTAGCAGGTTAAACCTGGAGCCTGGCGCACGGTTCACGACGACTGGACCGTTG
>QNTS01002240.1:0-14809 GCA_003317085.1 Hucho hucho
ACTGTGGGGTGCTGTCCTCAGATAATCGCATGGTATGCTATCGCCGTAAAGCCTTTTTGAAATATGACAATGCATTTGGATTAACAAGAAGTTCATCTTTTAAACGATGTAAGACACTTGTATTTCCATGAATGTTTACTTATTAGATTTTTGTATTTAGCATTATTGCGCTATCCTTTTCACCGGATGTTGTCGCAAACGGGGCGCTAGCGCCCCACTACTCCCTAAGAAGTTAATCTCGGTCAAATTTCACTTTTGGTTCAGTCTCCTAGCAACGTTCAGCATCAAGAAAGTGTGGTAAAACTCAGGAAGCAGTGTAGCTCTCTTCAACTGGAAACTGTACACTCAGGTTCAGCTCACCTATACACTTCTGTCCTCTTCTTCAGCCTTAGCAGGTGTAGACAGATGGTGTAGTATAGGGTTCCCCAACTGGTGTCGTAAAAATATTGGTTCAATAATATTTCTCAGATATCGGAGCTTGTGAGATCAGTATAGACTTTATTATAAAGTAACAACCCGAGCTGGTCCATGGAGCAACTGCCTTCCCCAGTCTCAGCACACTCCTTTTATACAGTTTCATCCTTACATCACATACAAAGTCACTCCTCTTTATGTACAGTTGAAGTCGGAAGTTTATTTACACTTAGGTTGGAGTCATTAAAACTCGTATTTCAACCACTCCACAAATTTCTTGTTAAACAGCTTGGAAAATTCCAGAAAATGATGTCATGGCTTTAGAAGCTTCTGATAGGCCAATTGACATCATTTGAGTCAATTGGAGTTGTACCTGTGGATGTATTTCAAGGCCTACCTTCAAACTCATTGCCTCTTTGCTTGAAATAATGGGAAAATCCAAAGAAATCACCTCAGAAAGAAAATGTAGACCTCCACAAGTCTGGTTCATCCTTGGGAGCAATTTCCAAACGCCTGAAGGTACCACGTTCATCTGTACAAACAATAGTATAAACACCATGGGACCACGTAGCCGTCATACCGCTCAGGAAGTAGATGCGTTCTGTCTCCTAGAGATGAACGTACTTTGGTGTGAAAAGTGCAAATCAATCCTAGAACAACAGCAAAGGACATGTGAAGACGCTGGAGGAAACAGGTACAGAAGTATCTATATCCACAGTAAAACAAGTCCTATATCGTCATAACCTGAAAGGCCGCTCAGCAAGGAAGAAGCCAATGCTCCAAAACCACCATAAAAAAGCCAGACTACGGTTTACAACTGCACATGGGGACAAAGATCGTACCTTTTGGAGAAATGTCCTCTGGTCTGATGAAACAAAAATAGAACCTTGGCCATAATGACCATCATTATGTTTGGAGGAAAAAGGGAGATGCTTGCAAGCCGAAGAAAACCATCCCAACCGTGAAGCACGGGGGTGGCAGCATCATGTTGTGGGGGTGCTTTGCTGCAGGAGGGACTGGTGCACTTCACAAAATAGTTGGCATCATGAGGAAGGACAATTATGTGGATATATTGAAGCAACATCTCAAGACCTCAGTCAGGAAGTTAAAGCTTGGTCGCAAATGTGTCTTCCAAATGGACAATGACCCCAAGCATACTTCCAAAGTTGTGGCAAAATGGCTTAAGGACAACAAAGTCAAGGTATTGGAGTGGCCATCACAAAGCCCTGACCTCAATCCTATAGAAAATTTGTCGGCAGAACTGAAAAGGCGTGTGTGAGCAAGGAGGCCTACAAATCTGACTCAGTTACACCAGCTGTGTCAGGAGGAATGGGCCAAAATTCACCCAACTTATTGTGGGAAGCTTGTGGAAGGCTGCCTGAAACGTTTGACCCAAGTTAACTTCTTAGGGAGCGGCAGCAGAGGTGACTGTTTTGGAGAGTCTGGCGTGCCCAAAGTAAAATGCCTGCCACTCAGGCCCAGAAAATAGGATATGCACATAATTAGTACTATTGGATAGGAAACACTCTGAAGTTTAAAAAAAATAATAATTGTGACCTTTGCTCTGTTTGATACTCTCCCTATTGATTTTAATGGTATCCAGCTCCGAGATTGCAGTACCTATGGCTTCCACTAGATGTCAACAGTCTTTATACAGAGTTTGGAAGCTCTAGCAGTGAGCAGAACGGATAGGAACAGGAAATAGTCGAGGTAGCACAGATGTCAACAAGATTTCACGGGTGCGAGACCGTGTGCGCGCCCCACTGTATTTTCCTTTTATAACGTTTAGGTTACCATCCGAGTGAAATATTATCACTAATATTCATAAAAGGATAGCTAAGGATGCATTATAAATGGTCTTTGATTTGTTTAGGAAAGGTTTATAGGTATATTTGAACGCGTTCTCTTCACGGTTCAATGGGCGATTTTGAATTTGGAGTCTTACATTTCAGCGCGCCGCTGCTCCCTAAGAGGTTAAACAATTTGAAGGCAATGCTACCAAATACTAATTGAGTGTATGTAAACTTCTGACCCACTGGGAATGTGATGAAAGAAATAAAAGCTGAAATAAATCATTCTCTACTATTATTCTGACACATTCACATTCTTAAAATAAAGTGGTGATCCCTACTGATCTAAAACAGGGAATTTTTACTAGGATTAAATGTCAGGAATTGTGAAAAACAGAGTTCAAATAGATTTGGCTAAGGTGTATGTAAACATCCGACTTCAACTGTAAATGATCCACACCCTTTGCCATTCAGCCACCATTATCTCTTTGTCTTGCTTCTAACTTGTTTACGCCCATCTTTACTTGGTTTCCAATTTTATTGGCACAGACTTCAGATTATATTGGCATAGATTATAATGGTGGCGAAACCATAGCAATGATACAAAAAATTATGAAGACATACACTCATAATGCAGGTGCATGTCTAATGGTACTTATAGGATTACGTAATGGTACTCATGGGACTGGGTAATGGCTTCCCTTAAGCCCATAATGACCCAGACACACACATAATGGTTTTTCTTTTAAGCCTATATTGATTCTGCTTACTACTCTGAGATGCATAATACATGTACTGGAAAATCACCCATACTGGCGGCCCGCAGTTGATTTTATTAGGCTCCCCAAGTTTTGTGAGCAAAAAGAAAACACTGAGCCGACTAGGTGAATTTTTTTTTTATGTGCCCTTAAGCAAGGCACTTGAACCTAATTGCTCCTGTAAGTTGCTCTGAACAAGAATATTATTGGAAATTTTCCAGTACATGTGTTATGCATCTTAGAGTAGTAAGCAGAATTAATGCACTCTATACGTGTGTCTAGGTCATTAGGCTAAGGGAAGACATTACCAAGTCCCGTGAGGTTCATTAGACATGCATTAAGAGCATAGGTTTATATTACTTAAGCATCATTAGGCATGTACCTTCATTAGGAGTGTGCATGTCTGTTTATTTTTGTATCATTTCTATGGTTATGCCACCAATAGAATCTATTCCCTAATGTTATTTTTGTATCATTGCTATGGTTACGCCACCAATAACATCTATGCCCTAATGTCTGTCCCAATAAGAAAATGGAAAACAAGCTAAAATGAGTGCAAGGCAAAAAGATAATGGTGGCTAAATCATTAACATAAAGAGGAATTACTATGTGTGTGACGTAAGGATGAAAACTGTACAAAAGTTATGTGCAGAGGCTGGAAAGTCAGTTGGTCCATCGGCCAGCTCGGCTTGTTATTTTGTAATAAAGTCTATTTAAATTCACAAGTTCTGGTATCTGAGAAATATGATATTTAGATCTAGGCCCATTTCCACATTGCATCTCAGAGCAGGAGTGCTGATCTAGGATCTGTCCATATAATCTTATTAATTAGGATCTCAAAAGAGAAACTGGTCCTAGATCAGCACTCCTGCTTGGAGACACTTTGTGGATATGGGCTCTGATATTGCCAGACATGAATGCTATGTTGTGGGGCCCTGATTTCAACTATCATATCATGTTAGCACAGTGATGACTCCCAAGGAAAGTGAAAACAGTTCCTATTTTGAGGTTGTTTTGACCACTGCTGAACTAACAGGCAGCTGGGGTATCTATCCTATTCCACACTGTGTGGGTTGTCACATGCTTTCCCCACATGGAAGTGGAAACTATAGAATTTTTATTCCAATCTATCCCACTCACTACGTAAACACATTTACTAAGTCTGACATGCACAGCTAGCTCCCCAGATTAATTAAGTAATACTGCTTCAGAATACTCAAGTCTAGCAAATCTGACCATAATTATAACCTCCTGATTCCTGTGTACAAGCAGAAATGAAAGCAGGAAGCACCAGTGACTTGATCAATAAAAAAGTGATCAGATGAAGCAGATGCTAAGCTACAGGACTGTTTTGCTAGCACAGACTGGAATATGTTCCGGGATTCTTCCGATGGAATTGAGGAGTACACCACATCAGTCACTGGCTTCATCAATGAGTGCATCGATAACGTCGTCCCTACAGTGACTGTACGTACATACCCCAACCAGAAGCCATTGATTACAGGCAACATCCACACTGAGCTAAAGGGTAGAGCTGCCACTTTCAAAGAGCGGGACTCTAACCCGGAAGCTTTTAAGAAATCCCGCTATGCCCTCCGACGAACCTTTAAATAGGCAAAACGTCAATACAGGACTAAGATCGAATCGTAAACTATTACAGACTGTAATACCCACACGTTTCAAGCAGACCACCATAGTGTTCTTGGGCACAGGGACTAAGGTAACCTGCCTAAATGACTACCGACCCGTAGCACTCACGTAGCACTTACGTCTGTAGCAATGAAGTGCTTTGAAAGGCTGGTCATGGCTCACATCAACACCATTACCCAGAAACCCTAGAACCACTCCAATTTGCATACCGCCCCAACAGATCCACAGATGATGCAATTTTTATTGCACTTGAAGGTTAAACCAAGGCCTTATACCTTTTAAAGGGTTAATAAATTATGTTATGATAAACTGTAAGGTCTCCTCTTCAGGAGACCTCTGTGTGTGTGTTAAAACCTGTTTTGAGTGTTGTGTTCTTCAGACACTATCAGAAGGCGTCTACATTCAGACTCCTCCTGTCTGGATCTCACAGTGGTTATCTGGTTTTCTGAGAACAAAAGGCTGCCACAGACCTGATGAAACCAACCCCGTCAGAAGATGCTTACACTAGTTCACATTGTTATGACTCTATACTTGTGATGAAAGGTCAAGTTTCGGTCAAACCCACTTCTGAGTTTTTACTTGCTGATAAGATGGATCCTGCTGTCAGTGGGAGGTTACATTTATTAAAATGTGGCTAGGGAAAGTTACGTAAGGGGGATTGGGGAGGCTATATGAGATACAGGATGTCTTAGACATTTTGCAGAACTTGGGGATAACTACCATATACTGTTATACTGTACTCTGTATCAACTTCTGCATACAATTGTATTACTAACAAGAGTATTTTAATACTTAAACAAAGAGTCTGTGTTTCCTTTCCATTACTAATATATGTTTGATAATTATATAGACCTGATAATTTGTTGAAGAAATTGACCAACATTTTGGCAAGCTTGTCAGGAGCGAGTGACCACTTCGCTGGACTGACCATTGATCCACGTGCAAGCGCTACAAAATTACAAGGTAAGCAGATGCCTGTTATATCTAAAGTCTGTAATTTGTATAGCATGCTGTGGTTAATGAGTCATTCTGGCAAGTAAGTGGCGTCTCGTTGTTAAATTTATATGAACCAAAATGTCTTCGTAATAGTGGAAAAATTGAAAGTGGGAAATTGTTACACAACCCGTGGGAGGAAGCACAGACCACCTAGGTGGAAATAGGTTATAAATTCCTGGGTTAAAAGTTTATTACTGTGAGATTTGGTGATAGGTTTAGGGCGAAATTCCAAGTAGAATGGCTGATTGTTATTATTGTGATGAGACTTGGTGATAGGACTTAGGGCGAAATTCCAAGTATAAACACTGATTGTTAAGATTATTCTGATAAGGTATTCTGTAATTGTTCTATGTATTTTGTAATTGTTCTATGTATCATGTCTTCTGTGTGGTATGACTGGATGGTGGGACATTAAATTAGGAGTTAGTTATAAACAATATAATTCCTGTGTATTTGAATTAACTGAGTGGACATTCGGATCAGATGCTCGAAGAGTTGCCTGTGGGGGTATAAACCTTAATGCATACACCCTTCTTGAATTACGCAAATTGGCTCAATTATTACACAAATTGGCTAAATTATTTATTTACTAATTAAACAATTACAGAATACACAAATACACTAACATACAGTAAATAGTCTCTAGAAGACTAACAAAATAGGAGTTTGGTCATAACACGGTGGCGAATTCAGAGAGAGGAGGGGGGGAGGAAGGGAGACAAAGGAGTTACTCTATCGCACATTGGGAAGCTACGCTAATGAAAATACAAAATCTTAGCACTCTAATAACCGCTCATTTGGAAAAAGACAATGGTCCATCCATGGAGATCTGAACCATGTTTTTCTTTGGTAGATATTCAGTGCTTATCTCAGACCGCTTTAAGGTCCAATGCAGTCGCATATCCCATAAATTTAGAATTGTAAAATATCGCCACAACTTTGTCCTCATCCCATAAACGGACATGGAAGTCACACTGCTTTGACTGTGTTTTCCTGTTAAGGCTCTCAAAGAGAAGTACATAGTCCTCCTCCCCAGTTTTTTTAGACAAGTGCTTGAAATGAGGAGCCAAGCCATGTGTGCACATATAGCTGGACTTTGTTGCCCTGCATGCGAAGGTCTTGGCTATTGCACTGTCTGGGAACGTCGCTGAGAACAGCACACCTAAGAGTAAAAAAAAATAGATTTGTTTCTAACCTGTGTGTGAATGCGTGTGCCAGAGAGAGAATATGAAATATGAAAACCAACATTACATGCTCCTAAAATCATTTTCATGTTGCAGGTGACAGTTTATAAACCATGCCACTCACCAGTGTGTTCACTACAGTGGAAAGAGTAGTGAGACTCCATTATATTGAGACACCACAATGTGTCCTCTTTGGGAATGCCAGTTATGACGGACTGTCTTGAGGTGGTGGTGAATGTGGTAGTAGTTGTAGAAGATTGTCTAGGTGGTGATGTGGATGACCATGACTTTTCCACAGTTCAATAGAGTGGGAGCTGTAAGAAAATAAGTGTCCAAGTCTGATGAATGACTAACTCGCTGGCATTAGTCATGAAACGTGTTGTGAGGTTTGAGAATATGTTTTGTTTGCTACACATGAATGTGTTTGAGCTAAGGCTGACAAGTTGTGGAACAATACAGTGGGTTGTGCAACATATGGTGTGACTAGCTGAAAGGCTGTGATTAACCTTGGGTGAGAACAGTATGTTGAAGCTATTGACACATGCATGGAAACAATGTTGCAGACAGCAGACTGTCAGTTTTAGGTTGAGACACCAAAACAGGGACTGAGCCTGTGGCCTCAGTAACCCCGGACAGCTGAAGCGCCAAGGGGCTGGGACCAGCCTGTGCGCCACCGATAGGCTGAGTAAGTTTAAACCACACCTAGCCTCTACTCTGACAGGCCAGCTCAGAAGCCGGAACTACTACTGTCAGAGTATTTAAGAAGAAACTGTTAAGGTGTTGGCCAGTTCTCTGTTTGCCCTGCGTGGTATTACAGTGAACATGTATATACGAAAATTGCATTTACCATTTATTGCTTGAGTGAATAAAAGACTTAAAACTTATTTAGTGACTCTGTGTCACCTTTTGTCCTGATGCCAGATTTGATTGACGCAACCTTAACAGTGTCACTAACAACTCTACTGAACGTCCTTTAACTAAATGTAAACTTTCAGCTAACGTTAGCAAACTGTCATTCATTTGAAATGTTCACTGCCCAGCTCTGCTTGACGCAAGTTGGCTAACGTAGCGTTAACTTAGCTAACGTTAGCTAGCACTATATTGACAGGTGTGATTCTGTGGGAGAACTGCCAGCAAACGTTAATTTGACCGAATAATTCCGCAACGTTGAAGTTAATTTACCCAACCACGAAGAGACGGAATAATCTAGCTAACTAATTAACGTTAGTTACTAAGTATGGTTGTTGTATTCCTTTCTATATGATACCAGGGGTAGGACCTACCTGCTTTTAACTTGGAGTGCCATCCTGTGTGAAGCTCTAGCAGCATGGCTTCCTTTCGCCCATAGCGTGAACTTTTATTGATTTGCTGCAGGCTCTGCATCGGGCCATATGTCTTTGTAAATGTTTTTGGTGAGCCACGACGAGTCCGGGAATTTACATTTTCCAGGCATAGCTGAAGGTTCACATAACGTTAGCTTTCTCGCTTGCTTGCCGTTGTTTCACCTGGCTCATTCGACTTCAATCACTCATGCACGCGACTGTCGCACTTGAGGCAGGTGGCGCGTGAAACAAGGACGCAGACGGCAGGAGACACATGCCGACAGCGGAACGTAGCCTATTACTGACATCAAGTTCTTAAAAATTTAAAGAAAACTGACATCTCTATTCTTGGACAAAATATATAAATTAAAGCACTTTCAATGACCCATGTCTATTTTTACTTAAGGCCTTAAGGCCTTGATTTTTTTCCTCTCAAATTCACAAACTTTGAAGGATTTCAAGGACCAGTGGGAACCCTGATGAGGGTTCTTTTAGTCTCCACATTCTCAAAAATATGTTTAATTCTCCAATTTCGGTGGGAAAAGACCATTTGTTCTACTAAGGTCTCTCCCTCCATACAGCTTGGCAAGGGAAGGTATTTACGACCATCATAAAACTGGCCAACAGCCCCAGGAGGGGAAGGGTCTTCAGACCTTTGCCTAGCTGGCACCCCCGATCTCAATCTCAGGACTGGCAAGTCATGACACTAGGGCAGTGTCTTAAGTGGTGCTGTAGTATTACAAGGGTGGAGAAATTAGGGTAAAAACTTGAGAAAAAACAAAAAATGGAGACTGGCATCACGCTTACATTTTTATTAAAAGGACCAACATTAGAATAACTTTACAGAAATTATAAAATAGTTAAATAATTGCATGCCACTTACAATTGTTTACAATGGAGTTTAGAGTGCAGATGTCAACATTCAACTACTTTTGTTTTTATTGCTTTACAAGGTCGTCAAAGACGTCACCAATTCCCTAGGCAGACATTTCAACTTAAGTTCATCCCCCCCCATTCCTTCCCCCTCATAAACAAAGAAAACATGGAGGGGCAAAAAGGGTAACACTTTATTTGGATAGTCTCTAGAGCATCTACAGATGGACTATCAGTAACATTTCAACTATCTACTAACCCTAATCTTAACCCTTACCATAACCTTTGCAAGCTGTTACTTATCAACCATGTTTGTTGATAGTATGACCATCTGTAGTGTAGGGATGGGCATGGTTATTCGAATAACTGAACGGACGTTAGTATTCGATTACTTTGAGTATTCATTTTTGATAAAGTAGGCACAATCTTTTTTTTTTTATGCTTGGTCTAAAATTAAATGTGTGACATTGCTACATAGCCTACAAGGATTTTAATTAAGTTGACAGTTAATAGTGCGCCCCATAAAAAAAGACAACACTTGTAGCCAATGTGAAGCTTGTTGTTATTGTTGGTCAATCAAAGCGGCGCTACAGTCAGAGGCTCTACGTGTAGCAGGAGAAGTGGGAGATTTATAATCAATGCAAAATGGAATTAACATTACAGAATTAAATTGGCTAAATGAGGAGTACGCTACAACGAGCAACCATCAGGTAGGCTGTTTAATCTGAACGGAGTAGCTTTGCAACTTTAGCTAGCTTCTTTACATCAATTTGACGGAGTCAAGACAGGCACTACCAGATGGTATGATAGACAAACATGTTGCTGCCATAGGTTATCGAACTTGCGTGAGTCTGTTTGGCTACTCTCGCTCTCTCGCCATGCCACACACAGACTGCCACAAACACACCGGCCCCTGCCACCCCAACAGGCTCTCTTGAGTCGCTCGAGCAACTCTCAATTGAAGTTTAAATAAATGTGTTTTTAAAGAAAAATATATATCCGGATATCCGAAACAGTCAGGATATTATTCGAAAACGGAAATAATTTCAAATGCCTTCCCTGCTGAGGAGCATATGCAGATGGACAATACAGACTATCCAAATAAAGGGACTCTGAAAATCTTCAATCAACAAAAAAAGCCAAATAACTGTCTCCAGATCGGCTCCAGTCCGGTTCTTTATAGTGACCAGAACATAAATCTGATTCTGATCCAAACCCACCCCTGCAAGTTCTGCATACGCTCCCCTCTTTCCATCACTATCTTTTGACCTGAGTGTTCAGTATAGCTGCAATCTCTTCCCCAATCTCTGCATCCCATTGCTGGCTTGCTTCTGAAGGGTTGGTCCTGGTCAGTACCTGGATGGGAGACCAGATGCTGCTGGAAGTGGTGTTGGAGGGCCAGTAGGAGGCACTTTCCTCAGGTCTAAAAAATATCCCAATGCCCCAGGGCAGTGATTGGGGACATTGCCATGTGTAGGGTGCTGTCTTTCAGATGGGACGTTAAACGGTTGTCTTGACTCTGAGGTTAAAGATCCCATGGCACTTATCGTAAGAGTAGGGGTGTCCTGGCTAAATTCCCAAGCTGTCCCTCATACCATCACAGTCACCTAATCATCCCCCTCTCCTCTGTAACTATTCCCCAGGTTGTTGCTGTAAATGAGAACGTGTTCTCAGTCAACTTACCTGGTAAAATAACGTTAAAAAAATGACAATTAACAATTCAAACGTGTTCCGATTCCAAATGGGGAATTCCAGTACCTACTCAAGAGAACTGGATCTGCTGCACTCCGGGAATCTGGAAGAGGGAAAGGAGGATACCTAGTCAATTGCACAGCTGAATGCTTTCAACCGAAATGTTTATTCTGCATTTAACCCAACCCCTCTGAATCAGAGAGGTCAGGGGGGTTGCCTTAACATAAAAGTCATCGGTGCCCGGGGAGCAAATAATGTTGGGGGTTAACTGCCTTGCTGGCTCGGGGTTTCAACCTTTCGGTTACTGGCCCAACGCTCTTAACTGCTAAGCTACCTGCCACCCAGAGAGAGAGCAGAACTAACATGTAGAGATCTTTGTTTCTCACTTCTTTGTCAGCTGCAAGCCATGTTTAGACATTTATGATACGATTTATTCATTAATCATGGTGTAACGAGTTCCGGGGTGCACAGTTGTGAGTACTTGTGGTGGTGGGGGGTGAGTCAGATGGCCCCTGTGCACATGGTTGTGTCCCCAGAGACATGCGGGACGGGACGCCTGTGCCACTGCAACCAGCGCCCGACTGATGGTGCAACTCATCACTCTCACGTATTTGGTCTTTATGAGTACATGAAGCGTGGAAATTAGACTCAGAAGCACGCTTACCTGTTGGTACGAGGTGGTGTAAACCATGACATTCTGTTGTTGTCCATCAGCAGTTATTATTCCAGCAGGCAACTGGTTCGCTGCAAAAGGAAACAGATTTTATAGAGTACCGATTTCCATGAAGCAATGTTTTGTTAAATCACTGTTACCCACTGTTAGAAATGAATAAAATACATTTTAAACATACACTGAGTGTACTGTTGGATTCTAGCTTGAAATATACTTGTTCATGTTATCATATCAGAATTTATGCAGTACTTTACATGTATAAGAAACGTACAGTACCAATCAAAATTTTGGACACCTACTCATTCAAGGTTTTTCACTATTTTCTACATTGTAGAATAATAGTGAAGACATCAAAACTATGAAATAAACATGGAATCATGTAGTAACCAAAAATACGTTAAATCAAAATTTACTTTATATTTAGGATTCTTCAAAGTAGCCACCCTTTTGCCTTTATGACAGCTTTGCAGACTCTTGCCATTCAACCAGCTTCATGAGGTAGTCACCTGGAATGCATTTCAATTAACAGGTGTGCCTTTTTTAAAAGTTAACTTGTGGAAGTCCATATTACGGCAAGAACAGCTCAAATAAGCAAAGAGAAACGACAGTCCATTACAATAAGACATGAAGGTCAGTCAATCCGGAAAATGTCAAGAACCATTAAGCGCTATGATGAAACTGGCTCTCATGAGGACCGCCACAAGAAAGGAAGACCCCGAGTTCTCTGCTGCAGAGGATACGTTCATTAGAGTTAATTGCACCTCAGATTGGAGCCCAAATAAATGCTTCACAGACGTCAAGTAACAGACACATTTCAACATCAACTTTTCAGAGGAGACTGCGTGAAATCTGGCCTTCATGGTCGAATTGCTGCAAAGAAACCACTACTAAAAAGGACACCAATAAGAAGAAGAGACTTGCTTGGTCCAAGAAACACGAGCAATGGACATTAGACCGGTGGAAATCTGTCCTTTGGGTTGATGAGTCCAAATTAGCGATTTTTGGTTCCAACTAACGTGTCTTTGTGAGACACAGAGTAGGTGAACGTATGATCTCCGCATGTGTGGTTCCCACCATGAAGGAGGAAGTGTGATGGTGCTTTGCTGGTGACACTGTCAGTTATTTAGAATTCAAGGCACACTTATCCTGCATGGCTACCAATGCCATCCCATCTGGTTTGCGCTTTGCGGGATTAACATTCGATTTCAACAGGACAATGACCCAAAACACACCTCCAGGCTGTGTAAAGGCTTTTTGACCAAGAAGAAGAGTGATGAGTGCCGCATCAGATGACCTGGCCTCCACAATCACCCAACCTAAATCCAATTGAGATGGTTTGGGATGAGTTGGAACACAAAGGAAAACCAGCCAACAAGTGCTCAGCCAATGTGGGAACTCATTCAAGACTGTTGGAAAAGCATTCATTTAGCTGGTTGAGAGAACGCCAAGTGCCCGCAAAGCTGTCATCAAGTCAAAGGGTGGCTACTCTGAAGAATGTAAAAATATATTTTGATTTATTTAACACTTTGGCTACTACATGATTCCATGTGTTATTTCATAGTTTTGATGTCTTCACTATTATTTTACAATGTAGAAGTAAAAATAAAGAAACCCCCTTGAATGAGTAGGTGTCCCCAAACTTTTGACTGGCACTGTAAATGTCAGGGGTCAAGGAAGGGTAAGGAGGAACTTGGTGTTACTGAGTGAGAAAAAGGAAAGTGCAGAAAGTTCATATTCAGTTCAAATATACAGTGCAGTCAGGAAGTATTCAGACCCCTCGACTTTTTCCTAATTTGTTACGTTACAGACTTATTAAAAAATATCTATATTTTTTATGTCCTCAATCTACACATAATGACAAAGCAAACAGGCTTTTAGAACAGGCTTTCCAAATTAAAAAATGAAAAAGAAAAATATTAATATATATAGAAATATCACATTTACATAAGTATTCAGACCCTTTACTCAGTACTTTGTTGAAGTACCTTTGGCAACGATTACAGCCGAGTCTTCTTGGGTCTGACAATACAAGCTTGGCACACCTGTATTTGGGGAGTTTCTCCCATTCTTCTCTTCAGATCCTCTTCAGGTTGGATGGGGAGTGGCTTCACTGTCCCGAAGCCACTCCTGTGTTGTCTTGGCTGTGTGCTTGTTGTCCTGTTGGAAGGTGAACCTTTGCCCCAGTTTGATGTCCTGAGCACTCTGGAGCAGGTTTTCATCAAGGATCTCTGTACTTTGCGCCATTCAACAACATTTCTCTGGTCTTCGAAGTCCTTTAGGTGCCTTTTGGCAAACTCCAAGTGGGCTGTCATGTGCCTTTTACTGAAGAGTGGCTTCTGTCTGGCCACTCTACCATAACAGCCTGATTGGTGGAGTGCTGCAGAGATGGTTGTCCTTCTAGTCCTGTGTGGTGGCAATTCTAGAGAGATTGTAGATTCTTCTAACAACAACTTTATTATAAGATGATCAAAACCGGAGCAATCAAACAAAATATCAAAAAGTTCAGAGTACAAAACCCAATGAACAGAGTTGGCTGTCTCCTTTCATAGAAGGTACATCCTCTTATCTATGTGACAGTTAGCAGGTGTGCCGAAACAGGGCCGGGGAACAGAGTTGTATAAAGTAACTTAGCTCATCCGCGCAGATCAAGATAGCTGACATCGGCACCATTCTCTGTTCCTCCCTGCAACTCCCAAATAGCTAAATTCCTGTCTATTGTAAACACAGGAGCTCACATACTGCGGTCGCACCAAAACAGCTCATAAATCTGTACACTCAGACTTATGACTGAGTTACACAAGACAAGATTGTATCAGTAACAAATATTAACATATAACAATGGATAATTCTTTAAGTAAAAAACAGCATAGTATGTAATTAATTTCCTCCACATATAGCAATTATTTCAAGCTAGAATCCAACAAAAGTAATAAAATGTGGAAAACGGGAAGGGGTCTGAATACTTTCCCGAATGCACTGTATTATTGTTGAAAATGAATGTCCCTAAGAAGGGAGGCAAAGGGCAACAGTCTAGCTTCAGTTCTTGGCAGGCCAGTTGCTGCGGAACCAGGACTATGAGGGATGAGGAACTCAACTCGAGACAAGGTCAACAGTTGAATAGAGAAGATACTGCTGGAAGGGGGCCCACATCAAAGAACACCTGATTACAGTCCTATCGCACACATACAGTGAGGGAAAAAAGTATTTGACCCCCTGCTGATTTTGTACGTTTGCCCACTGACAAAGAAATTATCAGTCTATAATTTTAATGGTAGGTGTATTTGAACAGTGAGAGACAGAATAAAAACAAAAAAATCCAGACAAACATGTCAAAAATGTTATTAAAATGCCAATCAATTTATGAGGGAAATAAGTATTTGACCCCCTCTCAATCAGAACGATTTCTGGCTCCCAGGTGTCTTTTATACAGGTAACGAGCTGAGATTAGGAGCACACT